>CM062474.1:1089302-1094302 GCA_031479575.1 Coregonus ussuriensis | reverse complement strand
GTAGTCCTGGGGCTGTGTGGAGTCTGTTTGTGAACAGAGCCCCAGGACAAGCTTACTTAGGGGACTCTTCTCCAAGTTCATCTCTCTGTAGGTGATGGCTTTGTTATGGAAGGTTTGGGAATCGCTTCCTTTTAAGTGGTTATAGAATTTAACGGCTCTTTTCTGGATTTTGATAATTAGCGGGTATTGGCCTAATTCTGCTCTGCATGCATTATTTGGTGTTTTACGTTGTACACGGAGGATGTTTTTGCAGAATTCTGCATGCAGAGTCTCAATTTGGTGTTTGTCCCATTTTGTGAATTCTTGGTTGGTGAGCGGACCCCAGACCTCAGAACCATAAAGGGCAATGGGTTCTATAACTGATTCAAGTATTTTAGTTCTCTCTCTCTCTCTCTCGACAGTAAACCGAGAAACAAGTTGAAAACAGCTAATAAAGAGAAACTTCATGGTGGCTAATCACCTGAAAGCTGCTTCAGCCCGCTGTGTGTGTGTGCCTCTGTGTGTGCCTTCCCATGTGTGTGCTGGCATGCATCTCTGCATGTGTTTGCATGCCTACATCTGTGTTTTAGTGCATGTATTTGTGTGTGTGCATGTCACCGTGTGTGCATGTCTATTTGAGGAGTGTGTGAAGTCTGATCTACCTCCTCTGCTCTACAGTACAGTAGCTCTGTAGTCTGATCTACCTCCTCTGCTCTACAATACAGTAGCTCTGTAGTCTGATCTACCTCCTCTGCTCTATAATACAGTAGCTCTGTAGTCTGATCTACCTCCTCTGCTCTACAATACAGTAGCTCTGTAGTCTGATCTACCTCCTCTGCTCTACAATACAGTAGCTCTGTAGTCTGATCTACCTCCTCTGCTCTACAATACAGTAGCTCTGTAGTCTGATCTACCCCCTCTGCTCTACAATACAGTAGCTCTGTAGTGTGATCTACCTCCTCTGCTCTACAATACAGTAGCTCTGTAGTGTGATCTACCTCCTCTGCTCTACAATACAGTAGCTCTGTAGTCTGATCTACCTCCTCTGCTCTACAATACAGTAGCTCTGTAGTCTGATCTACCTCCTCTGCTCTACAATACAGTAGCTCTGTAGTCTGATCTACCTCCTCTGCTCTACAATACAGTAGCTCTGTAGTCTGATCTACCTCCTCTGCTCTACAATACAGTAGCTCTGTAGTGTGATCTACCTCCTCTGCTCTACAATACAGTAGCTCTGTAGTCTGATCTACCTCCTCTGCTCTACAATACAGTAGCTCTGTAGTGTGATCTACCTCCTCTGCTCTACAATACAGTAGCTCTACCATCTACTGACACTCCTCTGTTTCCTCACACAGACTGACACTCCTCTGTTTCCTCACACAGACTGACACTCCTCTGTTTCCTCACACAGACTGACACTCCTCTGTTTCCTCACACAGACTGACACTCCTCTGTTTCCTCACACAGACACACCTCTAGTGGCAGGGTGGAGGTTTCGGAGCTGTCACAGAGCATATTGGCCTTATAACACACTGGGGACACTGACATGCAAGGTCAGGGGTTGAGAGACAGAGAGAGAGAGACAGAGAGAGAGAGAGAGAGAGAGAGAGAGAGAGAGAGAGAGAGAGAGAGAGAGAGAGAGAGAGAGAGAGAGAGAGAGAGAGAGAGAGATAGAGGGGGGGTGGGGGGGAGATAGAGTGCTCTCTCACCTAAATACAGACACAGTAGGCTCCTCATTAAACATACCTGACTGATAAAGCAGTGTGTCTTTGCGGTCCAGTAACACCAGATGTTAGAATGCAGAAAGTCATTCTGGTGACAGCTTAACCTCTCTCTGTTATTTTTCTATCTTCTTCTTTCTCTTTCTATCTCCCCTCTCTCTCTCTCTCTCTCCTTCTATCTCGCCCCCACCCCCTCTCTCTCTCTCTCTCTCTCCATCTCTCTCCATCTCTCTCCCCTCTCTTCCTCTCTCTCTTAGACATGGTAGCTGTGGCCAGGAAAGCAACCTATCATGGATGTGTGCCAGTACAAAGCGTAAAGACAGAAATAAAGAGCATCGATTAGTGCTGTGATTACGGTGGCCCTAGCCCTCTGACACCTGACAGATACACCACACCGGGATGGAGAGAGAGAAATGAAGAGGCACTGTGAGGGCAGGGCACTGTGAGGGCAGGGTACTGTGACGGCAGGGCACTGTGAGGGCAGGGTACTGTGAGGGCAGAGTACTGTGACGGCAGGGTACTGTGACGGCAGGGCACTGTGAGGGCAGGATACTGTGAGGGCAGGGTACTGTGAGGGCAGGGTACTGTGACGGCAGGGCACTGTGAGGGCAGGATACTGTGAGGGCAGGATACTGTGAGGGCAGAGTACATTGAGGGCAGGATACTGTGAGGGCAGGATACTGTGAGGGCAGGGTAAATTGAGGGTAGGATACTGTGAGGGCAGGATACTGTGAGGGCAGAGTACATTGAGGGCAGGATACTGTGAGGGCAGGATACTGTGAGGGCAGGGTACTGTGACGGCAGGGTACTGTGCGGGCAGGAAATGCCTTCCATATTATACTATAATAGAGTGTTAGGGTTCAAATCTAGCAGGAGAGTAGTGGGGTTGGATACTGTACTGTATTAGTAGAACAGTAGGGTTGGGCAGAAGTTCGCAGAGATCCTGAGAGACCTAGGATCTACTGTAGTAGTAAAACAGTAGAGTTATACTGTAGTAGTAGTAGAACAGTAGAGTTATACTGTAGTAGTAGTAGAACAGTAGAGTTATACTGTAGTAGTAGTAGAACAGTAGAGTTATACTGTAGTAGTAGTAGAACAGTAGAGTTATACTGTAGTAGTAGTAGAACAGTAGAGTTATACTGTAGTAGTAGTAGAACAGTAGAGTTATACTGTAGTAGTAGTAGAACAGTAGAGTTATACTGTAGTAGTAGTAGAACAGTAGAGTTATACTGTAGTAGTAGTAGAACAGTAGAGTTATACTGTAGTAGTAGTAGAACAGTAGAGTTATACTGTAGTAGTAGTAGAACAGTAGAGTTATACTGTAGTAGTAGTAGAACAGTAGAGTTATACTGTAGTAGTAGTAGAACAGTAGAGTTATACTGTAGTAGTAGTAGAACAGTAGAGTTATACTGTAGTAGTAGTAGAACAGTAGAGTTATACTGTAGTAGTAGTAGAACAGTAGAGTTATACTGTAGTAGTAGTAGAACAGTAGAGTTATACTGTAGTAGTAGTAGAACAGTAGAGTTATACTGTAGTAGTAGTAGAACAGTAGAGTTATACTGTAGTAGTAGTAGAACAGTAGAGTTATACTGTAGTAGTAGTAGAACAGTAGAGTTATACTGTAGTAGTAGTAGAACAGTAGAGTTATACTGTAGTAGTAGTAGAACAGTAGAGTTATACTGTAGTAGTAGTAGAACAGTAGAGTTATACTGTAGTAGTAGTAGAACAGTAGAGTTATACTGTAGTAGTAGTAGAACAGTAGAGTTATACTGTAGTAGTAGTAGAACAGTAGAGTTATACTGTAGTAGTAGTAGAACAGGGGTTGCTGCCTCTGTATCCCTGCCCTGTCCTGCCCTGCCCTGTCCTCCCCTACCCTGCCCTGCCCTGTCCTGCCCTGCCCTGTCCTCCCCTACCCTGCCCTGCCCTGTCCTGCCCTGTCCTGTCCTCCCCTACCCTGCCCTGCCCTGTCCTGCCCTGTCCTGTCCTCCCCTACCCTGTCCTCCCCTACCCTACCCTCCCCTCTCCTGCCATGTCCTATCCTCAATCTCACACAAATTATCAATGAACCTACCAGGTACAACCCTAAATCCGTAAACATGGGTACCCTCATAGATATCATCCTGACTAACTTACCCTCTAAATACACCCCTCATTACTGTCAAACGCTCCCTAAAACACGAGCAGGCCTTCCTAATTGACCTGGCCCAGGTATCCTGGATGGATATTGATCTCATTCCATCAGTAGAGGATGCCTGGTTGTTCTTTAAAAGTAATTTCCTCTCAATCTTAAATAGACATTCCCCATTCAAAAAATACAGAACTAAGAACAGATATAGCCCCTGGTTCTCCTCAGACTTGACTGCCCTTGACCAGCACAAAAACATCCTGTGGCGTACTGCATTAGCATCAAATAGCCCCCGCGATATGCAACTTTTCAGGGAAGTTAGGAACCAATATACACAAGCAGTTAGGAAAGCAAAGGCTAACTTTTTCAAACAGAAATTTGCATCCTGTAGCACTAACTCCAAAAAGTTTTGGGACACTGTAAAGTCCATGGAAAATAAGAGCACTTCCTCCCAGCTGCCCACTGCACTGAGGCTAGGAAACACTATCACCACCGATAAATCTACAATAATCGAGAATTTCAACAAGCATTTTGCTACGGCTGGCCATGCTTTCCACCTGGCTACCACTACCCCGGCCACCAGCTCTGCACCCTCCGCTGCAACTTGCCCATGCCCCCCCCGCTTCTCCTTCACACAAATCCAGACAGCTGATGTTCTAAAAGAGCTGCAAAATTTGGACCCCTACAAATCATCTGGGCTAGACAATCTGGACCGTTTCTTTCTAAAACTAGCCGCCGAAATTGTCGCAACCCCTATTACTAGCCTGTTCAACCTCTCTTTCGTAATGTCTGAGATCCCCAGAGATTGGAAAGCTGCCGCGGTCATCCCCCTCTTCAAAGGGGGTGACACTCTAGATCCAAACTGTTACAGACCCATATCCATCCTGCCCTGCCTTTCAAAAGTTTTTGAAAGCCAAGTCAACAAACAGATCACCGACCATTTCGAATCCCACCGTACCTTCTTCGCTATGCAATCCGGTTTCCGAGCTGGTCATGGGTGCACTTCAGCCACACTCAAGGTCCTAAACGATATTATAACCGCGATCGATAATACACAGTACTGTGCAGCCGTTTTCATTGACCTGGCCAAGGCTTTCGACTCTGTCAACCACTGCATTCTTATTGGCAGACTAAATAGCCTTGGTTTCTCAAATGACTGCCTCGCCTGGTTCACC
>CM062474.1:976802-1084302 GCA_031479575.1 Coregonus ussuriensis | reverse complement strand
TCTCGCGCTTCTCCTTCATTTTTGAATAAATTAAATGTGTTTAAAACTGTTCAACTATTGTCTTTCTCTCTCTATGAGTCAACTACTCACCAAATGTTATGCACTGTAGTGCTAGCTAGCTGTAGCTTATGCTTTCAGTACTAGATTCATTCTCTGGACCTTTGATTGGGTGGACAACATGTCAGTTCATGCTGCAAGAGTTCTGATAGTTTGGAGGACGTCCTCCAGAATTTCTCATAATTACTGTGTAAGTCTATGGAAGGGGGTGAGAACCATGAGCCTCCTAGGTTTTGCATTGAAGTCAATGTACCCAGAGGCGGATGGAAACTAGCTGTCCTCCGGCCACACCATGGTGCTACCCTACAGGGTGCTGTTGAGGCTACTGTTGACCTTCATTGCAAAACAATGTGTTTTAATGAATTATTTAGTGATGTGAATATATTTAGTATAGTTTTATTTAAAAACTCCTTAATTTGGTTGGTAAAATAGGATGGAGCAGCAGTGAGGGCTCTTCGATATTGCACGGTAGTGTCTTTCCAAGCTAGTCGGAAGATTTCCAGTTTGGTGGAGCACCCTTTCCCTTCCAATTGTTTCACCATTTTAATTTTTTATGAAATTCACTGAGGAGGATAGTCCTCCCTTCCTCCTCTGAGGAGCCTCCACTGATTACTCACAGTACAAATATTTTTTTTTAAGTGACCAGGATTGCACAATCAAGTCGGGGACTTATTTCCATTGTGGTCCCTATTTTTTTTAAATGAATAAATATACAATTACATAGATACAGACACATTACAGAGATACAGACACATTACATAGATACAGACACATTGCAGAGATACAGACACATTACATAGATACAGACACATTACAGAGATACAGACACATTACATAGATACAGACACATTACATACACATTACATAGATACAGACACATTACATAGATACAGACACATTACAGACACATTACATAGATACAGACACATTACATAGATACAGACACATTACAGAGATACAGACACATTACAGACACATTACATAGATACAGACACATTACAGAGATACAGACACATTACAGACACATTACATAGATACAGACACATTAAAGAGATACAGACACATTACAGACACATTACATAGATACAGACACATTACATAGATACAGACACATTACAGACACATTACATAGATACAGACACATTACATAGATACAGACACATTACATAGATACAGACACATTACAGAGATACAGACACATTACATAGATACAGACACATTACAGAGATACAGACACATTACATAGATACAGACACATTACATAGATACAGACACATTACATAGATACAGACACATTACAGACACATTACATAGATACAGACACATTACATAGATACAGACACATTACAGAGATACAGACACATTACAGACACATTACATAGATACAGACACATTACAGAGATACAGACACATTACAGACACATTACATAGATACAGACACATTACATAGATACAGACACATTACAGACACATTACATAGATACAGACACATTACATAGATACAGACACATTACAGACACATTACATAGATACAGACACATTACAGAGATACAGACACATTACAGACACATTACATAGATACAGACACATTACATAGATACAGACACATTACAGACACATTACATAGATACAGACACATTACATAGATACAGACACATTACATAGATACAGACACATTACATAGATACAGACACATTACAGAGATACAGACACATTACAGACACATTACATAGATACAGACACATTACATAGATACAGACACATTACAGACACATTACATAGATACAGACACATTACATAGATACAGACACATTATATAGATACATACATATTACATAGATACATACATATTCCATGGTATGGCCACTCAACAGCCCAGGAATATAAAAATGTGTTCCTACCAGATAGACTATTATATTTAAAACAGTGAATATTAGAGTCTCTGGCTATGGGATTACGATGGTGGACATCTTTAACAAATGAAAAATAGTTGGATAGGTACCTGGGGGCTGAGTCCGTGATAATTCTGTGAACCAGACCAAGTTGTTTTTGTCACAGATAGCCAGCCTAGCTGCTTAAAATGCTCGAGGGGGAAGTTTATGTGCAATTCTTACAAGCTTGTTTTGGCTGGTATGTAGCTTATTCTTTAGATGTTTGGGGCTGCTGGTTTACCATGATGTGCAGGCATAATCAAAGTGACACTGGACTAGCACACTTGCCAGAGTCTTTAGGGTGTCTATAGCTAGGTTTCGATCCAATTGGCGACAGATTTTCATGCGAATATTCTAAAATCTGCATAAAAACAATATGTGAATTTTCCCATCAGAGTTGTGTTTCCATCAAACGGACTTGTTGCCGCTAAACGTATGTGCGTAAATACGTAGCGTACATGAAAATAACTTTTGCAGTTAAATTCCCACACAAGTTAAATGCGTTTCCATCACATTTTCAACTCTAGGCATACTGATGGTTTTGTCACTAAAGATGTTGCGTAGGTATAGCAAATGTGCACATTCTGGTATTGTCACATGCACTCTAGCCAACAGCTCGCAGATGAGATTATTATGGACAAAAGTACGATATTATTTTTATTTGTCAAGCGGCAGGCCAAGCATCGATTGTCATGTCATCAGAATAAGCCCCTCAATATTTATTGAAAGGAGCATCAAACTCATCACCGTGCACTTTCACCACCCTGTGAAGTTCATCATAACATTATAACTGACATCTAGCCTAATAAACATGTTTTCCCATGATGCCTTGACATTTTTTATCTGACATATACTTTACTCGCATAAAAAGTTTGGATGAAAACCTGCTTACAGTTTTTTTTGATTGCTTAAGCACGATTTTCAAAACAGGGCCCGTGTTTTCAAAACACTACACACAATTAGCACAACCACACACCCAATTAGCAAAACACTACAGATCCTTTGCAAAATTAAACACTCTTGTAAAAACTATACACTTCTTTTTAAAAACCACACTTTGTTACCATATGAAACACACACGTTTCACATTACTATACTCTGTTTGCACGAGTTACACTCTGCTGTGATAAACCTAAAACACTTTTAGCACTTCTACTTCCCTATGATTAGAGTAGGCTACTCTCAACAAAGTACAAATATAATGTAAATTCACCAAACACTACACAAGACCAATGTTGCAGACTGAAGAAACTCATTTATTTCTCAACACGCCCAAAATGTTGACATGGAGATTCATAATACTGTAACCAAACGTCACATTACGTATTGTAAGTTAAAAAAAAAATAAAAAAAATAACTAGACATTGTCTCTTCGCCTAGCTGGATCTGGCCAGAGAATTTCATCAACATCGCAGGCAATGTTGTCATTAGCAAGACACCTTGGAAAGAAACGTCTTGAATGACGAATCCATCCTTGCATTGCTGCTACCTCCATCTGGTCACAGGCCTCCTCCATGGCTTGGATGAGGGGTACCTCAGCCTGGAGACGGAGATCATATACCTTCCACCGCCATGCCGAGAAAAACTCTTCTATAGGGTTGAGGAATGGAGAGTATGGTGGAAGATATAGGACGGTGAAATGTGGATGTTGCTGAAACCAGTTCTGAACCAGAGCAGAGCGGTGGAAAGACACATTGTCCCAGACAACAATGTATTGCATATGATCGATTTGATTTGCTGCTGTTATGTTGTGCAATTGGTCCAAGAATGTAAGTATGAGTGCTGTGTTGTAAGGGCCCATATGGGCATGGCGATGGAGGACCCCATTCTGTGTAATGGCTGCACATAGTGTTATATTACCCCCACGTTGCCCTGGGACATTGACTATAGCCCTGTGGCCAATGATGTTTCTTCCCCTCCTTCGTGTTCTCGTCAGGTTGAACCCAGCCTCATCTACGTAAATGAACTCATGCTGGATCTCCTCTCCATCCATTCGTACAACTCTCTGAAAAACAGTGTCAGGCAAAATTGTGTAGTTCAGTGTAGATCTAGTATACATATTACAGTACAGTAAAAGATTATGAGACAGTATGCAAGATCACACTGCTAAAGTGAATACATACCTCTGCATAATCATGCCGCAGTCGTTTCACCCTTTCGGAATTGCGCTCGAAAGGCACTCGATAAATTTGCTTCATTTGAATATGTTTTTTTTTTAGGATGCGTGCCAGTGTTGATGTTGAGACCTGATGGATATCGTTGAAAATGGCGTGGTTATTGACAATGTTAGCTTGGAGCTGCTTGAGTGTTATAGCATTGTTGGCCAAAACCATGTTTACTATCTCCCTCTCTTGCTGTTCTGTGAACATAGGAGGCCTTCCCCCTTGTCGTCCCTGACCCTCAATCCTATGTAGAAAAAAAAACAGTATACAATAGTACAGTAATTTCACAGGAAAAGGTAACAGAAGTGCTGATAGTGCATAGAATATAGTACTGTAAGCAGTTACTGAAACCGTGCAGATGTTTTTGATATGATGATATTTTTACAATACCTATTTTCCAGTCGAAATGTTCTCATCACACTTGCCACTGTATATCGGCTTAGATTTGGCTGTACTCGCAGTCCAGCCTCCCTCAGCGTCAGGCCGTGGTTGACAATGTGGTCAACCAGTGTTGCGCGGATCTCATTTGTCAGATTCGGTCCTCTTTGAGCACCTTCTTGTCTTCCTCTTCCTCTTCCTCTTCCTCTTCCTCCCCTTCCTCCTCCTCCTCCTCGTTCTCCTCCTCGTCCTCCTCGTTCTCCTCGTCCTCCTCCTCGTTCTCCTCGTCCTCCTCCTCGTTCTCCTCGTCCTCCTCCTCGTTCTCCTCGTCCTCCTCGTTCTCCTCGTTCTCCTCGTCCTCCTCCTCGTTCTCCTCGTTCTCCTCGTTCTCCTCGTCCTCCTCCTCGTTCTCCTCGTCCTCCTCCTCATTCTCCTCGTCCTCCTCGTTCTCCTCGTTCTCCTCGTCCTCCTCCTCGTTCTCCTCGTCCTCCTCGTTCTCCTCGTTCTCCTCGTCCTCCTCCTCGTTCTCCTCGTCGTCCTCCTCCTCCTCCTCCTCCTCCTCCTCGTCTTACTCTTTCTCTGACTCTTTCCATTGTGCTTGAAGACCGATGAACTCACCTGCTGCTTTTTATAGTGCTTATACACCTGATTGGTGTGTCTACAATTAAGCAAACGAGTGTTTGCACACCTGATGACTGTGTTGAACCAATTGGTTGGACGGTGTGGTAATTTGACAGTCAGTGCTTTGGTATTGCAAGGACGTGACTTCATGATAGGTTTTTGTGTGTAATGTATGTTAAGTGTGTTTAGTGTTTTGCAAATCACTGTGTGTAGAGTTTTGCAACAAGTGTAAGGTTGACAATGTGCTTATAGTTGTGCAAATATGGGCTGATGTTTTGCTTCTTGAGTGTAAGGTTTTGCTAATAGTGTACTACTTTTAATTTTAGTGTGTAAGCAATCCAAAAAAACTGTAATATCAAACCATGCTGGAATATTTTGGACGAATGTGCGCATGCCTACATGAGACTTTTGAAGTAGCCTAATCAGATTAAAACATTGTGACTGGTTGTGTTTATTCCACATATAAAAGGTAAAATGGCAAATATTTAGGCTATATTGAAACGTTAGGTTCAAGGTGAACGAGGAATAACCACTCAGATTGAAGAGGAGGCTGAGCATGAGTTAAGCTTTCCTGAATAACTGGTCCTGCTGTGAGCATATGTGGCTACATTATTATAGGACGATTTGGGAGAATGATGATCTGCAACAGACAGCACATCTCAGTATCAGAAGTAAAAATACACCAGACTGGCCTGCTACTGTGCCTTTCTAGACCTTATAAACTGTCCAGAGTAGACCCACAACTGATCCAAATGGAATGAAACATTTAAATTTACATCACAGGGCTTTTGCGCTGTTATTCAAACGACAGCCTAGAGTAGAATTGATGCACCTAGCTTCTCCGCTGTCTATCAGGTATTCCTATTTGTTCTTGCTGATTCATATGGGAAATTGATGCAGCTTTGAATGCTTTTATGTGTGGTATGATTGCCTATTGCAGACCTGGACCAACGATCCACCTACCACTATTGTCACTATGAATGGTGGATAATAGTGGTATTTCTCTGGAGTTTGTGACAGATGAAGGGAGAGAGAATTGGAGGGAGTATTTTCTCTCTTTTCCTCCCTAAGCCTCCTCTATGATGGAGAGAGAGAGCGACACTGCCCATCCCCCAGTGGATTATTCCTCTGACACTCATAAACCCACACACACACACTCCTAAACCCACACACTCCTAAACCCACACACACCCACATCTAAACCCACACACACTCCTAAACCCCCACACACCCACATCTAAACCCACACACACTCCTAAACCCACACACACTCCTAAACCCACACACACCCACATCTAAACCCACACCCACATTCCTAAACCCACACACACCCACATCTAAACCCACACACACTCCTAAACCCCCACACACCCATATCTAAACCCACACACACTCCTAAACCCACACACACTCCTAAACCCACACACACCCACATCTAAACCCACACCCACATCTAAACCCACACACACCCACATCTAAACCCACATCTAAACCCACACACACTCCTAAACCCACACACTCCTAAACCCACATACACCCACATCTAAACCCACACACACTCCTAAACCCACACACACCCACATCTAAACCCACACACACTCCTAAACCCACACACACCCACATCTAAACCCACACACATTCCTAAACCCACACACACTCCTAAACCCACACACACCCACATCTAAACCCACACCCACATTCCTAAACCCACACACACCCACAATTAAACCCACACACACTCCTAAACCCACACACACCCACATCTAAACCCACACACATTCCTAACCCCACACACACTCCTAAACCCACACACACCCACATTCCTAAACCCACACACATACTGTATATACAGTGCCCTGAGTAATTATTGGGACAGTGACACATTTTTTGTTGTTATGGCTCTGTACTCCAGCACTTTGGATGTTACAATGACTATGAGGTTAAAGTGTAGGCTGCCAGCTTTAATATGAGGGTATTTTCATTCATATCGGGTGAACCGTTTAGAAATTACAACACTTTTTGTACATAGTCCCCTAAAATGGGGACCAAAAGTATTGGGACAATTTCACTTATATGTGTATTAAAGTAGTCAAATGTTTAGTATTTGGTCCCATATTCCTAACGCGCAATGATTACATTACAGTTTTTTCCAACTGCTTACACACGTTTTCAAAACTATGTCTCCTTTTTTAAAACTCTACACACAATTCCCAAAACTGCACACACAAAATGCAAAATGCCTCACATCTCCTTCAAAATGTAACACTGCATTCAAAATGCCATAAACACATGTCAGAATGAAGCATTTGCATCAAATGGCAAACACTTCTTTCATAATAGTACATTTTTGGATATACCATGTAAACACTGTTGTTCTAAATCTAAAGCTCTTTGGTCTTTCATAGGCTTATATCTACATTTCAATACAATGTTCTACAGTGAAATTAATCTGCTGAGAGGGGTAACAAGTACACTGTAAACACCAATGGAATGTAGAAACAGAAAATATTTATTAGGCCAAACAATACTGTTGTATACAGTAGCATACAACAAAACCATAAACATATGTAAACCAAAAGTATATTCTTTAGAATACAGTAAAGAGGGGGGGGGGGGGGGGTATGGGGGGTAAGCTACGCTTCATCTCGTCTCCGGGCTGGTTCAGGCCACAATACTTCGTCCACATCACAAGATAACTTTTCTCTTGCCAAACATGGAGGGAAGTATCTCCTAGCATGGCGTATCCAACCTTGGACAGAGGCAACCTCTATGTCCCCACATGCGTCCTCCATTGCCTGGAGAAGCGGCATGCGGGCATAGGGTTGGCGATCATACACTTTCATGCGCTATGGGATTTAGAAAAGGTGAATATGGGGGTAGGTACAAAACTACAAATTGTGGACGGGTGGCAAACCAGTTTTGGACCAGAACAGCCCGGTGAAAACTAACATTGTCCCATATAACCAATAATATATATAATCTAGCAGGCTCCTGATCTGGATCAGGCACAAGCATTGTGTAAATTGCATCCAGAAAAGTGAGCATATGGCCGGTGTTGTACGGACCCAGTGTGGCATTGTGATGGAGGACCCCGTTTTGAGTGATGGCAGCACACGTAGTTATATTACCCCCACGCTGTCCAGGGACATTGGTAATTGCCCTCTGTCCTATTACATTTCTTCCGCGGCACCTGGTTTTGGTGAGGTTGAAGCCAACCTCATCTACATAAATAAATTCATGGCGAATTACATGGGCATCCATCTCCAATACTCTCTGTAACAGACAAAAGGATATACAGATTAGTAAATATGGTATGTCTGAAGTACTGGAAGTAGTGTTGCATACATACCTCTACAAAGTCATGTCGCAGATTCTTGACTCTGTCAGAGTTTCTCTCAAATGGCACCTTGTAAAGTTGTTTCATCGTCACTTGGTGCCGTTGGAGGATGCGTTGTATGGTCGACAGGCTTAAAGCATTGATGTTGTTAAATATGGTGTCATTATTCAAGATATGCTCTCTTATCTCTCGAATTCTAATTGCATTGTTGGCCAAAACCATATTTATAATTGCAGTCTCTTGTACATCTGTAAACAAGCGTCCTCGTCCTCCATGATGTCTTTGCCTTTCCACTCTGTACAGAATTCAAACACAGTATGTGTTCAGCATAGGAACTGTAAACAATGTACAAAAAAATGTAGTACAGCATGATAACCAACCTCATTCATTCAATGCAGTAAATGGATGGCTTAGAGTTACAAATGTTTATGCAATACTATGCAGTCAGACGTATTTTACAGTACATTACTGTAATACTAAAATAGTCATTAGATAGTTGCATACCTGTTCTCATTTCTGAAGGTTCGAATTATGGACGCCACTGTAAATCGACTCAAGTTGGGCTGGACTCTCAGTCCAGCCTCTCTCATGGTCAAACCGTGGTTGATCACATGATCAACAAGTGTTTCCCTAATCTCATCAGAGATGGCTCTCCTTCCTTCTCTTCTTTGCCCTCGTCCTTGTCCTCTTCTTCCTCTTCCTCTTCCTCCTACTCCTCCTCCTCCTCTTCCAACTCTACGTCTTTGAATTTGTCCTCGTTGTAGTCCTTTGCCTCTCCCTCCTACTCCTCTTGCTCTCTGTCCATTGTTGGCATCCATTGTTCAAAACAGGTAATCTGACCTTTGACTTATTTATAGGCCTATACTACAGTAAAGCAGTGAATGGTTAGTGATCAGTTAAGCAATTAGTGTTTGCACATGTGAGGAGTGTGTGTGTGACCTGGTGAATAAGTGTAGCATTTTGATTGGTTGTGTTTGGAAAAGGAAAGCAAGTCACTTCCTGTTAGATTTTTGTGTTTTAGGCAGAGAATTGTGTGTAGTGTTTTAAAAAAAAGTGTTTTATGCAATTGACAACTGAGTCAAAGGCTGAGAAATAGCTTATGGTTTTGGAGATTTGGTGTGTAGTTTTGTATTTTGAGTGAGAGGTTTCAAAAATCGTGTGACATGAAAAGATTTTGTGTGTAAGCAGTTGGAAAAAACTGTAAGTTTGTGACTATGTTAGATGCATTTGCTGTTTGTCTTGGTTGTGTTTCAGATTATTCTGATAATACATTATTTACCATTAATTTCTATGTCATTTTGGAGTCACTTTTATTGTAAATAAGAATAGAATATGTTTCTAAACATTTCTACATTAATGTGGATGCTACCATGATTATGGATAGTCCTGAATGAATTGTGAATGACGATGAGACAGAAAGTTACAGATGCACAAATATCAAGACATACACCCAAGACATGCTAACACCCAAGACATGCTAACACCCAAGACATGGTAACACCCAAGACATGCTAACACCCAAGACATGCTAACCTCTCACCAATACAATAACATGGAAGGTTAGCATTTTGGGGGGGTATGATATTTGTGTGTCTAACTTTCTCACTCATCATCATTCACGATTCATTCAGGACTATCTGTAATCATGGTAGCTGTCACGTCTACTCCTGCTCCCTCCGGTGCTCGATGTCACCGGTCTACTAACCACCGGTCCTGGCTTCATCATTACGCACACCTGTTCCCCATCATTACGCACACCTGTTCCCCATCATTACGCACACCTGTTCCCCATCATTACGCACACCTGTTCGTCATTTACTCCGTGATTACTCCCCCTTTATTTAGCCCTCAGTTGACATCAGTCATTAGGTAGTATTGTTTTCTCTCACGTTCTGTACGCTTCTCATGTTTGTGCATCTGTATCGTTTCATTATTAAACTCACCTTCTGCGCCTGCTTCCTGACTCCCGGCGTATTATGTTACAGAATACTGCCTCGGAAAAATGGAAGCATCAGAGGATAACACCATCTTCCTGACGGTCGAGGAACAGGGTCATCTACTCCATCAACACCACGACCAGCTGGCTCTACTGGGCACGGCCATAGAGGAGGTACTCCGCGTTCTCCACCGACCTCGACACCACCAGCGAGGTTCTCCATTCCCCTATCAGAGGGCCTCCTACCACGGGTTGTCACAGTGAGCCAGCCCCCCAGCCTACCCAGCCGTCCGCCCAGGTCAGCGATGCCCGACCATCCCTTCCGGAGAAATATGACGGCACTCCATCGAAATGCCGTGGCTTCCTACTCCAGCGCTCCCTCTATTTCGCCTATCAGACGAGAGCCCCCACCACCGAGAGGTCCAAGGTGGCCACGGTCATTTCCGTGCTGACCGGATGGGCGTTGCCGTGGGCTACGGCCGTCTGGGAAGAGGAGAGGAGGAGTGGGGTTCCTATGAGAGGTTCATGGCTCTGTTCAGGGCGGTCTTCGACCATCCTCCAGAGGGCAGAGAGGGAGGTGAGCAACTTTTCCAGCTCTGGCAGGGTGCCCTCACCTTTCGGACTGTGGCAGCTTCCAGATTCCGGATGGAATGAGCCGGCGCTCTGCTCCCTATTCCGCAGTGGCCTGCGCGAGGTGGTCCAGACAGAGTTGGCATGTCAGGATGACAATATTTCCTGGGACGCTCTCATCTCGATGGCCATCCGATGTCCAACTCCTTTTGCTGTCCTGAGGCAGAGCCTGAACCCATGGAGGTATGGGCCACACAGCTCTCAGCAGCACCAGCTTCAGTGTCCGGTTTGCCTTTTTTTCCTCATCAATACCCCATAATGACAGAGCAAAAACAGGTTTTTAGAAAATGTTTACATAGTCCAACTGTGGTAAATTTAAATTGATTGGACATGATTTGGAAAGGCGCACACCTGTCTATATAAGGTCCCACAGTTGACAGTGCATGTCAAAGCAAAAACCAAGCCATGAGATCGAAGGAATTGTCCGTAGAGCTCCGAGACAGGATTGTGTCGAGGCACAGTATTGAAGGTCCCCAAGAACACAGTGGCCTCCATCATTCTTAAATGGAAGAAGCCCGGCCAAACTGAGCAATTGGGGGAAAAGGGCCTTGGTCAGGGAGGTGACCAAGAACCCGATGGTCACTCTGACAGAGCTCCAGACTTCCTCTGTGGAGATAGGAGAACCTTCCAGAAGGACAATCATCTCTGCAGCACTCCACCAATCAGGCCTTTATGGTAGAATGGCCAGACGGAAGCCGCTCCTCAGTAAAGGCACATGACAGCCCGCTTGTAGTTTTCCAAAAGGTCCAGGGGCACTGGTTAAGATTGATGGCATAATGAATTTCAACAAGTATCAGGCAATTCTGGCTGACAATCTGGTTGCCTCTGCCAGAAGGCTGGGACTTGGCCGGAGGTGGACTTTCCAACAAGAAAATGACCCCCAAACATACCTCAAGCTCCACACAGAAATGGCTCTGTGACAACAAAATCAATGTTCTGCCATGGCCATCTCAGTCGCCAGACCTCAATCTAATCGAAAATCTGTGGGCTGAGTTGAAGATCTTGAAAGGATCTGCATAGAGGAATGGTCCAAAATCCCTCCAAATGTGTTCCTTAACCTTGTCAAATATTACAGGAAAAGACTCCATGATGTTATCCTTGCCAGAGGTGGTTGCACTAAGTACTAAATGAGGAGTGCCAAAAATGATGAAACCTTGATTTTGGTGACATTTATTTTGTATTAAATAATTGTATGATTTTGGTTGGTTCCATTAAAATATTAATAAAGTACAGTATTTCTCACATGTTGGTATTTTGAGTTGATCTGTATAATTATGTTGTTTATATTTTTTAAAGTATTGTTTGTGCATTGCCAGTCAGGGGTGCCAGTAATTCTAGAGCCCACTGTATATACAGTGGGGAGAACAAGTATTTGATACACTGTCGATTTTGCAGGTTTTCCTACTTACAAAGCATGTAGAGGTCTGTAATTTTTATCATAGGTACACTTCAACTGTGAGAGACAGAATCTAAAACAAAAATCTAGAAAATCACATTGTATGATTTTTAAGTAATTAATTTGCATTTTATTGCATGACGTAAGTATTTGATACATCAGAAAAGCATAACTTAATATTTGGTACAGAAACCTTTGTTTGCAATTACAGAGATCATACGTTTCCTTTAGGTCTTGACCAGGTTTGCACACACTGCAGCAGCGATTTTGGCCCACTCCTCCATACAGACCGTGGTCCTCTGTAGCTCAGCTGGTAGAGCACGGCGCTTGTAACGCCAAGGTAGTGGGTTCGATCCCCGGGACCACCCATACACAAAAAAATATATATATGTATGCACGCATGACTGTAAGTCGCTTTGGATAAAAGCGTCTGCTAAATGGCATTATTTTATTTATTTTCTCCAGATCCTTCAGGTTTCAGGGCTGTCACTGGGCAATACGGACTTTCAGCTCCCTCCAAATATTTTCTATTGGGTTCAGGTCTGGAGACTAGCTAGGCCACTCCAGGACCTTGAGATGCTTCTTACGGAGCCACTCCTTAGTTGCCCTGGCTGTGTGTTTTGGGTCGTTGTCATGCTGGAATACCCAGCCACGACCCATCTTCAATGCTCTTTCTGAGGGAAGGAGGTTGTTGGCCAAGATCTTGCGATACATGGCCCCATCCATCCTCCCCTCAATATGGTGCAGTCATCCTGTCCCCTTTGCAGAAAAGCATCCCCAAATAATGATGTTTCCACCTCCATGCTTCACGGTTGGGATGGTGTTCTTGGGGTTGTACTCATCCTTCTTCTTCCTCCAAACACGGCGAGTGGAGTTTAGACCAAAAAGCTATATTTTTGTCTCATCAGACCACATGACATTCTCCCATTCCTCCTCTGGATCATCCAGATGGTCATTGGCAAACTTCAGACGGGCCTGGACATGCGCTGGCTTGAGCAGGGGGACCTTGCGTGCGCTGCAGGATTTTAATCCATGACTGCGTAGTGTGTTACTAATAGTTTTCTTTGAGACTGTGGTCCCAGCTCTCTTCAGGTCATTGACCAGGTCCTGCCGTGTAGTTCTGGGCTGATCCCTCACCTTCCTCATGATCATTGATGCCCCACGAGGTGAGATCTTGCATGGAGCCCCAGACCGAGGGTGATTAACCGTCATCTTGAACTTCTTCCATTTTCTAATAATTGCACCAACAGTTGTTGCCTTCTCACCAAGCAGCTTGCCTATTGTCCTGTAGCCCATCCCAGCCTTGTGCAGGGTCTACAATTTGATCCCTGATGTCCTTACACAGCTCTCTGGTCTTGGCCATTGTGGAGAGGTTGGAGTCTGTTTGATTGAGTGTGTGGACAGGTGTCTTTTATATAGGTAACGAGTACAAACAGGTGCAGTTAATACAGGTAATGAGTGGAGAACAGGAGGGCTTCTTAAAGAAAAACTAACAGGTCTGTGAGAGCCGGAATTCTTACTGGTTGGTAGGTGATCAAATTCTTATGTCATGCAATAAAATGCAAATGAATTACTTAAAAATCATACAATTTAATTTTCTGGATTTTTGTTTTAGATTCTGTCTCTCACAGTTGAAGTGTACCTATGATAAAAATTACAGACCTCTACATGCTTTGTAAGTAGGAAAACCTGCAAAATCGGCAGTGTATCAAATACTTGTTCTCCCCACTGTATACATATATATACACACACGAAATGACCAAAAGTATGTGGACACCTGCTCGTCGAACATCTCATTCCAAAATTCACGTTTCCCACGGGGGGGCCAGTATGAAAAATGTAAAAAATAATAATAATGTATGCACTCACTAATTGTAAGTCGCTCTGGATAAGAGGGTCTGCTAAATGACTTAAATGTAAATGTAAAATCATAGGCATTAATATGGAGTTGGTCCCCCCTTTGATGCTATAACAGCCTCCACTCTTCTGGGAAGGCTTTCCACTAGATGTTTTTTTTTATTTTTAGCAGACGCTCTTATCCAGAGCGACTTACAGTTAGTGAATACATATTTTTTTACACTGGACCCCCATGGGAATCGAACCCACAACCCTGGCATTGCAAACGCCATGCTCTATCAACTGAGCTACATCCCTGCCGGCCATTCCCTCCCCTACCCTGGACCAATTGTGCGCCGCCCATGAGTCTCCTGGTCGCGGCCGGCTGCGACAGAGCCTGGATTCGAACCAGGATCTCTAGTGGCACAGTTAGCACTGCGATGCAGTGCCTTAGACCACTGCGCCACTCAGATGTTGGAACATTTCTGCTTCTATTCAGCCACAAGCATTAGTGAGGTCGGGCACTGATGCCTGGCTCGCAGTAGGTGTTCGATGGGGTTGAGGTCAGGGCTCTGTGCAGGCCGGTCAAGTTCTTTCACACAATCTCGACAAACCATTTCTGAATGGACCTCGCTTTGTGCACAGGGGCATTGTCATGCTGAAACAGGCTAGGGCCTTCCCCAAACTTTTGCCACAACGTTGGATGCACAGAATCGTCTAGAATGTAATTGTATGCTGTAGCATTAAGATGTCCCTTCACTGGAACTAAGGTGCCTGAAAGAACCATGAAAAACAGCCCCAGACAATTATTTATCCTCCACCAAACTTTACAGTTGGCACTATGCATTCGGGTAGGTAGAGTTCTCCTGGCATCGGCCAAACCCAGATGGTGAAGCGTGATTCATCACTCCAGAGAACACGTTTCCACTGCTCCAGAGTCCAAAGGCGGCGAGCTTTACACACCTCCAGCCGAGGCTTGGTGTTGCGCATGGTGTTCTTAGGCTTGTGTGCGGCTGCTCGGCCATTGAAACCCATTTCATGAAGCTCCCGACGAACAGTTCTTGTGCTGACGTTGCTCCAGAGGTGGTTTGGAACTCGGTAGTGAGTGTTGCAACCGAGGACAGACGATTTTTACGCGCTTCAGCGGTCCCGTTCTGTGAGCTTGTGTGGCCTATCACTTTATGACAGTTCCACGTTGAAAGTCACTGAGCTTTTCAGTAAGGCCATTCTACTGCCAATCTTTGTCTATGGAGATTGCATGACTGTGTGCTCGATTTTATACACCTGTCAGCAGCGGGTGTGGCTGAAATAGCCGAATCCACACATTTGAAGGGGTGTCCACATAGTTTTGTATATGCTGTAGAGTGTATTATACAGAAGATAGCACTTATTATGGCAAGAACAGCTCAAATAATCAAAGAGAAACGACAGTCCATCATTACTTAAAGACATGAAGGTCAGTCAATTCGTAAAATTTCAAGAATTTTTAAAGTTTCTTCAAGTCCAGTCGTAAAAACCATCAAGCGCTATGATGAAACTGGCTCTCTAGAGGACCGCCACAGGAAAGGAAGACCCAGAGTTTCCTCTGCTGCAGAGGATAAGATCGTTAGAGTTACCAGCCTCAGAAATTGCAGCCCAAATAAGTGCATCAAGTAACAGACACATCTCAACATCAACTGTTCAGAGGAGACTGCCTGAATCAGGCCTTCATGGTTGAATTGCTGCAAAGAAACCACAAATAAAGGACACCAATAAGAAGAAGAGACTTGCTTGGGCCAAGAAACACGAGCAATGGACATTAGACCGGGGGAAATCTGTCCTTTGGTCTGGAGTCCAAATTTGAGATTTTTGGTTCCAGCCGCTGTGTCTTTGTGAGATGCAGTGTAGGATGATCTCCGCATGTGTAGCTCCCACCGTGAAGCATGGAGGTGGAGGTGTGATGGTGTAGGGGTGCTTTGCTTGTGACACTGTCTGTGATTTATTTAGAATTCAAGGCACACTTAACAAGCATGGCTACCACAGCATTCTGAAGCGATACGCCATCCCATCTGGTTTGGGCTTAGTGGGACAATAATTCGTTTTTCAACAGGACAATGACGCAACACACCTCCAGGCTGTGTAAAGGCTTTTTGACCAGAAGGAGAGTGATGGAGTGCTGCATCAGATGACCTGGCCTCCACAATCCCCCGACCTCAACCCAATTGAGATGGTTTGGGATGAGTTGGACCGCAGAGTGAAGGAAAAGCAGCCAACAAGTGCTCAGCATATGTGGGAACTCCTTCAAGACTGTTGGAAAAGCATTCCAGGTGAAGCTGGAAGTATATTACATTATATTCCAGTACAGTATATTACAGTAAATTACAGTACAGTATATTCCAGTACAGTATATTACAGTATATTACAGTACAGTATATTACAGTACATTACAGTATAGTATATTAGAGTACATTATATTACAGTATATTACAGTATATTAGAGTAGAGTATATTACAGTACAGTATATTACAGTATTTTACAGTAGAGTATATTACAGTATATTACAGTATATTACAGAACAGTATGTTACAGTATATTACAGTACAGTATATTACAGTACAATATATTACAGCATATTACAGTATGTTACAGTACAGTATATTACAGTACATAATATTAAAGTACAGTATGTTATAGTAATATACAGTACAGTATATTACAGTATATTACAGTACAGCATATTACAGTATATTACAGTACAGTATATTACAGTACAATATATTATAGTATATTACAGTACAGTATATTACAGTATATTGCAGTATATCACAGTATATTACAGTATATTATAGTACAGTATATTACAGTATATTACAGTACGATATATTACAGTATATTACAGTACAGTATATTACAGTACAATATATTACAGTGTATTACAGTATACTACATTATATTACAGTATATTACAGTACAGTATATTACAGTACAATATATTACAGTATATTACAGTATAGTACAGTATATTACAGTATATCACAGTATATCACAGTATATTACAGTATATTACAGTACAGTATATTACAGTATATTAGAGTACAATATATTACAGCATATTACAGTATGTTACAGTACAGTATATTACAGTACATAATATTAAAGTACAGTATGTTATAGTAATATACAGTACAGTATATTACAGTATATTACAGTACAATATATTACAGTATATTACAGTACAATATATTACAGTATATTACAGTACAGTATATTACAGTATATTACAGTACAATATATTCTAGTATATTACAGTACAGTATATTACAGTATCACAGTATATTACAGTACAGTATATTACAGTATGTTACAGTACAGTATATCACAGTATATTACAGTATATTACAGTACAGTATATTACAATATATTACAGTATATTACAGTACAGTTTATCACAGTACAATATATTACAGTATACTACATTATATTACAATATATTACAGTACAGTATATTACAGTATATTTCAGTATCACAGTATATTACAGTACAGTATATTACAGTACAGTATATTACAGTATATTACAGTACAATATATTACAGTATATTACAGTATATTACAGTACACTATATTACAGTATATTACAGTATAATCACAGTATATTACAGTATATTACAGTACAGTATATAACAGTACAATCTATTACAGTATATTACAGTATAATCACAGTATATTACAATACAGTATAGTACAGTATATTACAGTACAATATATTACTATATTACAATATATTACAGTATATTACAGTACAGTATATCACAGTATATTACAGTACAGTATATTACAGTACAATCTATTAGAGTATATTACAGTATAATCACAGTATATTACAATACAGTATATTACAGTATATTACAGTACAATATATTACTATATTACAATATATTACAGTATATTACAGTATATTACAGTACAATATATTACAGTATATTACAGTACAGTATATTACAGTACAATATATTACAGTGTATTACAGTATACTACATTATATTACAGTATATTACAGTACAGTATATTACAGTACAATATATTACAGTATATTACAGTATAGTACAGTATATTACAGTATATCACAGTATATCACAGTATATTACAGTATATTACAGTACAGTATATTACAGTATATTAGAGTACAATATATTACAGCATATTACAGTATATTACAGTACAGTATATAACAGTACAATCTATTACAGTATATTACAGTATAATCACAGTATATTACAATACAGTATAGTACAGTATATTACAGTACAATATATTACTATATTACAATATATTACAGTATATTACAGTACAGTATATCACAGTATATTACAGTACAGTATATTACAGTACAATCTATTAGAGTATATTACAGTATAATCACAGTATATTACAATACAGTATATTACAGTATATTACAGTACAATATATTACTATATTACAATATATTACAGTATATTACAGTATACTACAGTACACTATATTACAGTATATTACAGTATAATCACAGTATATTACAGTATATTACAGTATATTACAGTACAGTATATAACAGTACAATCTATTACAGTATATTACAGTATAATCACAGTATATTACAATACAGTATAGTACAGTATATTACAGTACAATATATTACTATATTACAATATATTACAGTATATTACAGTACAGTATATCACAGTATATTACAGTACAGTATATTACAGTACAATCTATTAGAGTATATTACAGTATAATCACAGTATATTACAATACAGTATATTACAGTATATTACAGTACAATATATGACTATATTACAATATATTACAGTATATTACAGTATATCACAGTATATTACAGTACAGTATATCACAGTATATTACAGTACAGTATATTACAGTACAATATATTACAGTATATTACAGTATATTACAGTATAATCACAGTATATTACAGTATAGTACAGTATATTACAGTATATTACAGTATATTACTGTAAAGTATATTAAAGTATATTACATTACAATATATTACAGTATATTACAGTAGAATATATTACAGTATATTACAGTACAGTATATTACAGTATAATCACAGTATATTACAGTACAGTCCTTTCTATCCAACCTCCATCCCTTTTTCTTTCTGTCTCTATTTCACTCTCTGTAGCTCTCTATATATAGGCCTATCTTTCTCACACATATGCATATCAACAAACACACACACAAGCTCTCTCTCTCCCTCTCTCTCTGTCTGCTCTAAAGCTGTTACATAAGCTGGGTTACCCTGACGATCAGGCCTGCTGGGAGATACAGGGCAGAGGCGCTGTGTGTGTGTGTGTGTTTGTGTGTGTGTACATTTGTGTGTGTCATATGATGTGCAAGTCTTTATAAATAATGTATTTGTCTGTATGAGGGTGAGTGGGTATGTTGTGTATCTCTGTGTGTATAAGAACTTTGTGTGCGTCAGTGTGTGTGTAACCTGTGTGAATGCATGGTCTGTATGGTGGTACTTTAGGAATGAATTCAATGCTGTCAACACCACCTAACACATACTAACACCACCTAACACCACCTAACACCACCTAACACCTCCTAACACTTCCCTAACACCACATAACACCACCTAACACATCCTAACACTTCCTAACACCACATAACACCACCTAACACTTCCTAACACCTCCTAACACTTCCTAACACCACCTAACAGCTCCTAACACCGCCTAACACCTCCTAACACCTGACACCACCTGACATCAACTAACACTACCTAACACTACCTAACACTACCTAACACCACCTAACACCTCCTAACACCTGACACCACCTGACATCAACTAACACTACCTAACACTACCTAACACTACCTAACACTACCTAACACCTCCTAACACTACCTAACACTAACTAACACTACCTAACACTACCTAACACTACCTAACACTACCTAACACCACATAACACCACCTAACACTTCCTAACACCTCCTAACACTTCCTAACACCACCTAACAGCTCCTAACACCGCCTAACACCTCCTAACACCTGACACCACCTGACATCAACTAACACTACCTAACACTACCTAACACTACCTAACACCACCTAACACCTCCTAACACCTGACACCACCTGACATCAACTAACACTACCTAACACTACCTAACACTACCTAACACTACCTAACACCTCCTAACACTACCTAACACTACCTAACACTACCTAACACTACCTAACACTACCTAACACTACCTAACACTACCTAACACCTCCTAACACCACCTAACACCTCCTAACACTACCTAACACTACCTAACACTACCTAACACCTCCTAACACCTCCTAACACCTCCTAACACTACCTAACACCTCCTAACACTACCTAACACTACCTAACACTACCTAACACTACCTAACACTACCTAACACCTCCTAACACTACCTAACACTACCTAACACTACCTAACACTACCTAACACCTCCTAACACTACCTAACACCTCCTAACACTACCTAACACTACCTAACACTACCTAACACTACCTAACACTACCTAACACCTCCTAACACCTCCTAACACCACCTAACACTACCTAACACTACCTAACACTACCTAACACTACCTAACACTACCTAACACTACCTAACACCTCCTAACACCTCCTAACACTACCTAACACTACCTAACACTACCTAACACTACCTAACACTACCTAACACTACCTAACACTACCTAACACCTCCTAACACCTCCTAACACCACCTAACACTACCTAACACTACCTAACACCACCTAACACTACCTAACACTACCTAACACTACCTAACACCTCCTGGGCGGCAGGTAGCTTAGTGGGTAAGAGCGTTGTGCCAGTAACCGAAAGGTCGCTGGTTCTAATCCCCGAGCCGACTAGGTGATAAATCTGTCGATGTGCCCTTGAGCAAGGCACTTAACCCTAATTGCTCCTGTAAGTCGCTCTGGATAAGAGCGTCTGCTAAATGACTAAAAATGTAAATGTAAAATGTAACACTACCTAACACTACCTAACACTACCTAACACCACCTAACACTACCTAACACTACCTAACACTACCTAACACTACCTAACACCTCCTAACACCTCCTAACTGATGTGCTTTTACTCCACATTACTTTCTGCTGATTTTCCTCTGCTGTGTTTTCTCCTTGTCCTCTTTACCCACAATCCTCCTTGTCCTGTCCTTCCAGGTTGTCACTAGTTACCACAGCCACAAATGGCTAAACCCCGCCTATTTCTACAATTTCTCTCCTTAAAATCTGACTTGAAACCTAACCCTAACTTTAACCACACTACTAACCTTGTGCCTAACCCTAACCACACTGCTAACCTTGTGCCTAACCCTAACCTTAACCCTAACCTTAACCACCCTGCTAACCTTGTGCCTAACCCTAACCTTAACCACACTGCTAACCTTGTGCCTAACCCTAACCTTAACCCTAACCTTAACCACCCTGCTAACCTTGTGCCTAACCCTAACCTTAAATGAAGACCTAAAAGCACATTTTTGTATTCATGAATTTCTATGATAAAGCCATACTTTGTGGCTGTGGTAACTAGTGACATTCCTCCTTCCAGGGTGTATTTGTCTTGGTTCCCATGGCAACAGAATCTCATATCTAATCCGGGTTGAGAAGCTTTCTCTCCCTACCAGGCAGCTGTGGTATGGCGCTGACACACTTCGATAAATCGCAACATTAAAGGCTGAATGTCATCAGATACATATTCTCTTTGTATGTTGTCCTGTGCACCACCTTCAGGACCACTATTAACACACCTGAGACCAATCGCTCTATCGCTCGCAGTCTCTCTATTCATCCCACTATTTTCTCCCTCTCCACATCTGTTTATCTCTCTACCTTTTGACACACACTCTGAGATTGATCGAATAGAAGAATGGAACTGCACAACACATGATTAAAGCTGCGTTATGTAACTTTCTGGGCGACCAAACCAAATTCACATAGAAATTCCCGTTCTTAAGTTTCATTTTGTGTCTTTTACTATCGTTTTTTTTATACCAGCTTCAAACAGCTGAAAAAACTATATTTTTGGTTATGGAAAATATATTTCACAGCTGTTTCGATGGGACAATGATTCCCCACACTATACTTGCTTGTTTAATCACATAAACTGAAATTAGGTGAACTATTAGAATTTTAGCAACCAGGAAATGGCGGCGCGATTTCTGCATAGTGCACCTTTAAAGTTATTTTATCTCGCTCGCTCCCCTTTTCTCTCTCTCTCTTTCTCTCTCTCACTCTACTACAGGTGGGCGATCAACCTTCCCCAAACCTGTGCCCTCCGACCTCCCAGATACCAGTCGCCATGCCGACCAGCCCGTCGACGAACCCTGCCCCCCCAGCACTGCCGTCAGCCAACCAGAAACAAACACCACTCTGGACCTGCGAAACAGCCTGCCCCTCGACCCTCCTCCTCCTGCTAATCCCCCACCCCCCCCCTCCTCCAGCTCCAGCTCCAGCCTCAGTCCCAGCCCCGGTCAGCCCCGACCTCCCTCCCCCTTCTCCCCCCTCTCTGCCCCTGCCTGACATGAGCCCCCAGCGGCCCACCACCCTCGCCCTGAAGACCCTGCCGCGCCCCATCACCGTCAAGGAGAATGGGGGACCCCCACCAGGCGTCAATGAGGAAGAGGAGGAGAGGAAGGTGATGGAGGAAGATCTAAAAAAGTGTATTGAGGATTTTAGGAAGATTAAAGTTCCTAAAGTCTTCCCTGACAAGAAGAGGCACTGGCAGAGCGACCTACTGAAGAAATACAATGCCTAGGGGCAATGATGTTACCATGGCAACCTAAAAGACCCAACACAATAAGATAGTGTTACTGTGAATATCGGATTACAGTAATAAGCAGTGTATATTAATGCTTGGCTTGAATAGGACTTGCATTAGATTGGCATTGGACTTGAGAAATCAGGCATGCATGAAACTGTACTAGACTACATTGATTACAGTGGTTTTGTTATCACATAAAGGCTATTATCACATAATCCTTTCTGGTTCATTGTTCCATATACTCATATACTCACCTCTACTTGAAGCAGGAACTACAAGGACAATACAATTAAGTGTCAGCAACACATAGAACGACTACATTCACAAGGCTAGTGCTGCTGATGAAGATATCTACTTTACATGTCAATAGAGCTGCAGTTGACGTGTAATACATCAAATTGATATTTTGTTGATAGACTGGACATCTATAGAGGACTACTATGACTGATATTAGACTGGATATCTATATATAATCTACAGAGGACTGCTATGACTGATATTAGACTGGACATCTATATATAATCTACAGAGGACTACTATGACTGATGTTAGACTGGACATCTATATACTGTATCATCTACAGAGGACTGCTATGACTGATATTAGACTGGAAATATATATGCTGTATCATCTACAGAGGACTACTATGACTGATATTAGACTGAACATCTATATATAATCTACAGAGGACTGCTATGACTGATATTAGACTGGACATCTATATACTGTATCATCTACAGAGGACTACTATGACTGATGTTAGACTGGACATCTATATATAATCTACAGAGGACTGCTATGACTGATGTTAGACTGGAAATCTATATACTGTATCATCTACAGAGGACTGCTATGACTGATATTAGCCTGTATATCTATATACTGTATCATCTACAGAGGACTACTATGACTGATATTAGACTGGACATCTATATATAATCTACAGAGTACTACTATGACTGATATTAGACTGGACATCTATACACTGTATCATCTACAGAGGACTGCTATGACTGATATTAGACTGGACATCTATATACTGTATAATCTACAGAGGACTACTATGACTGATATTAGACTGGAAATATATATACTGTATCATCTACAGAGGACTACTATGACTGATATTATACTGGACATCTATATAGAATCTACAGAGGACTACTATGACTGATATTAGACTGAACATCTATATACTGTATCATTTACAGAGGACTACTATGACTGATATTAGACTGGACATCTATATACTGTATCATCTACAGAGGACTGCTATGACTGATGTTAGACTCGACATCTATATACTGTACAATCTACAGAGGACTACTATGACTGATATTAGACTGGACATCTATATACTGTATAATCTACAGAGGACTACTATGACTGATATTAGACTGGAAATATATATACTGTATCATCTACAGAGGACTACTATGACTGATATTATACTGGACATCTATATAGAATCTACAGAGGACTACTATGACTGATATTAGACTGAACATCTATATACTGTATCATTTACAGAGGACTACTATGACTGATGTTAGACTGGACATCTATATACTGTATCATCTACAGAGGACTGCTATGACTGATATTAGCCTGTATATCTATATACTGTATCATCTACAGAGGACTACTATGACTGATATTAGACTGGACATCTATATATAATCTACAGAGTACTACTATGACTGATATTAGACTGGACATCTATACACTGTATCATCTATAGAGGACTGCTATGACTGATATTAGACTGGACATCTATATACTGTATAATCTACAGAGGACTACTATGACTGATATTAGACTGGAAATATATATACTGTATCATCTACAGAGGACTATTATGACTGATATTATACTGGACATCTATATAGAATCTACAGAGGACTACTATGACTGATATTAGACTGAACATCTATATACTGTATCATTTACAGAGGACTACTATGACTGATATTAGACTGGACATCTATATACTGTATCATCTACAGAGGACTGCTATGACTGATGTTAGACTCGACATCTATATACTGTACAATCTACAGAGGACTGCTATGTGTCACGAGGGTCTATGTCGTCCAAGTATGACCAAGGCGCAGCGTGTCCAAGAAACATGACTTTATTAAATAAACGTTATCGGACTACAAACAAAAGACGACTCAATGAAGTCCACGGTACACTGACCAAAAGGAACAAAAACCCACAAATCCCACAGGAAAACATTCAGATTAAATATGGCTCCCAATCAGAGATAACGAGCCGACAGCTGACACTCGTTACCTCCGATTGGGAGTCATTGACCAAACCTAGAAATTAACCCCACAGAACTGCAAACATAGAAAATCACCCAAATACCCAACAAAACAAAATACACCCTGGCTCAAATACAAAAGTCCCGGAGCCAGAGTGTCACAGTACCCCCCCCTAAAGGTGCGCACTCCGGGCGCACCACCATACAGTCTAGGGGAGGGTCTGGGTGGGCGTCTGTCCACGGTGGCGGTTCTGGCCCTGGTCGTGGTCCCCACCCCACTTTAGTCACTATCCGCTTCCGTAGCCTCCTCCACATGACCACCCCCCAACTAAACCCCACTGGATTAAGGGGCGGCACCGGACTAACGGGCAGCACCGGACAAAGGGGCAGCACCGGACTAAGGGGCAGCACCAGGATAAGGGGCAGCACCGGGCTAAGGGACAGCGCCGGACTCAATGGCGGATCCTGGCTGGCTTGCTCTGGCGGATCCTGGCTGGACGGCTCTGGCGGATCCTGGCTGGACGGCTCATGGCTGGCTGAAGGATCTGGCTGCTCATGGCTGGCTGACGGATCTGGCTGCTCATGGCTGGCTGACGGATCTGGCTGCTCATGGCTGGCCGACGGATCTGGCTGCTCATGGCTGGCCGACGGATCTGGCTGCTCATGGCTGGCTGAAGGATCTGGCTGCTCATGGCTGGCTGACGGATCTGGCTGCTCATGGCCGGCTGACGGATCTGGCTGCTCATGGCTGGCGGAAGGCTCTGGCTGATCCTGTCTGGCGGAAGGCTCTGGCTGATCCGGTCTGGCGGAAGGCTCTGGCTGATCCTGTCTGGCAGAAGGCTCTAGCGGCTCCGGTCTGGCGGACGGCTCTGAAGGCTCATGGCAGACGGGCGGCTTAAGCGCCTTTGGGCAGACGGGCAGTTCAGGCCCCGTTGGGCAGACGGCAGACTCTGGCCATCTGAGGCGCACCGTAGGCCTGGTGCGTGGTGCCGGAACTGGAGGTACCGGGCTGAGGACACGCCTCTCAGGGCTAGTGCGGGGAGAAGCAACAGGGCATGCTGGACCCTGGGGACGCACATAAGGCCTAGTGCGGAGAGCCGGAACAGGGCATGCTGGACCCTGGGGGCGCACATAAGGCCTAGTGCGGAGAGAAGCAACAGGGCATGCTGGACCCTGGGGACGCACATAAGGCCTAGTGCGGAGAGCCGGAACAGGGCATGCTGGACCCTGGGGGCGCACATAAGGCCTAGTGCGGAGAGCAGCAACAGGGCATGCTGGACCCTGGGGACGCACATAAGGCCTAGTGCGGAGAGCCGGAACAGGGCATGCTGGACCCTGGGGGCGCACATAAGGCCTAGTGCGGAGAGCAGCAACAGGACGCACAGGACTCGGGGAACACACAGGAGGCTTGGTGCGTGGTGTAGGCACTGGTGGTACTGGGCTGGAGCGGAGAGCCGGCGCCGGAAATACCGGACCGTGCAGGCTTACTGGCCCCCTTGAGCACTGAGCCTGCCCAACCTTACCCGGGTTGATGCTCCCCGTCGCCCGACCAGTACGGGGAGGTGGAATAACCCGCACCGGCCTATGTGGGCGAACCGGGAACACCATGCGTAAGGCTGGTGCCATGTACGCCGGCCCGAGAAGACGCACTGGTAGCTGGATGCGTTGGGCCGGCTTCATGACATCTGGCTCAACGCTCACTCTAACCCGGCCGATACGTGGAGCTGGAATGTACCGCACCGGGCTATGCCTGCGTACAGGAGACACCATGCACTCTACTGCGTAACATGGTGTCTGCCAGTACTCTCGCTCTCCACGGTAAGTCCAGGGAGTAGGCGCAGGTCTCCTACCTGACTTCGCCACACTCCCTTTAAGCCCCCCCCCCAAGAAATTTTTGGGTAGTACCCACGGGCTTCCAGCCTCGACTCCGTGCTGCCTCCTCATACCACCTCCTCTCAGCTTTAGCTGCCTCCAGCTCTTCACGAGGGCGGCGATATTCTCCCGGTTGTGCCCAAGGACCCTTTCCAGCCAGTATCTCCTCCAAAGTCCATGAATCCTTTGGCGCTGGGTCCTGTTGCCGCTTGACACGCTGCTTGGTCCTATTATGGTGGGTTTTTCTGTCACGAGGGTCTATGTCGTCCAAGTATGACCAAGGCGCAGCGTGTCCAAGAAACATGACTTTATTAAATAAACGTTATCGGACTACAAACAAAAGACGACTCAATGAAGTCCACGGTACACTGACCAAAAGGAACAAAAACCCACAAATCCCACAGGAAAACATTCAGATTAAATATGGCTCCCAATCAGAGATAACGAGCCGACAGCTGACACTCGTTACCTCCGATTGGGAGTCATTGACCAAACCTAGAAATTAACCCCACAGAACTGCAAACATAGAAAATCACCCAAATACCCAACAAAACAAAATACACCCTGGCTCAAATACAAAAGTCCCGGAGCCAGAGTGTCACACTATGACTGATATTAGACTGGACATATATATAAAATCTACAGAGGACTACTATGACTGATATTAGACTGGACATATGTATACTGTGTCATCTACAGAGGACTGCTATGACTGATGCTAGACTGGACATCGATATACTGTATCATCTACAGAGGATACTATGACTGATATTAGACTGGACATCTATATATAATCTACAGAGGACTACTATGACTGATGTTAGACTGGATATCTATATATAATCTACAGAGGACTGCTATGACTGATATTAGACCGGACATCTGTATACTGTGTCATCTACAGAGGACTGCTATGACTGTGTTAGACTGGACATCTATATACTGTATCATCTACAGAGGATACTATGACTGATATTAGACTGGGCATCTATATATAATCTACAGAGGACTACTATGACTGATATTAGACTGGACATCTATATATAATCTACAGAGGACTGCTATGACTGATATTAGACTGGACATCTATATACTGTATCATCTACAGAGGACTGCTATGACTGATATTAGACTGAACATCTATATACTGTATCATCTACAGAGGACTACTATGACTGATATTAGACTGGACATCTATATACTGTATCATCTACAGAGGACTACTATGACTGATGTTAGACTCGACATCTATATACTGTACCATCTACAGAGGACTGCTATGACTGATATTAGACTGAACATCTATATATAATCTACAGAGTACTACTATGACTGATATTAGACTGGACATCTATACACTGTATCATCTACAGAGGACTGCTATGACTGATATTAGACTGGACATCTATATACTGTATAATCTACAGAGGACTACTATGACTGATATTAGACTGGAAATATATATACTGTATCATCTACAGAGGACTACTATGACTGATATTATACTGGACATCTATATAGAATCTACAGAGGACTACTATGACTGATATTAGACTGAACATCTATATACTGTATCATTTACAGAGGAGTACTATGACTGATATTAGACTGGACATCTATATACTGTATCATCTACAGAGGACTGCTATGACTGATGTTAGACTCGACACCTATATACTGTACAATCTACAGAGGACTGCTATGACTGATATTAGACTGGACATCTATATATAATCTACAGAGGACTACTATGACTGATATTAGACTGGACATATGTATACTGTGTCATCTACAGAGGACTGCTATGACTGATGCTAGACTGGACATCGATATACTGTATCATCTACAGAGGATACTATGACTGATATTAGACTGGACATCTATATATAATCTACAGAGGACTACTATGACTGATGTTAGACTGGATATCTATATATAATCTACAGAGGACTGCTATGACTGATATTATACTGGACATCTGTATACTGTGTCATCTACAGAGGACTGCTATGACTGATGTTAGACTGGACATCTATATACTGTATCATCTACAGAGGATACTATGACTGATATTAGACTGGGCATCTATATATAATCTACAGAGGACTACTATGACTGATATTAGACTGGACATCTATATATAATCTACAGAGAACTGCTATGACTGATATTAGACTGGACATCTATATACTGTATCATCTACAGAGGACTGCTATGACTGATATTAGACTGAACATCTATATACTGTATCATCTACAGAGGACTACTATGACTGATATTAGACTGGACATCTATATATTGTATCATCTACAGAGGACTACTATGACTGATGTTAGACTTGACATCTATATACTGTACCATCTACAGAGGACTGCTATGAATGATATTAGACTGAACATCTATATATAATCTACAGAGGACTACTATGACTGATATTAGACTGGACATCTATATATAATCTACAGAGGACTACTATGACTGATGTTAGACTGGACATCTATATATAATCTACAGAGGACTGCTATGACTGATATTAGACTGGACATCTGTCTACTGTGTCATCTACAGAGGACTGCTATGACTGATGTTAGACTGGATATCTATATACTGTATCATCTACAGTGGACTACTATGACTGATATTAGACTGGACATCTATATATAATCTACAGAGGACTACTATGACTGATGTTAGACTGGACATCTATATATAATCTACAGAGGACTACTATGACTGATATTAGACTGGACATCTGTATACTGTGTCATCTACAGAGGACTGCTATGACTGATGTTAGACTCGAAATCAATATACTGTACAATCTACAGAGGACTGCTATGACTGATATTAAACTGGACATCTATATATAATCTACAGAGGACTACTATGACTGATATTAGACTGGACATCTGTATACTGTGTCATCTACAGAGTACTACTATGTCTGATGTTAGACCGGACATCTATCTACTGTATCATCTACAGAGGATACTATGACTGATATTAGACTGGACATCTATATATAATCTACAGAGGACTACTATGACTGATATTAGACTGGACATCTATATATAATCTACAGAGAACTGCTATGACTGATATTAGAATGGACATCTATATACTGTATCATCTACAGAGGACTGCTATGACTGATATTAGACTGGACATCTATATACTGTATCATCTACAGAGGACTACTATGACTGATATTAGACTGGACATCTATATATAATCTACAGAGGACTACTATGACTTGTATTAGACTGGACATCTATATATAATCTATAGAGGACTACTATGACTGATATTAGATTGGACATCTATATACTGTATCATCTACAGAGGACTACTATGACTGATATTAAACTGGACATCTATATACTGTATAATCTATAGAGGACTACTATGACTGATGTTAGACTGGACATCTATATATAATCTACAGAGGACTGCTATGACTGATGTGAGACTGGACATCTATATAATCTACAGAGGAATGTTATGACTGATATTAGACTGGACATCTATATACTGTATCATCTACAGATGACTACTATGACTGATATTAGACTGGACATCTGTATACTGTGTCATCTACAGAGGACTGCTATGACTGATATTAGACTGGACATCTATATATAATCTACAGAGAACTGCTATGACTGATATTAGACTGGACATCTATATACTGTATCATCTACAGAGGACTACTATGACTGATGTTAGACTGGACATCTATATATAATCCACAGAGGACTGCTATGACGGATATTAGACTGGACATCTATATACTGTATCATCTACAGAGGACTACTATGACTGACATTAGACTGGACATCTATATATAATCTACAGAGGACTGCTATGACTGATATTAGACTGGACATCTATATATAATCTACAGAGGACTGCTATGACTGATATTAGACTGGACATCGATATACTGTATCATCTACAGAGGACTACTATGACTGATATTAGACTAGACATCTATATACTGTATCATCTACAGAGGACTGCTATGACTGATATTAGACTGGGCATCTATATACTGTGTCATCTACAGAGGACTGCTATGACTGATATTAGACTTGGCATCTATATATAATCTACAGAGGACTACTATGACTGATGTTAGACTGGACATCTATATATAATCTACAGAGGACTGCTATGACTGATATTAGACTGGACATCTATATACTGTATCATCTACAGAGGACTACTATGACTGATATTAGACTGGACATCTACATATAATCTACAGAGGACTGCTATGACTGATATTAGACTGGACATTTATATATAATCTACAGAGGACTGCTATGACTGATATTAGACTGGACATCTATATATAATCTACAGAGGACTGCTATGACTGATGTTAGACTGGACATCTATATACTGTATCATCTACAGAGGACTGCTATGACTGATATTAGACTGGACATCTATATATAATCTACAGAGGACTACTATGACTGATATTAGACTGGACAAGTATATACTGTATCTCTACAGAGGACTACTATGACTGATATTAGACTGGACATCTATATACTGTATCATCTATAGAGGACTACTATGACTGATATTAGACTGGACATCTATATACTGTATCATCTACAGAGGACTACTATGACTGATATTAGACTGGACATCTATATACTGTATAATCTATAGAGGACTACTATGACTGATGTTAGACTGAACATCTATATATCATCTACATAGGACTACTATGACTGATGTTAGACTGGACATCTATATATAATCTACAGAGGACTGCTATGACTGATATTAGACTGGACATCTATATACTGTATCATCTACAGAGGACTGCAATGACTGATATTAGACTGGACATCTATATACTGTATCATCTACAGTGGACTACTATGACTGATATTAGACTGGAGATCTATATATAATCTACAGAGGACTGCTATGACGGATATTAGACTGGACATCTATATACTGTATCATCTACAGAGGACTGCTATGACTGATATTAGACTGGACATCTATATATAATCTACAGAGGACTGCTATGACTGATTTTAGACTGGACATCTATATATAATCTACAGAGGACTGCTATGACTGAAATTAGACTGGACATCTATATATAATCTACAGAGGACTGCTATGACTGATATTAGATTGGACATATATATACAGTATCATCTACAAAGGTTTACTATGACTGATTTTGGACTGGATATCTATATATAATCTACAGAGGACTACTATGACTGATGTTAGACTGGATATCTATATATAATCCACAGAGGCCTGCTATGACTGATATTAGACTGGACATCTATATACTGTATCATCTACAGAGGACTACTAAGACTGATATTAGACTTGACACCTATATATAATCTACAGAGGACTGCTATGACTGATATTAGACTGGACATCTATATATAATCTACAGAGGACTGCTATTACTGATATTAGACTGGACATCTATATTTAATCTACAGAGGACTGCTATGACTGATATTAGACTGGACATCTATATACTATATCATCTACAGAGGACTGCTATGACTGATATTAGACTGGACATATATGTATAGTCTACAGAGGACTGCTATGACTGATTTTAGACTGGACATCTATATACTGTATCATCTACAGAGGACTAATATGACTTATTTTAGACTGGACATCTATGTATAATCTACAGAGGACTGCTATGACTGATGTTAGACTGGACATCTCTATACTGTATCATCTACAGAGGACTACTATGACTTATTTTAGACTGGACATCTATATAATGTATCATCTACAGAGGACTGCTATGACTGATATTAGACTGGACATCTTTATATAATCTACAAAGGACTACTATGACTGATATTAGACTGGACATCTATAAACTGTATCATCTACAGAGGACTACTATGACTGATATTAGACTGGACATCTATATATAATCTACAGAGGACTGCTATGACTGATATTAGACTGGACATCTATATACTGTATCATCTACAGAGGACTACTATGACTGATATTAGACTGGACATTTATATACTGTATCATCTATAGAGGAATACTATGACTGATATTAGCCTGGACATCTATATACTGTATCATATATAGAGGACTACTATGATTTATGTTAGACTGGACATCTATATACTGTATCATCTATAGAGGACTACTATGACTGATGTTAGACTGGACATCTATATATAATCTACAGAGGACTGCTATGACTGATGTTAGACTGGACATCTATATATAATCTAAGGAGGACTGCTATGACTGATATTAGACTGGACATCTATATATAGTCTACAGAGGACTGCTATGACTGATGTTAGACTTGACATCTATATACTGTATCATCTACAGAGGACTGCTATGACTGATATTAGACTGGACATCTGTCTACTGTGTCATCCACAGAGGACTGCTATGACTGATGTTAGACTGGATATCTATATACTGTATCATCTACAGAGGATACTATGACTGATATTAGACTGGGCATCTATATATAATCTACAGAGGACTACTATGACTGATATTAGACTGGACATCTATATATAATCTACAGAGGACTGCTATGACGGATATTAGACTGGACATCTATATACTGTATCATCTACAGAGGACTGCTATGACTGATATTAGACTGGACATCTATATATAATCTACAGAGGACTGCTATGACTGATTTTAGACTGGACATCTATATATAATCTACAGAGGACTGCTATGACTGAAATTAGACTGGACATCTATATATAATCTACAGAGGACTGCTATGACTGATATTAGATTGGACATATATATACAGTATCATCTACAAAGGTTTACTATGACTGATTTTGGACTGGATATCTATATATAATCTACAGAGGACTACTATGACTGATGTTAGACTGGATATCTATATATAATCCACAGAGGCCTGCTATGACTGATATTAGACTGGACATCTATATACTGTATCATCTACAGAGGACTACTAAGACTGATATTAGACTTGACACCTATATATAATCTACAGAGGACTGCTATGACTGATATTAGACTGGACATCTATATATAATCTACAGAGGACTGCTATTACTGATATTAGACTGGACATCTATATTTAATCTACAGAGGACTGCTATGACTGATATTAGACTGGACATCTATATACTATATCATCTACAGAGGACTGCTATGACTGATATTAGACTGGACATATATGTATAGTCTACAGAGGACTGCTATGACTGATTTTAGACTGGACATCTATATACTGTATCATCTACAGAGGACTAATATGACTTATTTTAGACTGGACATCTATGTATAATCTACAGAGGACTGCTATGACTGATGTTAGACTGGACATCTCTATACTGTATCATCTACAGAGGACTACTATGACTTATTTTAGACTGGACATCTATATAATGTATCATCTACAGAGGACTGCTATGACTGATATTAGACTGGACATCTTTATATAATCTACAAAGGACTACTATGACTGATATTAGACTGGACATCTATAAACTGTATCATCTACAGAGGACTACTATGACTGATATTAGACTGGACATCTATATATAATCTACAGAGGACTGCTATGACTGATATTAGACTGGACATCTATATACTGTATCATCTACAGAGGACTACTATGACTGATATTAGACTGGACATTTATATACTGTATCATCTATAGAGGAATACTATGACTGATATTAGCCTGGACATCTATATACTGTATCATATATAGAGGACTACTATGATTTATGTTAGACTGGACATCTATATACTGTATCATCTATAGAGGACTACTATGACTGATGTTAGACTGGACATCTATATATAATCTACAGAGGACTGCTATGACTGATGTTAGACTGGACATCTATATATAATCTAAGGAGGACTGCTATGACTGATATTAGACTGGACATCTATATATAGTCTACAGAGGACTGCTATGACTGATGTTAGACTTGACATCTATATACTGTATCATCTACAGAGGACTGCTATGACTGATATTAGACTGGACATCTGTCTACTGTGTCATCCACAGAGGACTGCTATGACTGATGTTAGACTGGATATCTATATACTGTATCATCTACAGAGGATACTATGACTGATATTAGACTGGGCATCTATATATAATCTACAGAGGACTACTATGACTGATATTAGACTGGACATCTATATATAATCTACAGAGGACTGCTATGACTGATGTAGACTCGAAATCAATATACTGTACAATCTACAGAGGACTGCTATGACTGATATTAAACTGGACATCTATATATAATCTACAGAGGACTACTATGACTGATATTAGACTGGACATCTGTATACTGTGTCATCTACAGAGTACTACTATGACTGATGTTAGACCGGACATCTATCTACTGTATCATCTACAGAGGATACTATGACTGATATTAGACTGGACATCTATATATAATCTACAGAGGACTACTATGACTGATATTAGACTGGACATCTATATATAATCTACAGAGAACTGCTATGACTGATATTAGAATGGACATCTATATACTGTATCATCTACAGAGGACTGCTATGACTGATATTAGACTGGACATCTATATACTGTATCATCTACAGAGGACTACTATGACTGATATTAGACTGGACATCTATATATAATCTACAGAGGACTACTATGACTTGTATTAGACTGGACATCTATATATAATCTATAGAGGACTACTATGACTGATATTAGACTGGACATCTATATACTGTATCATCTACAGAGGACTACTATGACTGATATTAAACTGGACATCTATATACTGTATAATCTATAGAGGACTACTATGACTGATGTTAGACTGGACATCTATATATAATCTACAGAGGACTGCTATGACTGATGTTAGACTGGACATCTATATAATCTACAGAGGAATGTTATGACTGATATTAGACTGGACATCTATACACTGTATCATCTACAGATGACTACTATGACTGATATTAGACTGGACATCTGTATACTGTGTCATCTACAGAGGACTGCTATGACTGATATTAGACTGGACATCTATATATAATCTGAAGAGGACTGCTATTACTGATATTAGACTGGACATCTATATTTAATCTACAGAGAACTGCTATGACTGGTATTAGACTGGACATCTATATACTGTATCATCTACAGAGGACTACTATGACTGATGTTAGACTGGACATCTATATATAATCCACAGAGGACTGCTATGACGGATATTAGACTGGACATCTATATACTGTAGCATCTACAGAGGACTACTATGACTGACATTAGACTGGACATCTATATATAATCTACAGAGGACTGCTATGACTGATATTAGACTGGACATCTATATATAATCTACAGAGGAATGTTATGACTGATATTAGACTGGACATCGATATACTGTATCATCTACAGAGGACTGCTATGACTGATATTAGACTAGACATCTATATACTTTATCATCTACAGAGGACTGCTATGACAGATATTAGACTGGGCATCTATATACTGTGTCATCTATAGAGGACTGCTATGACTGATATTAGACTGGACATCTACATATAATCTACAGAGGACTAATATGACTGATTTTAGACTGGACATCTATATATAATCTACAGAGGACTGCTATGACTGAAATTAGACTGGACATCTATATATAATCTACAGAGGACTGCTATGACTGATATTAGATTGGACATATATATACAGTATCATCTACAAAGGTTTACTATGACTGATTTTAGACTGGATATCTATATTTAATCTACAGAGGACTACTATGACTGATGTTAGACTGGATATCTATATATAATCCACAGAGGCCTGCTATGACTGATATTAGACTGGACATCTATATACTGTATCATCTACAGAGGACTACTAAGACTGATATTAGACTGGACACCTATATATAATCTACAGAGGACTGCTATGACTGATATTAGACTGGACATCTATATATAATCTACAGAGGACTGCTATTACTGATATTAGACTGGACATCTATATATAATCTACAGAGGACTGCTATGACTGATATTAGACTGGACATATATATACTATATAATCTACAGAGGACTGCTATGACTGATATTAGACTGGACATATATGTATAGTCTACAGAGGACTGCTATGACTGATTTTAGACTGGACATCTATATACTGTATCATCTACAGAGGACTAATATGACTTATTTTAGACTGGACATCTATGTATAATCTACAGAGGACTGCTATGACTGATGTTAGACTGGACATCTCTATACTGTATCATCTACAGAGGACTACTATGACTTATTTTAGACTGGACATCTATATAATGTATCATCTACAGAGGACTGCTATGACTGATATTAGACTGGACATCTTTATATAATCTACAAAGGACTACTATGACTGATATTAGACTGGACATCTATAAACTGTATCATCTACAGAGGACTACTATGACTGATATTAGACTGGACATCTATATATAATCTACAGAGGACTGCTATGACTGATATTAGACTGGACATCTATATACTGTATCATCTACAGAGGACTACTATGACTGATATTAGACTGGATATTTATATACTGTATCATCTATAGAGGAATACTATGACTGATATTAGCCTGGACATCTATATACTGTATCATATATAGAGGACTACTATGATTTATGTTAGACTGGACATCTATATACTGTATCATCTATAGAGGACTACTCTGACTGATGTTAGACTGGACATCTATATATAATCTAAGGAGGACTGCTATGACTGATATTAGACTGGACATCTATATATAGTCTACAGAGGACTGCTATGACTGATGTTAGACTTGACATCTATATACTGTATCATCTACAGAGGACTGCTATGACTGATATTAGACTGGACATCTATATACAGTATCATCTACAGAAGTTTACTATGACTGATATTAGAATGGACATCTATATATAATCTACAGAGGACTACTATGACTGATGTTAGACTGGATATCTATATATAATCTACAGAGGACTGCTATGACTGATATTAGACTGGACATCTGTATACTGTGTCATCTACAGAGGACTGCTATGACTGATGTTAGACTGGACATCTATATACTGTATCATCTACAGAGGATACTATGACTGATATTAGACTGGGCATCTATATATAATCTACAGAGGACTACTATGACTGATATTAGACTGGACATCTATATATAATCTACAGAGGACTGCTATGACTGATATTAGACTGGACATCTATATACTGTATCATCTACAGAGGACTGCTATGACTGATATTAGACTGAACATCTATATACTGTATCATCTACAGAGGACTACTATGACTGATATTAGACTGGACATCTATATATTGTATCATCTACAGAGGACTACTATGACTGATGTTAGACTCGACATCTATATACTGTACCATCTACAGAGGACTGCTATGAATGATATTAGACTGAAAATTTATATATAATCTACAGAGGACTACTATGACTGATATTAGACTGGACATCTATATATAATCTACAGAGGACTACTATGACTGATGTTAGACTGGACATCTATATATAATCTACAGAGGACTGCTATGACTGATATTAGACTGGACATCTGTCTACTGTGTCATCTACAGAGGACTGCTATGACTGATGTTAGACTGGACATTTATATATAATCTACAGAGGACTACTATGACTGATATTAGACTGGACATCTATATATAATCTACAGAGGACTGCTATGACTGATGTTAGACTCGAAATCAATATACTGTACAATCTACAGAGGACTGCTATGACTGATATTAAACTGGACATCTATATATAATCTACAGAGGACTACTATGACTGATATTAGACTGGACATCTGTATACTGTGTCATCTACAGAGTACTACTATGACTGATGTTAGACCGGACATCTATATACTGTATCATCTACAGAGGATACTATGACTGATATTAGACTGGGCATCTATATATAATCTACAGAGGACTACTATGACTGATATTAGACTGGACATCTATATATAATCTACAGAGGACTGCTATGACTGATATTAGACTGGACATCTATATACTGTATCATCTACAGAGGACTGCTATGACTGATATTAGACTGAACATCTATATACTGTATCATCTACAGAGGACTACTATGACTGATATTAGACTGGACATCTATATATTGTATCATCTACAGAGGACTACTATGACTGATGTTAGACTCGACATCTATATACTGTACCATCTACAGAGGACTGCTATGAATGATATTAGACTGAAAATTTATATATAATCTACAGAGGACTACTATGACTGATATTAGACTGGACATCTATATATAATCTACAGAGGACTACTATGACTGATGTTAGACTGGACATCTATATATAATCTACAGAGGACTGCTATGACTGATATTAGACTGGACATCTGTCTACTGTGTCATCTACAGAGGACTGCTATGACTGATGTTAGACTGGACATTTATATATAATCTACAGAGGACTACTATGACTGATATTAGACTGGACATCTATATATAATCTACAGAGGACTGCTATGACTGATGTTAGACTCGAAATCAATATACTGTACAATCTACAGAGGACTGCTATGACTGATATTAAACTGGACATCTATATATAATCTACAGAGGACTACTATGACTGATATTAGACTGGACATCTGTATACTGTGTCATCTACAGAGTACTACTATGACTGATGTTAGACCGGACATCTATCTACTGTATCATCTACAGAGGATACTGTGACTGATATTAGACTGGACATCTATATATAATCTACAGAGGACTACTATGACTGATATTAGACTGGACATCTATATATAATCTACAGAGAACTGCTATGACTGATATTAGAATGGACATCTATATACTGTATCATCTACAGAGGACTACTATGACTGATATTAGACTGGACATCTATATACTGTATCATCTACAGAGGACTACTATGACTGATATTAGACTGGACATCTATATATATTCTACAGAGGACTACTATGACTTGTATTAGACTGGACATCTATATATAATCTATAGAGGACTACTATGACTGATATTAGACTGGACATCTATATACTGTATCATCTACAGAGGACTACTATGACTGATATTAAACTGGACATCTATATACTGTATAATCTATAGAGGACTACTATGACTGATGTTAGACTGGACATCTATATATAATCTACAGAGGACTGCTATGACTGATGTTAGACTGGACATCTATATAATCTACAGAGGAATGTTATGACTGATATTAGACTGGACATCTATATACTGTATCATCTACAGATGACTACTATGACTGATATTAGACTGGACATCTGTATACTGTGTCATCTACAGAGGACTGCTATGACTGATATTAGACTGGACATCTATATATAATCTGAAGAGGACTGCTATTACTGATATTAGACTGGACATCTATATATAATCTACAGAGAACTGCTATGACTGATATTAGACTGGACATCTATATACTGTATCATCTACAGAGGACTACTATGACTGATATTAAACTGGACATCTATATACTGTATAATCTATAGAGGACTACTATGACTGATGTTAGACTGGACATCTATATATAATCTACAGAGGACTGCTATGACTGATGTTAGACTGGACATCTATATAATCTACAGAGGAATGTTATGACTGATATTAGACTGGACATCTATATACTGTATCATCTACAGATGACTACTATGACTGATATTAGACTGGACATCTGTATACTGTGTCATCTACAGAGGACTGCTATGACTGATATTAGACTGGACATCTATATATAATCTGAAGAGGACTGCTATTACTGATATTAGACTGGACATCTATATATAATCTACAGAGAACTGCTATGACTGATATTAGACTGGACATCTATATACTGTATCATCTACAGAGGACTACTAAGACTGATATTAGACTGGACACCTATATATAATCTACAGAGGACTGCTATGACTGATATTAGACTGGACATCTATATATAATCTACAGAGGACTGCTATTACTGATATTAGACTGGACATCTATATATAATCTACAGAGGACTGCTATGACTGATATTAGACTGGACATATATATACTATATAATCTACAGAGGACTGCTATGACTGATATTAGACTGGACATATATGTATAGTCTACAGAGGACTGCTATGACTGATTTTAGACTGGACATCTATATACTGTATCATCTACAGAGGACTAATATGACTTATTTTAGACTGGACATCTATGTATAATCTACAGAGGACTGCTATGACTGATGTTAGACTGGACATCTCTATACTGTATCATCTACAGAGGACTACTATGACTTATTTTAGACTGGACATCTATATAATGTATCATCTACAGAGGACTGCTATGACTGATATTAGACTGGACATCTTTATATAATCTACAAAGGACTACTATGACTGATATTAGACTGGACATCTATAAACTGTATCATCTACAGAGGACTACTATGACTGATATTAGACTGGACATCTATATATAATCTACAGAGGACTGCTATGACTGATATTAGACTGGACATCTATATACTGTATCATCTACAGAGGACTACTATGACTGATATTAGACTGGATATTTATATACTGTATCATCTATAGAGGAATACTATGACTGATATTAGCCTGGACATCTATATACTGTATCATATATAGAGGACTACTATGATTTATGTTAGACTGGACATCTATATACTGTATCATCTATAGAGGACTACTCTGACTGATGTTAGACTGGACATCTATATATAATCTAAGGAGGACTGCTATGACTGATATTAGACTGGACATCTATATATAGTCTACAGAGGACTGCTATGACTGATGTTAGACTTGACATCTATATACTGTATCATCTACAGAGGACTGCTATGACTGATATTAGACTGGACATCTATATACAGTATCATCTACAGAAGTTTACTATGACTGATATTAGAATGGACATCTATATATAATCTACAGAGGACTACTATGACTGATGTTAGACTGGATATCTATATATAATCTACAGAGGACTGCTATGACTGATATTAGACTGGACATCTGTATACTGTGTCATCTACAGAGGACTGCTATGACTGATGTTAGACTGGACATCTATATACTGTATCATCTACAGAGGATACTATGACTGATATTAGACTGGGCATCTATATATAATCTACAGAGGACTACTATGACTGATATTAGACTGGACATCTATATATAATCTACAGAGGACTGCTATGACTGATATTAGACTGGACATCTATATACTGTATCATCTACAGAGGACTGCTATGACTGATATTAGACTGAACATCTATATACTGTATCATCTACAGAGGACTACTATGACTGATATTAGACTGGACATCTATATATTGTATCATCTACAGAGGACTACTATGACTGATGTTAGACTCGACATCTATATACTGTACCATCTACAGAGGACTGCTATGAATGATATTAGACTGAAAATTTATATATAATCTACAGAGGACTACTATGACTGATATTAGACTGGACATCTATATATAATCTACAGAGGAGTACTATGACTGATGTTAGACTGGACATCTATATATAATCTACAGAGGACTGCTATGACTGATATTAGACTGGACATCTGTCTACTGTGTCATCTACAGAGGACTGCTATGACTGATGTTAGACTGGACATTTATATATAATCTACAGAGGACTACTATGACTGATATTAGACTGGACATCTATATATAATCTACAGAGGACTGCTATGACTGATGTTAGACTCGAAATCAATATACTGTACAATCTACAGAGGACTGCTATGACTGATATTAAACTGGACATCTATATATAATCTACAGAGGACTACTATGACTGATATTAGACTGGACATCTGTATACTGTGTCATCTACAGAGTACTACTATGACTGATGTTAGACCGGACATCTATCTACTGTATCATCTACAGAGGATACTGTGACTGATATTAGACTGGACATCTATATATAATCTACAGAGGACTACTATGACTGATATTAGACTGGACATCTATATATAATCTACAGAGAACTGCTATGACTGATATTAGAATGGACATCTATATACTGTATCATCTACAGAGGACTACTATGACTGATATTAGACTGGACATCTATATACTGTATCATCTACAGAGGACTACTATGACTGATATTAGACTGGACATCTATATATATTCTACAGAGGACTACTATGACTTGTATTAGACTGGACATCTATATATAATCTATAGAGGACTACTATGACTGATATTAGACTGGACATCTATATACTGTATCATCTACAGAGGACTACTATGACTGATATTAAACTGGACATCTATATACTGTATAATCTATAGAGGACTACTATGACTGATGTTAGACTGGACATCTATATATAATCTACAGAGGACTGCTATGACTGATGTTAGACTGGACATCTATATAATCTACAGAGGAATGTTATGACTGATATTAGACTGGACATCTATATACTGTATCATCTACAGATGACTACTATGACTGATATTAGACTGGACATCTGTATACTGTGTCATCTACAGAGGACTGCTATGACTGATATTAGACTGGACATCTATATATAATCTGAAGAGGACTGCTATTACTGATATTAGACTGGACATCTATATATAATCTACAGAGAACTGCTATGACTGATATTAGACTGGACATCTATATACTGTATCATCTACAGAGGACTACTAAGACTGATGTTAGACTGGACATCTATATATAATCCACAGAGGACTGCTATGACGGATATTAGACTGGACATCTATATACTGTATCATCTACAGAGGACTACTATGACTGACATTAGACTGGACATCTATATGTAATCTACAGAGGACTGCTATGACTGATATTAGACTGGACATCGATATACTGTATCATCTACAGAGGACTACTATGACTGATATTAGACTAGACATCTTATACTGTATCATCTACAGAGGACTGCTATGACTGATATTAGACTGGGCATCTATATACTGTGTCATCTACAGAGGACTGCTATGACTGATATTAGACTGGACATCTATATATAATCTACAGAGGACTACTATGACTGATGTTAGACTGGACATCTATATATAATCTACAGAGGACTGCTATGACTGATATTAGACTGGACATCTATATACTGTATCATCTACAGAGGACTACTATGACTGATATTAGACTGGACATCTACATATAATCTACAGAGGACTGCTATGACTGATATTAGACTGGACATTTATATATAATCTACAGAGGACTGCTATGACTGATATTAGACTGGACATCTATATATAATCTACAGAGGACTGCTATGACTGATGTTAGACTGGACATCTATATACTGTATCATCTACAGAGGACTGCTATGACTGATATTAGACTGGACATCTATATATAATCTACAGAGGACTACTATGACTGATATTAGACTGGACAAGTATATACTGTATCTCTACAGAGGACTACTATGACTGATATTAGACTGGACATCTATATACTGTATCATCTATAGAGGACTACTATGACTGATATTAGACTGGACATCTATATACTGTATCATCTACAGAGGACTACTATGACTGATATTAGACTGGACATCTATATACTGTATAATCTATAGAGGACTACTATGACTGATGTTAGACTGAACATCTATATATCATCTACATAGGACTACTATGACTGATGTTAGACTGGACATCTATATATAATCTACAGAGGACTGCTATGACTGATATTAGACTGGACATCTATATACTGTATCATCTACAGAGGACTGCAATGACTGATATTAGACTGGACATCTATATACTGTATCATCTACAGTGGACTACTATGACTGATATTAGACTGGAGATCTATATATAATCTACAGAGGACTGCTATGACGGATATTAGACTGGACATCTATATACTGTATCATCTACAGAGGACTGCTATGACTGATATTAGACTGGACATCTATATATAATCTACAGAGGACTGCTATGACTGATTTTAGACTGGACATCTATATATAATCTACAGAGGACTGCTATGACTGAAATTAGACTGGACATCTATATATAATCTACAGAGGACTGCTATGACTGATATTAGACTGGACATCTATATACTATATCATCTACAGAGGACTGCTATGACTGATATTAGACTGGACATATATGTATAGTCTACAGAGGACTGCTATGACTGATTTTAGACTGAACATCTATATACTGTATCATCTACAGAGGACTAATATGACTTATTTTAGACTGGACATCTATGTATAATCTACAGAGGACTGCTATGACTGATGTTAGACTGGACATCTCTATACTGTATCATCTACAGAGGACTACTATGACTTATTTTAGACTGGACATCTATATAATGTATCATCTACAGAGGACTGCTATGACTGATATTAGACTGGACATCTATATATAATCTACAGAGGACTGCTATGACTGATATTAGACTGGACATCTATATACTGTATCATCTACAGAGGACTACTATGACTGATATTAGCCTGGACATCTATATACTGTATCATATATAGAGGACTACTATGATTTATGTTAGACTGGACATCTATATACTGTATCATCTATAGAGGACTACTATGACTGATGTTAGACTGGACATCTATATATAATCTACAGAGGACTGCTATGACTGATGTTAGACTGGACATCTATATATAATCGAAGGAGGACTGCTATGACTGATATTAGACTGGACATCTATATATAGTCTACAGAGGACTGCTATGACTGATGTTAGACTTGACATCTATATACTGTATCATCTACAGAGGACTGCTATGACTGATATTAGACTGGACATCTATATACAGTATCATCTACAGAAGTTTATTATGACTGATATTAGAATGGACATCTATATATAATCTACAGAGGACTGCTATGACACATATTAGACTGGACATCTATATACTGTATAATCTACAGAGGACTACTATGACTGATATTAGACTAGACACCTATATACTGTATCATCTACAGAGGACTGCTATGACTGATATTAGACTGAACATGTATATACTGTATCATCTACAGAGGACTGCTGTGACTGATTTTAGACTGGACATCTATATATAATCTACAGAGGACTACTATGACTGATGTTAGACTGGACATCTATATATAATCTACAGAGGACTGCTATGACTGATATTAGACTGGACATCTATATACTGTATAATCTACAGAGGACTACTAAGACTGATATTAGACTGGATATCTATATATAATCTACAGAGGACTGCTATGACTGATATTAGACTGGACATCTATATATAATCTACAGAGGACTGCTATTACTGATATTAGACTGGACATCTATATATAATCTACAGAGGACTCTATGACTGATGTTAGACTGGACATCTATATACTGTATCATCTACAGAGGACTACTATGACTTTTTTACGACTGGCCATCTATATATAATCTACAGAGGACTCTATGACTGATGTTAGACTGGACATCTATATACTGTATAATCTACAGAGGACTACTATGACTTATTTTAGACTGGACATCTATATAATGTATCATCTACAGAGGACTGCTATGACTGATATTAGACTGGACATCTATATATAATCTACAGAGGACTACTATGATTGATATTAGACTGGACATCTATAAACTGTATCATCTACAGGGGCCTGCTATGACTGATATTAAACTGGACATCTATATATAATCTACAGAGGACTGCTATGACTGATATTAGACTGGACATCTATATACTGTATAATCTACAGAGGACTGCTATGACTAATATTAGACTGGACATCTATATGCTGTATCATCTACAGAGTACTGCTATGGCTGATATTAGACTGGACATCTATATATAATCTACAGAGGACTGCTATGACTGATGTTAGATTGGACATCTATAAACTGTATCATCTACAGAGGACTGCTATGACTGATATTAGACTGGACATCTATATATAATCTACAGAGGACTGCTATGATTGATATTAGACTGGACATCTATAAACTGTATCATCTACAGAGGCCTGCTATGACTGATATTAGACTGGACATCTATGTATAATCTACAGAGGACTGCTATGACGGATGTTAGACTGGACATCTATATACTGTATCATCTACAGAGGACTACTATGACTTAATTTAGACTGGACATCTACATAATGTATCATCTACAGAGGACTGCTTTGACTGATATAAGACTGGACATCTATATATAATCTACAGAGGACTACTATGACTGAAATTAGACTAGACATCTATGAACAGTATCATCTACAGAGGACTACTATGACTGATATTTGACTGGACATTTATATATAATCTACAGAGGACTGCTATGACTGATATTAGACTGGACATCTATATACTGTATCTCTACAGAGGACTACTATGACTGATAATAGACTGGACATCTATATACTGTATCATCTATAGAGGACTACTATGACTGATATTAGACTGGACATCTATATACTGTATCATCTATAGAGGACTACTATGACTGATATTAGACTGGACATCTATATGCTGTATCATCTATAGAGGACTACTATGACTGATGTTCGACTGGACATCTATATATCATCTACATAGGACTACTATGACTGATGTTAGACTGGACATCTATATATAATCTACAGAGGACTGCTATGACTGATATTAGACTGGACATCTATATACTGTATCAGCTACAGAGGACTGCTATGACTGATATTAGACTGGACATCTATATACTGTATCATCTACAGAGGACTACTATGACTGATATTAGACTGGACATCTATATATAATCTACAGAGGACTGCTATGACGGATATTAGACTGGACATCGATATACTGTATCATCTACAGAGGACTGCTATGACTGATATTAGACTGGACATCTGTATATAATCTACAGAGGACTGCTATGACTGATATTAGACTGGACATCTATATACTGTATCATCTACAGAGGACTGCTATGACTGATATTAGACTGGACATCTATATATAATCTACAGAGGACTGCTATGACTGATATTAGACTGGACATATATATACTGTATCATCTACAGAGGGCTACTATGACTGATATTAGACTGGACATCTATATACAGTATCATCTACAGAGGTTTAATATGACTGATATTAGACTGGACATCTATATATAATCTACAGAGGACTGCTATGACGGATATTAGACTGGACATCTATATACTGTATCATCTACAGAGGACTACTATGACTAATATTAGACTAGACACCTATATACTTTATCATCTACAGAGGACTGCTATGACTGATATTAGACTGGACATCTATATATAATCTACAGAGGACTACTATGACTGATGTTAGACTGGACATCTACATATAATCTACAGAGGACTGCTATGACTGATATTAGACTGGACATATATATATAATCTACAGAGGACTGCTATTACTGATATTAGACTGGACATCTATATATAATCTACAGAGGACTGCTATGACTGATGTTAGACTGGACATCTATATACTGTATCATCTACAGAGGACTACTATGACTTATTTTAGACTGGACATCTATATAATGTATAATCTACAGAGGACTGCTATTACTGATATTAAACTGGACATTTTTTATTTTTTTTATTTCACCTTTATTTAACCAGGTAAGCCAGTTGAGAACAGGTTCTCATTTACAACTGCGACCTATATATAATCTACAGAGGACTACTATGACTGATATTAGACTGGATATCTATATACTATATCATCTACAGAGGACTGCTATGACTGATATTAGACTGGACATCTATGTATAGTCTACAGAGGACTGCTATGACTGATGTTAGACTGGACATCTATATACTTTATCATCTACAGAGGACTACTATGACTGATATTAGACTGGACATCTATATATAATCTACAGAGGACTGCTATGACTGATATTAGACTGGACATCTATATACTGTATCAGCTACAGAGGACTACTATGACTGATATTAGACTGGACATTTATATACTGTATCATCTATAGAGGAATACTATGACTGATATTAGACTGGACATCTATATACTGTATCATCTATAGAGGACTACTATGACTGATGTTAGACTGGACATCTATATACTGTATCATCTATAGAGGACTACTATGACTGATGTTAGACTGGACATCTATATACAGTGGGGAAATAAAGTATTTAGTCAGCCACCAATTGTGCAAGTTCTCCCACTTAAAAAGATGAGAGAGGCCTGTAATTTTCATCATAGGTACACGTCAACTATGACAGACAAATTGAATTTTTTTTTCTCCAGAAAATCACATTGTAGGATTTTTTATGAATCTATTTGCTAATTATGGTGGAAAATAAGTATTTGGTCACCTACAAACAAGCAAGATTTCTGGCTCTCACAGACCTGTAACTTCTTCTTTAAGAGGCTCCTCTGTCCTCCACTCGTTACCTGTATTAATGGCACCTGTTTGAACTTGTTATCAGTATAAAAGACACCTGTCCACAACCTCAAACAGTCACACTCCAAACTCCACTATGGCCAAGACCAAAGAGCTGTCAAAGGACACCAGAAACAAAATTGTAGACCTGCACCAGGCTGGGAAGACTGAATCTGCAATAGGTAAGCAGCTTGGTTTGAAGAAATCAACTGTGGGAGCAATTATTAGGAAATGGAGACATACAAGACCACTGATAATCTCCCTCGATCTGGGGCTCCACGCAAGATCTCACCCCGTGGGGTCAAAATGATCACAAGAACGGTGAGCAAAAATCCCAGAACCACACAGGGGGACCTAGTGAATGACCTGCAGAGAGCTGGGACCAAAGTAACAAAGCCTACCATCAGTAACACACTACGCCGCCAGGGACTCAAATCCTGCAGTGCCAGACGTGTCCCCCTGCTTAAGCCAGTACATGTCCAGGCCCGTCTGAAGTTTGCTAGAGTGCATTTGGATGATCCAGAAGAGGATTGGGAGAATGTCATATGGTCAGATGAAACCAAAATATAACTTTTTGGTAAAAACTCAACTCGTCATGTTTGGAGGACAAAGAATGCTGAGTTGCATCCAAAGAACACCATATCTACTGTGAAGCATGGGGGTTGGAAACATCATGCTTTGGGGCTGTTTTTCTGTAAAGGGACCAGGACGACTGATCCGTGTAAAGGAAAGAATGAATGGGGCCATGTATCGTGAGATTTTGAGTGAAAACCTCCTTCCCATCAGCAAGGGCATTGAAGATGAAACGTAGCTGGGTCTTTCAGCATGACAATGATCCCAAACACACCGCCCGGGCAACGAAGGAGTGGCTTCGTAAGAAGCATTTCAAGGTCCTGGAGTGGCCTAGCCAGTCTCCAGATCTCAACCCCATAGAAAATCTTTGGAGGGAGTTGAAAGTCTGTGTTGCCCAGCGACAGCCCCAAAACATCACTGCTCTAGAGGAGATCTGCATGGAGGAATGGGCCAAAATACCAGCAACAGTGTGTGAAAACCTTGTGAAGACTTACAGAAAACGTTTGACCTGTGTCATTGCCAACAAAGGGTATATAACAAAGTATTGAGAAACTTTTGTTATTGACCAAATACTTATTTTCCACCATAATTTGCAAATAAATTCATAAAAAATCCTACAATGTGATTTTCAGGAATTTTTTTTCTCATTTTGTCTGTCATAGTTGACGTGTACCTATGATGAAAATTACAGGCCTCTCTCATCTTTTTAAGTGGGAGAACTTGCACAATTGGTGGCTGACTAAATACTTTTTTTCCCCACTGTATAATCTACAGAGGACTGCTATGACTGATGTTAGACTGGACATCTATATATAATCTACGGAGGACTGCTATGACTGATATTAGACTGGACATCTAGATATAGTCTACAGAGGACTGCTATGACTGATGTTAGACTTGACATCTATATACTGTATCATCTACAGAGGACTGCTATGACTAATATTAGACTGGACATCAATATACTGTATCATCAGGACTATAAACTAAAATGGGACTGATATTCTTGCCAATGAGAAAAATATCCATATAGAGAATGTTAGTATCCATATAGAGAATATGTATTTTACCCACACAGAGGAACATTTGGAAACAGAGTTTTCAGTTCTGTGATTCCACTTTCACCCTTGCCGAGATCAATATATTAGTATGTCCTGGAATAGATCTATACGTTGGCCCTGCTCTCTAGTAAGAATCAGGCTAATGGAAAATAATAGTGTTCTTTTAGTTCTGAGGAGCTTCACCTCACTGATGCAAAATAAAATAAAAAGGAAATCCCTGTGATCCCTGGGTCTATTAATGTCAAGTGTTTAATATTAATATTAACACAAGCTTCAAAGCCTAGTCCACGCACACACACACACACACACACACACACACACACACACACACACACACACACACACACACACACACACACACACACACACACACACACGCACACGCACACGCACACGCACACACACACACACAAAAAAAAAGCTTTTCCAGTTTGGTTTTGGGTTTATTATTATACCACTATCCAAGCCTAAGACAGAATAATACTGAACATGATTGAATTCTAATTGTGGAATTGTGATTATCTCATTGAATAACAACTTCATGACTAACACAATCACATACTTATTATTCCCATCTGTGCTTTGGCATAGACATCATCACTCAACCTGGCCTAATGAATCGCTGCATGGCCTCTGAGTGTTGCTACTCTCTCGCTCTCTCTCTCTCTCTCTCTCTCTCTCTCTCTCTCTCTCTCTCTCTCTCTCTCTCTCTCTCTCTCTCTCTCTCTCTCTCTCTCTCTCTCTCTCTCTCTCTCTCTCTCTCTCTCTCTCTCTCTCTCATTTATCACATTGTGAAGAGCAGAACGTTAATTATACTAAATAGGTTATTATAAAGGCTGTCCTCCTGAGGAAAGAGTTTTAATTGTCACAGCGGTGCTCTGTGTGTGTGTGCGTGTGTTTTAATTGTACGAGTACAGCGGTGCTCTGCCAGGCCAGGTCTCCTCTACCGTGATGACGATTATTTTTAAACGTTCACCCCAGGTGTCACTATGCTCTGTGTGTCCTTATTGACGAACAGTCATGACGTTCTGTTGTACTGGAACTCTCTTTCTCGCTCTTAGTCTAACCTGGCTTTTCTCTCTTCAACCCCCCCCCCCCCCCCCCCCCACCTATCGCAGTACAACCTCTCTGTCTTTAACATTCCTCTGTCTGTTGGCCTCAGCTCTCAGACAAACACACAGCCCTGCAGTGTCTTTCACAACTTTCACAATTTCTGGGGAAACTGTGTGATTTAGTTTGAGCAGGCAGAAGTTTCAGCTACCTAGACCTGGGATCAAAAACAATCAAGACAGGCTAAAGCAAAGAGAGATTTCAAATAGTATTTGAACACAGGTCTGACCTATACAGGGTCAGGTATTCTTAATTGTTGTAAAAATTATTGTTATGAAATGGGGTTTAGGTACTGATCCTAGATCAGTTCTTCTTCAGCCGTCTCAGACAGATGACATCTGTAGTCTCCTTTTGACATCAAATCATTCCTTCTTTAGACGGCTCAGACAGATGAAATGTGTAGTCTCTCATTGACCTCAATGTGAAACTAATTGAATACTTGACTATTTGTATTCAGCCACTGTTTCTTATCAGGGATCCTAAATCACAGCCTCTATCAAGGAGCATTAGATATATATTTTTGCTCTGAGTGGAGGGATTAACTCCAGATGAAAGTTTTGTCACGATCCTGAAGGAAACCACTGAGTTTCAAATGGCACCCTATTCCCTATATAGTGCATTACTTTTGACCAGGGCCCATCGAGAGCAGGCCGTTGCTCTCACCAGCTCTCTATAGCCCTGATTCCTGTTGCCTCTGCATCTTGGCAGGCAGTATGAGTTGTCCCTCCAAGACTTGGCTGACTGTTGTCCCTCCATGACCTGGCTGACTGTTTTCCCCACAGTATGAAAATGTATGCACTCACTAACTGTAAGTCGCTCTGGATAAGAGCGTCTGCTAAATGACTAAAATGTAATATGTAAGACCTGGCTGACTGTTGTCCCTCCCAGACCTGGCTGACTGTTGTCCCTACAAGACCTGGCAGACTGTTGTCCCTCCAAGAACTGTCTGACTGTTGTCCCTCCAAGACCTGGCTGACTGTTGTCCCCCCAAGACCTGGCTGACTGTTGTCCCTCCCAGACCTGGCTGACTGTTGTCCCTACAAGATCTGGCTGACTGTTGTCCCCCCAAGATCTGGCTGACTGTTGTCCCTCCAAGACCTGGCTGACTGTTGTCCCTCTAAGACCTGGCTGACTGTTGTCCCTCCAAGACCTGGCTGACTGTTGTCCCGCCAAGACCTGGCTAACCTACCAACAGACAGCAGAGGATGCTCCATCTCCTACTGTAGGCTGAAGTGGAAAATGTGTGTGTGTGTGTGTGTGTGTGTGTGTGTGAAATCCACTCAACTGGGTTCAATATTGCAACTCATCAGTGTCTTCTGCCTTATCAGCTAATTTTCCTCATAATGGTCACTCTGCCCTGGCGTGTTATTAGTGAAACACACACGCAGACTGGCTTGTATTAGTCTGTATGCTGGCCCAAGTCCCAGCCCCAAAGCCGTGCTACGTCAGCAGAGTGCATCTGAGTCAATCTGTTCACAAATAGAAAACGAAAGCCTCAGATTCTGGGGATTTCATGACACTGGTGATTTATTCTGTCTCAAGCCTCTCTCATCCGGGTCTTGTGATCTTTTTACCGGAGGGAGGGGGCTTCCTTTCAATTAAGACAATACCTACCCTTTGAGAGAGAGTGTGAATCTATTTTCCAAGTACAGAGAAGAGGAGGAGTGATGTGGTCCTCTGTAGCTCAATTGGTAGAGCATGGCGCTTGTAACGCCAGGGTAGTGGGTTCGATCCCCGGGACCACCCATACGTAAAAATGTATGTGCACTTGACTGTAAGTCGCTTTGGATAAAAACGTCTGCTAAATGGCATATTGTTAGGAGGAGGAGAGAGGGATGAGATAGAGGAGTGACAGCTGATTCATGTCCTCCACAGCAGAAGTGTGGGGGTTGATGTTAAAGGAAAACTCCACCCAAAAACTATTTTTTGGTATTTGTTTCATTAGTCCATTGTTGATACAGTCCCAAAAATGATTAGCGTGTCAGCAGTCAAGTTTTCAAGATATGTGTCTTTCAAAATACAAAATGCATAATACAGGGATGATTTCTGTATTTTCAAAGTTTCTCTTGAAAACTTGATTTCTGACAGGTAAAACAATTTGGGACTATGTCAACAATGGACTAATGAAACAAATACCACAAGAGAGTTTTTAGGTGGAATCAAACACCAGGCTTGCCACAAATGGCACCCTATTCCCTATATACAGTATATACAGTATACAGCACTATTTTTGACCAGAGCTCTATGGGCCCTGGTTAAACTAGTGCACTATATAGGGAGTAGGGTGGTATTCGGGACTCACCCCGGATGTATCAGAACAGACTGGATAGTTGGTATGGAGAGTGATGGTACTTACTTACTGTTTGACTGAGTGCCCATAAGCCTTGAGTTGACAGTGGTCCCATGGTTACAATATTGCAGCAGGGTATAAACTTCAATATTTACTACAATACACTGTTGCTTTTCAACTGAGGTCATGGTAACATTTTACCAGGGAGCAAAACACACAAATTAAAAATAATAGAGTCTGTCACCAGCTTGTAGTCCTACCAATGTGCATCCGTTAAGGAGAAAAAAGCAGATAGGTATGTAAATGGGATTTCAGCCACTTGAGTGACAATGGAATTATCAAAAACCAAGGCATTTCAACCATCTAGCTTTCATCTGGATAGTAGCTTGCACGTCACTTTTCATTTGATAATAATGACCCAAGGCCTCGTCCAAGATCCTGTCTCATCAGAAATCTTTAAACAGGGTTATCCTGCTGACACTGTGAATAGCAGAACATTACCATGAGAAAGCAACTGGAACATTGAGCTAGACCAGTCTGACATATATTGGCATCTCATTGCTCTAGAAGGGACGTGAGTAATTATTTCCCCTTTAGTACCCCACCCAGGCTGAGTGGCTGTACAATCTGTCCCTAGACAATTACTGAGTCCCAAATGGCACCCAGTTCCCTATATAGTGCACTACACTTGACAAGACCCCATAGGGCTTTGGATAAAGAGGAATTTAACCCTGGCTCTGCCACGGCATATACTACAGCATCATAGTCCGGCCTTCATAGCGAAAGCTGATACAGCCCGCTAGGGAGAGGGGGCGTGCCCACACACTTGAATAAGTGTGTTGTTTACTTTGAACGACCAACACACAGTAATCTCACAACTTCTCTAGGCAAGATCATTTTGAAAACGTTTGTTTTTCACTAATGTTTGTCATCATGCCCGTGTAGTGTTCTGTGCTAATTACAAACAAGCGCAAAAAATGTGTTACCTTTCACCGTTCTACCTACCAGATATTCACCTGATTCTGCCAGTGGCTTGTGGCTATTAAGAATGATGCGGTGACCAAAGATTATCACAGGGATTTTCAGGCTGAATTGATGGGGAATCCATTTCGACGACAGCTGAGAAGTGATGCGATACCATAGATTTTTTCCTTCACAACTAAATGGAAGATTCTCAATTAGAGGTAACCTAACGTTAGCTAACTTGCTAGCCTATCTGGACTAGCTGGGTAAATTAGCTAGCTAACGTTACAGTCCTGTATGGAACTCTGAAAGCCATAAGCTAAATCAAATATTACCTATCTTTTGGTATACACACTGCCAATCAATATCGCTTATGCCATGGTAGTCACTGCTAGACTGGTAACTACCTTCAGCAGAGTAAACATATTTGTTCATTCTATCTTGACATTAGCTAACGTAAGCTAGCTAATGTTACTCTTATTTGGTATCTCAATTTGGTAGACATCTATTCCAACCTTGTCTGGAAAACACTCCATTACTAAAAATAGAATTGTCAATATAGCTAACTCCCTCTCTGTGTGTTGGTAGCAATGATGAATGTGTATAAATTGTCTATGATTGGTTAATTGGTTCTCAGCCAGTCTCAGCTGGCTAGCTATCTTGCTGCCAATTTAGTTATGCTAGTTAGCTAACAGCACGCTGACAATATTGAAATGTCCGTGTTAGGTATGCTTAGCTAGCCAAAATGTGCTTCAAACCCCTAGCTCTGCACAAGGTGAAGGTAAGTTGGCCAAAATATTTACAACCTGACGGCTAAGAAACACTACATGGACAAAAGTATGTGGACACCAGCTAGTCGAACATATCATTCCAAAATCATGCGCATTAATATGGACTTGGTCCCCCCTTGCTGCTATAACAGCCTCCACCAGATGTTGGAACATTGCTGCGGGGACTTGCTTCCATTCAGCCACAAGAGCATTAGTGAAGTCGGGCACTGATGTTGGGCGATTAGGCCTGGCTCGCAGTCGGCGATCTATTCATCCCAAAGGTGTTCGATGGGGTTGAGTTTAGGGCTCTGTGCAGGCCAGTCAAGCTCTTCCACACCAATCTCGACAAACCATTTCTGAATGGACCTCGCTTTGTGCACAGGGCCATTGTCATGATGAAACAGAAAGGGCCTTCCCCAAACTGTTGCCACAAACTATTGGAAGCACAGAATCGTCTAGAATGTCATTGTATGCTGTAGCGTTAAGATTTCCCTTCACTGGAACTAACGGGCCTAGCGCAAACCATGAAAAACATCCAGAGACCATTATTCTTCCTCCACCAAACTTTACAGTTGGCACTATGCATTCGGGCAGGTAACGTTCTCCTGGCATCTGCCAAACCCAGATTCATCACTCCAGAGAAAGCATTTCGACTGCTCCAGATCCAATGGAGGCGAGCTTTACACCACTCCAGCCGACGCTTGGCATTGCGCATGGTGAGCTTAGGCTTGTGTGCGGCTGCTCGGCAATTGAAAACCCATTTTATGAAGCTCCTGACAAACAGTTCTTGTGCTGACGTTGCTTCCAGAGGCAGTTTGGAACTCGGTTGTGAGTGTTGCAACCGAGGACAGACGATTTTTACGCGCTTCAGCACTCGGCAGTCCCGTTCTGTGAGCTTGTGTGGCCTACCACTTCGCGGCTGAGCCGTTGTTGCTCCTAGACGTTACTTTTTCACAATAACAGCACTTACAGTTGACTGGGGCACCTCTAGCACGGCATAAATTTGACGTACTGACTTGTTGGAAAGGTGGCATCCTATGACGGTACCACTTTGAAAGTCACTGAGCTCTTCAGTACGGGCCATTCTACTGCCAATGTTTGTCTGTGGAGATTGCATGGCTGTGTGCTCGATTTTATGCACCTGTCAGCAACGGGTGTGACTGAAATAGCCGAATCCACTAATTTGAAGGGGTGTCCACCTACTTTTGGCCATGCAGTGTAGCTCAATTTACAGTAAGCATGGTATAAACACGAATTGGGTAGTGTTTCTGTTCTGGGGTCACAGGTGGTTAGAGGTAGCCTGAGGACTAGAGAACCTTCCAGACCATGTCATCAATTTAGTCTACTCTTCTTCTCTTTTTACCTTTTCTCTAAACTCAGGTTATCTGGAGTCATTCCACAGTGCCCTGCTGAAAAATACCCCAAAGCGAGGGGCATGTTGGGTACACAAGCTTGAGGGAGAGGACACACCTTGCTGTTATGGAGCACAACAAGATTGTGGGCCTGAAACCAGCCAGGAACACTGAAAGGTATGAAATCAAGACTACAACAGCAATGACACAACCACCTCATTATTCTCTCTGTAGATTCTCTAAACACAATACAAAGACATGTCTAGAAAATTCTGCTGCAAAGGACTACTATTAAAAATAATGATCTGTCAAAGTCAATGGGCTGGGTGGAGGTTTACAGACAGCACTTTGAGATCAGGAAGGGGGTTTTGGTTGTGCTTAGACAATAAATGTATTGTTGTGTATGAGACCGATTCAGGTGCCATTTCTCCTCAATCTCCCATACACAACAATTCATACTGTGTAAGAACTGCCTTCATAAGACTTTTAACACCTTCTGCAGCCCCCCAGCCCATTCACTTTGTTGACTGATCTTTCCTCTCAAAAGCATCTCCCAATGTCCCCTCATTGTCCCTTGACAATATGCTAGCCAGTCCCATTCGGTTGACACCTTTACCAACGAAGGCGTGTTGCCCTACGTCCCTTCCACTAAAAGTGTAAAATGGTAACACCACAACCATGTATTTCCAGGAGACGTGCAGTACCAGCAAATCTTCTGCAAGGGGACCAAACAGTTGGTGGTTAAGATGCCCTACTTTCGGCAGAGTCTTATCCAGCTGGCCGTTCACCGCAGACAGGACAAGTCCATCGCCATGAGCACAAAGAGTCTCAGCTTTTCCAGCCCACCATGCCGAACACCATTGCCAGTGTACCGATGCCGGATAAAGGACTATGGCTGCGTTTACACAGGCAGCCCAATTCTGATATTTATTTCACTAATTGGTCTTTTGACCAATCAGATTAGTTCTGAAAAAGATCTGATGTGATTAAGACCAATTAGTGGAAAAAATATCAGGATTGGGCTTCCTGTGTAAACACAGCCAGTGTGGCTCAGCATAAGACCATGTATTTAGAACAGGGCTCTCCAACCCTGTTCCTGGAGAGGTACCCTCCTGTAGGTTTTCGCTCCAACTCCAGACCCTCCTGTAGGTTTTCGCTCCAACTCCAGACCCTCCTGTAGCTTTTCGCTCCAACTTCAGACCCTCCTGTAGCTTTTCGCTCCAACTCCAGACCCTCCTGTAGGTTTTCGCTCCAACTCCAGTTGTAACTAACTTGGTTCAGTTTATCAACCAGCTAATTATTAGAATCAGGTGTGCTAGATTAGGGTTGGAGTGAAAACCTACAGGACGGTAGCTCTCCAGGAACAGGGTTGGAGAGCCCTGATTTAGAACCACCATAAAATAAATATGGATATTTTCTATCAAGCTTAGAAATTTGTCTGCCCTTATGGATTCACATAAGATATTTATAGAAGCTGTACGGGGCACTGTATGCTAAACATTCATATATCCAAATATTGTTTGTTTATTTGTCAAATTCTAAAATACAGGGGAGTGTACACTATTGAATGCTAACTCAAGAGAACAGGTTATTCAACAAACGTGTTATATGGTAAAAGTAACATACACAGAAAATTGTATGAACACTGTAGTACATTTACATTTTAGCAATTTAGCAGACGCTCTTATCCAGATCAATTTACAGTTAGTGAGTGCATACATTTTATTTTTTCTTCATACTGGCCCCCTGTGGGAAACGAACCTACAACCCTGGCATGGCAAGCGCCATGCTCTACCAATTGAGCTACAGGGGACTATACAGTTCAGTGTGTCTCAGGTGTAGAGACACACAAGTGCAGAGAACTGTAGCTACAGATTGTTACAACAGATAATCTGATTTACCCATTTTTGCCGACATCTTGTCTATTTCAAGTCTTCTCTCATTGATCGAGAAAGGTGGGTGTCCATCCCAAAGTTCTGCATGTCATGATGACAGCGGCATGTCTCGATCAATGAGAGCAGACTTGAAATAGACAAGATGGCAGTGCACACATTGTTGGATTACTTTATGGAGCAAGAAAAGTATTTATTTGAATAAAGGAGCATTTTCTAAATTCAAACTGACGCCCTGCAACTGGACACTGACATTTTATGAGACTCCTGTTTCCCCGAATCAAAGAGGAAGAAGGTGTCACTAAGGTTGGTTGAAAATTCTCTGGGCTACACCAAACATTACCTATCCTGAAACTCCCAGTAATGGTTACCAAAACTCTTTGGTTGAATCACATTATCTGGTGTAACAATCTGTAGCTAAGAGAACTGGTGATCAGCCGATGAGGGGAGAGGTGGTCATGATGAAATTACCATTCAAAAGAAACATACAGTAAGTTCAGGGAATACTTGTAAAGCTGTGGGAGGAGTGTTGTCATGATCAACTGCCATTCAGCCCCTTATGAGTAATCTGCTTTAAATCCAGCATAACGTCTAATCCCTCAAGAGGGATACAGTTCTGCTACAATGACACACACACGCAAAGGAATTATGTTTCTGTATCTAGAATACACTCCAGGAAGAAGCCCAGGCACCACAAGGTAATTTCTGTACAAATTACATTTACAATATCTAGCCTAATAGAAATAACCCTCAACCTTTACACAGTGACCAGACCGTGCTAATGAGCCTAGGTAGGCAGACTGTATATACCTACAGCCATGTCTATCAGGCATGCTTAGGCAAATATTTTTAATTGTAAGACCAGCTGACATTTTTTAGATTTACAACAGTAAATTGTTGTATTATTGTTTCTCCTTACTGTTTGCCAAAACTGATCCTAGATCAAGATTCCTGCTCTGTTCTGCTTTATAAATACGGGCCAGGTTGTGCCAGGACTTTTTCTTGAAGACTTAACCTGACATTATATTACTCAGAACATGAGGAGAGAGAGCTTCAGTCATTCATGTTTAATCTTCTGCCAAACCCACCGTTTCATAACAAGGACTGAGTGATCATCACAGCAGTAGTCTGTAATGAGGGCTCTTCCTCCTCCTTGGTCTATTTAACCGTCCTGTTCTGAACTAAAACCAGTTTCACTAATCACATTCTCTCTGGTGTTACTTTATGATGTTCCTCATTATTACCAGTACTCATCAAGGGTCTGAAGACTTCCAACTATGTGTGTGTGTGTGTGTGCACACACATACTTCCTTGCAGATATACTTGCGTGTGTATGTGTGTGTGTGTGTGTGTGTGTGTGTGTGTGTGTGTTTGTATGCTTGTGAGTGAGTGAGTGAATGTGTGTGTGTGTGTGTGTGCATGTGTTTACATGCATGTATCTGTGAAATTGGAACAGGCACGCACACAGATGCAAAACACAGAGGATTCTGACTTAATCCACATTTGAAGAGAAACCAGAAACCAGGGCAGCCGGTGCTTTCTGCAAACACGCTCCAGATGAACACCACATGGATGTTCCCTAAACAAAATGTATGTTATTTAGCTGCAACACTGATTTGGCAGAGCAAGCTGAAGCCAGAGGACCTAACTACAAACAACAGGAGACACACTGCTCCTCAGAGAGAGAATCAGTGAACAGGAGGAGGAGAGAGAGGGATGAAGAGAGAGATCGAGAGAGAGCGAGAGTGGGATGGATGGGGAGACAGAGAGCAGAAGAGAGAGGGATGGGGGAAAGAGGGGGAATGGAGGGGGAGAGAGGGAGAGGAAATAAATAAAAATATGTAGAAAGAGAGAGAGGGGATGGGAAGAGAGACAGCGAGCGGAGCAGAGAGAAAGGGAGAGCGAGTGAAAGGGATGGAAGGAGGGAGGGTAGCAGAGAATGTATCTATTTTCTCTGCTTTTCCATTCCCATCATTAAAACCTGCACTCTAATCCTGCAGCTACTTTAATCTCCTAATTCTGCATCCCCCTCCCCTCACACATGTGCTTGCCTTCTCTCTCTCTCCCCCCTCTCTCTTTCTGTCTCTGTCTCTAGCTTTCTCACTCTCTCTCGCTGTCTCGCTGTCTCTCTCTCTAGCTCTATTTCTCTCTCATGCCTATTTAATCAGACAGTTACATAATTGTCACTTCAGAATCCCTACTTTACCAGCCTTACTCCCATGGCAACCACACACACATAGGGTCAATGTCACTTGCCTTAAAATGATTTATACAGTATGTGCAGTCACATGACAGAATGATAACTCCACAAAGGTTTTGACACCCTTTTCCTTGATCTCTCATAACATGCACTCTAACAGCAATGCAGTACCATATGCGAAGATATACCATACTTGACCAGCAGTATGTGGACACTTGCTTGTCGAACATCTCATTCCAAAATCATTGGCATTAATATGGAGTTGGTCCCCCCCCCCACCCTTTGCTGCTATAACAGCCACCACTCTTCTGGGAAGGCTTTCCGCTAGATGTTGGAACATTGCTGTGGGGACTTGCTTCCATTCAGCCGCAAGAGCGTTAGTGAGGTTGGGCACTGATGTTGGGCGATTACGCCTGGCTCGCAGTCGGCGTTCCAATTCATTCATTCATTAAGCGATCTATGCATCCCAAAGGTGTTCGATGGGGTTGAGGTCCGGCCTCTGTGCAACCCAGTCAAGTTCTTCCACACCGATCTCGACAAACCATTTCTGTATGGACCTCGCTTTGTGCACAGGGGCATTATGATGAAACAGGAAAGGTCCTTCCCCAAACTGTTGCCACAATGTCGGAAGCACAGAATTGTCTAGAATGTCACTGTATGCTGTAGCGTTAATATTTCCCTTCACCGGATCTAAGGGGCCTATCCCGAACCATGAAAAACAGCCCCAGACCATTATTCTTCCTCTATCAAACTTTACAGTTGGCACTATGCATTCGGGCAGGTAGGATAAAGTAATCCTTCTACCCACCCCCCCCTTACCCCAACCCACCCCCCCCCAAAAAAAAACAAAATAACATTGTAAAGTGGTTATCCCACTGGCTATAAGGTGAATGCACCTATTTGTAAGTCGCTCTGGATAAGAGCGTCTGCTAAATGATGTAAATGTAAATGTAAGGTAGCGTTTTCCTGGCATCCGCCAAACCCAGATTCGTCCATCGGACTGCCATATGCTGAAGCGTGATTCATTTAATCAGAGAATGTGTTTCCACTGCTCCAGAGTCCAATGGCGGCGAGCTTTACACCACTCCAGCCGACGCTTGGCATTGCACATGACGATCTTAAGCTTGTGTGCCGCTGCTCGGCCATGGAAACCCATTTCATGAAGCTCCTGACCAACAGTTATTGTGCTGACGTTGATTCCAGAGGCAGTTTGGAACTCGGTAGTTAGTGTTGCAACCGAGGACAGACGATTCTTACGCGCTATGCGCTTCAACACTCGGCGGTCCCGTTCTGTGAGTTTGTGCGGCCTACCACTTCACAGCTGAGCCGTTGTTGCTCCTAGACGTTTCCACTTCACAGTAACAGCACTTACAGTTGACCGGGGCAGCTCTAGTAGGGCAGAAATGTGACAAACTGACTTGTTGGAAAGGTGGCATCCTATGACGGTGCCACGTTGAAAATCACTGAGCAACTTCAGTAAGGTCATTCTACTGCCAATGTTTGTCTATGGAGATTGCATGGCTGTGTGCTCGATTTTATACACCAGTCAGCAATGGGTGTGGCTGAAATAGCCGAATCCACTCATTCGAAGGGGTTCCCACATACTTGTGTATATACAGTGCATTCAGAAAGTATTCAGACCGCTTCTACATTTTGCTTCGTTACAGCCTTATTCTAAAATTAATTTAATTAACATTTTCCCTCATCAGGGAAAAAACACACAATACCCCATAATTACATTTTTTATTTTTTTTTAGGAATGTTGGCTAATTTATTTAAAATAAAAAACAGAAATACCTTACTTAAATAAGTATTCAGACCCTTTGCTATGAGACTCAAAATTGAGCATCCTGTTTCCATTGATCATCCTTGAGATCTTTCTATAACTTGATTGGAGTCCACCTGTGGTAAATTCAATTGATTGGACATGATTTAGAAAGGCACACATCTGTCTATATAAGGTCCCAGAGTTGACAGGCTATATATACTGGAATATAAGAGGATATAAGGCTATATATACACTGGAATATAAGAGGATATAAGGCTATAGATACTGGAATATAAGAGGACATGAGGCTATGTATACTGGAATATAAGAGGATATAAGGCTATATATACTGGAATATAAGAGGATATGAGGCTATATATACTGGAATATAAGAGGATATAAGGCTATATATACTGGAATATAAGAGGATATAAGGCTATATATACTGGAATATAAGAGGATATAAGGCTATATATACTGGAATATAAGAGGATATAAGGCTATATATACTGGAATATAAGAGGATATAAGGCTATATATACTGGAATATAAGAGGATATAAGGCTATATATACTGGAATATAAGAGGATATAAGGCTATAGATACTGGAATATAAGAGGATATGAGGCTATATATACTGGAATATAAGAGGATATAAGGCTATATATACTGGAATATAAGAGGATATAAGGCTATAGATACTGGAATGTAAGAGGATATAAGGCTATAGATACTGGAATATAAGAGGATATGAGGCTATATATACTGGAATATAAGAGGATATAAGGCTATATATACTGGAATATAAGAGGATATAAGGCTATAGATACTGGAATGTAAGAGGATATAAGGCTATAGATACAGGAATATAAGAGGATATGAGGCTATATATACTGGAATATAAGATGATATAAGGCTATAGATACAGGAATATAAGAGGATATGAGGCTATATATACTGGAATATAAGATGATATAAGGCTATAGATACTGGAATATAAGAGGATATAAGGCTATAGATACTGGAATATAAGAGGATATAAGGCTATAGATACTGGAATATAAGAGGATATAAGGCTATAGATACTGGAATATAAGAGGATATAAGGCTATAGATACTGGAATATAAGAGGATATAATGGTTGGGCTCTGCTATATAGTGCAATATACTACTTACTGCATATCTTCTTTAAGGCCATCACAGTAATGGCAGAAAAGCAGGCAAACAGAGATTCGTTTTACTGAGGAACAGATGGAAACATTAGGACTTCAGTGCAGAACGAGGGAGATAAAAAGGGACAAATCAGTGTTATTCTGATAGACAGACACAGCCTTGAGACAATACGGTTGAAGTCGGAAGTTTACATACACCTTAGCCAAATACATTTAAACTCAGTTTTTCACAATTCCTGACATTTAATCCTAGTACAAATTCCCTGTTTTATGTAAGTTAGGATCACCACTTTATTTTAAGAATGTGAAATGTCAGAATAGTAGTAGAGATAATGATTTCTTTCAGCTTTTATTTCTTTCATCACATTCCCAGTGGGTCAGAAGTTTACATACACTCAATTAGTATTTGGTACCATTGCCTTTATATTGTTTAACTTGGGTCAAACGTTTCGGGTAGTCTTCCACAAGCTTCCCACAATAAATTGGCCCATTCCTCCTGACAGAGCTGGTGTAACTGAGTCAGGTTTGTAGGCCTCCTTGCTTGCACACACTTTTTCAGTTCTGCCCACAAATGTTCTATAGGATTGAGGTCAGGGCTTTGTGATGGCCACTCCAATACCTTGACTTTGTTGTCCTTAAGCCATTTTGCCACAACTTTGGAAGAATGCTTGGGGTCATTGTCCATTTGGAAGACCCACTTGCGACCAAGCTTTAACTTCCTGACTGATGTCTTGAGATGTTGCTTCAATATATCCACATAATTTTCCTTCCTTATGATGCCATCTATTTTGTGAAGTGCACCAGTCCCTCCTGCAGAAAAGCACCCCCACAGCATGTTGCTGCCACCCCGTGCTTCACAGTTGGGATGGTGTTCTTCGGCTTCCAAGATCCCCCTTTTTCCTCCAAACATAACAATGGTCATTATGGGCAAACAGTTCTATTTTTGTTTCATCAGACCAGAGGACATTTCTCGAAAAAGTACGATCTTTGTCCCCATGTGCAGTTGCAAACCGTAGTCTGGCTTTTTTATAGTGGTTTTGGAGCAGTGGCTTCTTCCTTGCTGAGCGGCCTTTCAGGTTATGTCGATATAGGACTCATTCTACTGTGGATATAGATACTTGTGTACCTGTTTCCTCCAGCATCTTCACAAGGTCCTTTGCTGTTGTTCTGGGATTGATTTGCACTTTTCGCACCAAAGTATGTTCAGCTCTAGGAGACAGAACGCGTCTCCTTCCTGAGCGGTATGACGGCTGCGTGGTCCTATGGTGTTTATACTTGTGTACTATTGTTAGTACAGATTAACTTGGTACCCTCCCAAGGATGAACCAGACTTGTGGAGTTCTACCATTTTCATTCTGAGGTCTTTGCTGATTTCTTTTGATTTTCACATGATGTCAAGCAAAGAGGCACTGAGTTTGAAGGTAGGCCTTGAAATACATCCACAGGTACACCTCCAATTGACTCAAATTATGTCAATTAGCCTATCAGAAGCTTCTAAAGCCATGACATCATTTTCTGGAATTTTCCAAGCTGTTTAAAGGCACAGTCAACTTAGTGTATGTAAACTTCTGACCATCTGGAATTGTGATACAGTGAATTATAAGTGAAATAATCTGTCTGTAAACAATTGTTGGAAAAATTACTTGTGTCATGCACAAAGCAGATGTCCTAACCGACTTGCCAAAACTATAGTTTGTTAACAAGAAATGTGTGGAGTAGTTGAAAAATGAGTTTTAATGACTCCAACCTAAGTGTATGTAAACTTCCGACTTCAACTGTATTGCAGTCACTACAGTACTTTGCTATTACATTTACGTCATTTAGCAGACGCTCTTATCCAGAGCAACTTACAAATTGGTGCATTCACCTTATAGCCAGTGGGATAACCACTTTACAATGTTTTTTTTAATTAAATTTTTTTTTTTGGGGGGGGGGGGGGGGGGGTAAGGGGGGCAGAAGGATTACTTTATCCTATCCCAGGTATTCCTTAAAGAGGTGGGGTTTCAAGTGTCTCCAGAAGGTGGTGAGTGACTCCGCTGTCCTGGCGTCGTGAGGGAGCTTGTTCCACCATTGGGGTGCCAGAGCAGCGAACAGTTTTGACTGGGCTGAGCAGGAACTGTGCTTCCGCAGAGGTAGGGGGGCCAGCAGGCCAGAGGTGGATGAACGCAATGCCCTCGTTTGGGTGTAGGGACTGATCAGAGCCTGAAGGTACAGAGGTGCCGTTCCCCTCACAGCTCAGTAGGCAAGCACCATGGTCTTGTAGCAGATGCGGGCTTCAACTGGAAGCCAGTGGAGTGTGCGGAGGAGCGGGGTGACGTGAGAGAACTTGGGAAGGTTGAACACCAGACGGGCTGCGGCATTCTGGATGAGTTGTAGGGGTTTAATGGCACAGGCAGGGAGCCCGGCCAACAGCGAGTTGCAGTAATCCAGACGGGAGATGACAAGTGCCTGGATTAGGACTATGTGGAGAATGAAACAGAAAAAAGTATTGTAATGTGGGAAATGTTACAGAGGAAAGTACGAGGGGTTGGAACGCAAATTATTTTCCAATCGTTTAGTTCTAAACAGAATCACAATTAGTTTTGTTGTGTTCCACTGTTCAAACCAGCAAAATAAAGTTCTGAACCAGTTTGAACCAAAAAAAAGTAATGGTTGATATTGTTGCTTTATGTTTCTTTTTAAGCTGTAGAATCAACTTTTTTTAAATATTTAGCTCATGAAATTACTTCACCAATCAGTGCGGATAGAGCAGTTTGCTATGGAGCGAGCATTCTAGTTGTTTAAATGTGTGATGGACAGACAAGTGTAGGGCGCGAGATGCGACTGAAATTTTGCGGGTGGGGAGAGAGGCTGTTTGAAGCGCTGGGCATCTTGTTATGACATGCATTATCTGAATTAGGCCTGCAGAATTATACACTACCTACGGAGGAGCGGCTTCAATGGAGGAAGTTTGAATGTCTTTGAACTTAAGAAAGTTGGCTGGACCAGAGCTAGCTAACAAGTTTTTGTGTGCAAAGCGGGACCAGAAAAAAATAAAAATCTTACCTTTTTGTAGTTAATAAATCCAATGTGAAACGTGATAACTATAGTATCCTTAAATAGCATTGAAAAAATTTATCCATTCTTCTCTAATTAAAAATCTATCTCCCTATCTTCTGAATCACACTCGTAACATCAGTAGCCTACTGTAGCCTATGCTTCGGAGGGGAGAGTGGCAGGTAGTCTAGACACGCACACACACTGGCAAAGATGTTCAGCTGGCAGGCAGACACTGGAATACGTTTCTGAGTGACAGAGTGAGGGCTTTGCATAGACACTTTTATTTTATTTTTTGAGGGACTGAAAACAATTCACGGAACGTGAAAGAAAGTTAATAACCGGTTCCCATGAAGTTCTGTTCCGGAACAGTATAGATAACTTCCGTTCACAGTTCTGGTTCTGTTCCTCTAAAATGTTTGTTATTTTCCGGTTTTGTGTTCTGTTCCCTGAACCGGTTCCAACCCCTGGAAAGTACTGTGGTGTGGGAAATGTTACAGAGGAAAGTAATGTAGTGTCGAAATGTTACAGAGAAAAGTACTGTTTCTCTCACTTCTTTATCAGTGAGAGAGATGTCTATTTGGTGTTGTGCAGAGGGAATGATAGAGACACCGCAGTACCATTGCTATACAGATGTAGGATCTGAATTTGAGCCAGTTTGTTACAGCAGGAAAATAATACTGCAGCAACAGGAAATGTGAATTATGTGGATTATAATTAATGGACATTTTATGTAGGGGTTGATACATTTTTCATTAGGGCAAATTAAGTCTGACATTTTAAAGTGGAAATTACAAACTTTAGAAGCCTTTTTAAACCTTGGATACACTACAAGTTTCCATTTCCTGCTGTGCAGTAAAATTCTTAGCAACAAAAGAGTGATCAAATTAAGATCCTACATCTGTACAGTCAATGTAAAATGACAGTAAACTGTATTAGGTACATATTGGCTCTTCCTAAAACTCCTACATGGTCCTTGAAGCTGGATTGTAGGAGTTTAAGACAGAGCGGGACAGAAGTTGTTTGTGCAATAGTAATATAACTCTATCCAAATAACTCCACTACTCCTGTCACCTTTCCCACAGTCTTAAACAACACATTTTGAACAGCAAAGTGTCTCTGAAATGTACTTTCCCTTCCCAGACCTCCCTTTGAAACATGTCTCTATGTCTGATTGTACTCTCTGCCATTTGCAGTATGCCAACAACTAGTTCCCTGCTAACACATGCAGCTCTCTGAGCCATCTGCTGTCTGAGGACAGGACTGGGAGGGAGAGGAGAGGAGAGGAGAGGAGCGGAGAGGAGAGGAGAGGAGAGGAGAGGAGAGGAGAGGAGAGGAGAGGAGAGGAGAGGAGAGGAGAGGAGAGGAGAGGAGAGGAGAGGAGAGGGTTTTAGTAGTTTAATGTAACCAGCTGTATTTACTGTATTATGTACAGCGTCCCAAATGGCATTCCCTATACAGTGCACTACTGTTGACCAGTGCATTCAGAAAGTATTCAGACCCCTTAACTTTTTCCACATTTTGTTACGTTACAGCCTTATTCTAAAATGGATTAAATTAAAACAATTCCTCATCAATCTACATACAATACCCCATAATTGTCACGCCCTGGCTCTGGGGACTCTAGTATGTTGAGCCAGGGTGTGAGTTTTCATGTGTGTTGGTTCTAGTGTTTGTATATCTATGTTGGCCAGGGTGGCTCCCAATCAGAGACGGCTGTAGCTCGTTGTCTCTGATTGGGAGTCATACTTAGGTAGCCGTTAGGCATTCATTCATTGTGGTTTCTTGTTCGTGTTGGTTTGTGTTTAACCATTGACTGTCACGTCATCGTTTTGTTGTTTTGATCGGGTGATCATTATATAAATAAATATGTTCGCATTCAACGCTGCGCCTTGGTCCTCCTCTGTTCCCGACGAGCGTGACAGAAGAAACCACCAAGATTGGACCAAGCAGCGTGTCCAGGAGCCATCGCCAGGGAGATCTCTAGCAGATCTCCTTCGCCTCCTCGACTGGGTCAAGCCGGGTGAGGAAGAGAAGGGCTTGACATGGAAGCAGAAGGGCGAAAGGCTGGCGAGGGACATGGAGACCTGGTCCACAGGTAGGAGAGACGGCCAGAAAATTTTTAGGGGGGGGCTAACGCCGTGGACGACGGGCCAGCAGGAGACCGCGGCAGAGCGGCCCAGCGGGTTGGCAGAGGAGGCCGCCAGGTTACGGGGGCCACTGGTCGAAGAGGGGATGGAAGGTGTAGAGGCACGGCGAGAGGTACTGGGGTGTGTTACCAGTCCGGTCCGGCCCATTCTCCAGATCCCTGCGTAGGACCAGTGGTGTGTGTCCCCAGTACGGTCCGGCCTGTTCCTGCTCCCCGCACCAGGCCAGTGGTGCGCGTCGTCAGCCCGGCTCGGCCCGTTCCTGCTCCCCGCACCAAGTCAGTGGTGCGCTTCGTCAGCCCGGCTCGGCCCGTTCCTGCTCCCCGCACCAAGTCAGTGGTGCGCTTCGTCAGCCCGGCTCGGCCCGTTCCTGCTCCCCGCACCAAGTCAGTGGTGCGCTTCGTCAGCCCGGCTCGGCCCGTTCCTGCTCCCCGCACCAAGTCAGTGGTGCGCTTCGTCAGCCCGGCTCGGCCCGTTCCTGCTCCCCGCACCAAGTCAGTGGTGCGCTTCGTCAGCCCGGCTCGGCCCGTTCCTGCTCCCCGCACCAAGTCAGTGGTGCGTTTCGTCAGCCCGGTTCGGCCCGCTCCTGCTCCCCGCACCAAGTCAGGGGTGCGTTTCGTCAGCCCGGCTCGGGCCGTTCCTGCTCCCCACAACACCAAGCCAGTGGTGTGCGTCGTCAGTCCGGCACAGCCCGTGCCTGTTCCACTGGTGCCTGGTTCAGCACGGGTCAGCTGCTTCACGCCGGAGCTAGAGCAATCCGCTCCACCAGTGTGCAGTCCAGCTCCGGTCAGCAGGACCGGACCAGGGGTACTTTGGGGGGTTAGAGAGCGAGTGGGGATCATGCCCGGAGCCGGATCTGCCGCCAAGGCGGAGTGCCCACCCGGTCCCTCCCCTGTGGTATTTGGTTGGCGCGGTCGGAGTCCGCGCCTTTAGGGGGTGGTACTGTCACGCCCTGGCTCTGGGGACTCTAGTATGTTGAGCCAGGGTGTGAGTTTTCATGTGTGTTGGTTCTAGTGTTTGTATATCTATGTTGGCCAGGGTGGCTCCCAATCAGAGACGGCTGTAGCTCGTTGTCTCTGATTGGGAGTCATACTTAGGTAGCCGTTAGGCATTCATTCATTGTGGTTTCTTGTTCGTGTTGGTTTGTGTTTAACCATTGACTGTCACGTCATCGTTTTGTTGTTTTGATCGGGTGATCATTATATAAATAAATATGTTCGCATTCAACGCTGCGCCTTGGTCCTCCTCTGTTCCCGACGAGCGTGACAATAATGTCAAAGTGAAAACAGGTTTTTAGACATTTTTGCTTATTTATTAAAAATAAAAAACAGAAATACCTTATTTATATAAGTATTCAGAAACTTTGCTATGATACTCGAAATTGAGCTCAGGTGCATTCAATTGATTGGACATGATTTGGAAAGGCACACACCTGTCTATATCAGGTTCCACAGTTGACAGTGCATGTCAGAGCAAAAACCAAGCCATGATGTCGAAGGAATTGTAAGTAGAGCTCCGAGACAGGATTGTGTCGAGGCACAGATCTGGGGAAGGGTACCAAAACATTTCTGCAGCATTGAAGGTCCCCAAGAACACAGTGGCATCCATCATTCTTAAATGGAAGAAGTTTGGAACCACCCAGAGGTGACCAAGAACCCAATGGGAGGTGACCAAGAACCTGATGGTCACTCTGACAGAGCTCTAGAGTTCCTCTGTGGAAATGGGAGAACCTTCCAGAAGGGCAACCATCTCTGCAGCACTCCACCAATCAGGCCTTTATGGAAGAGTGGCCAGACGGAAGCCACTCCTCAGTAAAAGGCACATGACAGCCCGCTTGGAGTTTGCCAAAAGGCACCTAAAGACTCTCAGGCCACGAGAAACAAGATTCTCTGGTCTGATGAAACCAAGATTCAACTCTTTGGCCTGAATGCCAAGTGTCACGTCTGGAACCAGGCACCATCCCTACGGTGAAGCATGGTGGTGGCAGTATCATGCTGTAGGGGTGTTTTTCAGCGGCAGGGACTGGGAGACTAGTCAGGAACGAGGCAAAGATGAACGGAGCAAAGTACAGAGAGATCCTTGATGAAAACCTGCTCCAGAGAGCTCAGGACCTCAGACTGGGGCGAAGGTTCACCATCCAACAGGACAACGAGCCCAAGCACACAGCCAAGACAACACAGTAGTGGCTTCGGGACAAGTCTCTGAATGTCCTTGAGTGGCCCAGCCAGAGCCCAGACTTGAACCCGATCTAACATCTCTGGAGACCTGTGAAAATAGTTGTGCAGCAACGCTCCCCATCCAACCTGACAGAGCTTGAGAGGATCTGCAGAGAAGAATGGGAGAAACTCCCCAAATACAGGTGTGCCAAGCTTGTAGCGTCATACCCAAGAAGACTCGAGGCTGTAATTGCTGCCAAAGGTGCTTCAACAAAGTAATGAGTAAAGCGTCTGAATACCTATGTAAAGTGACATTTCTGTTCTTTATTTTTAATAAATTAGCACACATTTCTAAAAACCTGTTTTTGCTTTGTCATTATGGGGTATTATGTGTAGATTGATGAGGGAAATAAACTATTTAATCAATTCTAGAATAAGGCTGTAACCTAACAAAATGTGGAAAAAGTCAAGGGGTCTGAGTACTTTCCGAAGGCACTGTATACCACAAGAAGTTGGTGGCAACTTAGTTGGGGAGGACGGGCTCGTGGTAATGGCTGGAGCGGCATGAGTAGAATAGTATCAATTACATCAAACGTAGTTTGATGCCATTCCATTCGATTCGTTCCAGCCATTGTTATGAGCCGTCCTCCCCTCAGCAGCCTCCACTGATATATACAGTTCATAATTTTTCCCCTAATGTTATTAGCCTACCTCCTCTTTCTCTCTCTATTGTTGCTTCATTCCTTCCTCCCTTTCAACAGTTAAATGAAATAAGTTTAGTTGTCCTTTTCTGCATTGTTCTAATGACAACCATGAATAATATAGGACTAGAATTAGATGCAGAAGGCTTTCCCAAGTCTTAACGAAGTTTGAATGGTTATGGGTCTGAATTTAAAAAATGCTATAGCCTGCCACCATCACGCGTTCGATCTTCTTTCAAACTACCCGTGAGTTCAATTGGTTGCTGTACAGTGCCTTGCAAAAGTATTCATCCCCCTTGGCGTTTTTCCTATTTTGTTGCATTACAACCTATAATTTAAATTGATTTTTATTTGGATTTCATGTAATGGACATACTCAAAATAGTCCAAATTGGTGAAGTGAAATGAAAAAAAATAAAAAATTCTAAAAAAATAAATAACGGAAATGTGGTGCGTGCATATGTATTCACCCCCTTTGCTATGAAGCCGGAATCACTGGACCTTAACACCGGACCATCGCAACTAGCTAGCTGCAACCGAATGGCTGTTGTTGGCTAATATCCACTTCCCGACGTACCAGTTAGCCTTGAGCTAGCCTCGAACCAGGCCCATCTACCTCTCTGTCAACCGGACGGGACCTCCTAGTGTCGACACGGAGCCCCGCCGATCCATCACGTTTGGTCTGCCGATGTGATCGTATGATGTGGTTTCAACAGGCTTCCCGTTGCGATGACAACGAAGATCCATCTGCTAGCCCCAGCCCGCTAGCACGCGCAATCAACAGCCATGCCTCCTGCTCGCCTGTGCTTTAGCAGCCTACGATCTGCTCCCGGACTTACTAAGTGCTGTTCACTGGACCTTATGATCACTCAGCTACACAGCTAATGCCTGCTGGACTGTTCCTTTACACGGTACCCCATCCTGTTGATCTGTTTAGCCTCAGCCCAAACTTACGTCGCCATTACCAGTTGTTGTCTTAGCTCTCTCGAATAACACCTGTGATTCCATTATGCCTCTCTCCCATGTCAATATGCCTAGCCTATTGCTGTTTGGGTTAGTTCTTGTTATACAATTTCACTGTAGAGCCCCAAGTTCAGCTCAACCAGCCTCAGAGAGCTCCTTTGTCCCACCCCCCATACACGCGGAGAGCGGCTCAATTGGTACCTCCAGTGATGCTATCTCTTTCATTGTTACCCAACACTTAGGTTTACCTCTACTTTACTCATATCCTTCCATATCCTTGTCTGTACATAATGCCCTGAATCTATTCTACAACGGCCCGGAAATCTGCCCCCTTTCTCTGTACCCAACGCACTAGAAGACCAGTTCTTAAAGCCTTTAGCCGTATACTTATTCTATTCCTCCTCTGTTCCTCTGGTGATGTAGAGGTTACCCCAGGCCCTGTAGCCCCCAGTATCACTCCTACCCCCCAGGCGCTATCATTTGTTGACTTCTGTAACCGTAAAAGCCTTGGTTTATTGCATATTAACATCAGAAGTCTCCTCCCCAAGTTTGAGTTATTCACTGCGTTAGCACACTCTGCCAACCCTGATGTTCTAGCAGTGTCTAAATCTTGGCTTAGGAAGGCCACCAAAAATTCAGAAATGTACATTCCGAACTACAACATTTTACGTCTAGATAGAACTGCCAAAGAGGGCGGAGTTGCAATCTACTGTAGAGATAGCCTGCAGAGCTCTATCATACTATCCAGGTCTGTGCCCAAACAGTTTGAGCTTCTACTTCTAAAAATCCACCTTTCCAGAAATAAGTCTCTCACTGTTGCCACTTGCTACAGACCCCCTTCAGCCCCCAGTTGTGCCCTGGACACCATATGTGAATTGCTTGCCCCCCATCTATCCTCAGAGTTCGTACTGCTTGGTGACCTAAACTGGGATATTTTTAACACCCCGGCTGTCCTACAATCCAAACTAGATGCCCTCAATCTCACACAAATTATCAAGGAACCTACCAGGTACAACCCTAAATCCGTAAACATGGGCACCCTCATAGATATCATCCTGACTAATTTACCCTCTAAATACACCTCCGCTGTCTTCAACCAGGATCTTAGCGATCACTGCCTCATTGCCTGCGTCCGTAATGGGTCCGCGGTCAAACGTCCACCCCTCATCACTGTCAAACGCTCCCTAAAACACTTCAGCGAGCAGGCCTTTCTAATTGACCTGGCCTGGGTATCCTGGATGGATATTGACCTCATTCCATCAGTAGAGGATGCCTGGATGTTCTTCAAAAGTGCTTTCCTCTCCATCTTAAATAAGCATGCCCCATTCAAAAAATTCAGAACTAAGAACAGATATAGCCCCTGGTTCACCCCAAACTTGACTGCCCTTGACCAGCACAAAAACATCCTGTGGCGTACTGCATTAGCATTTTCAGGGAAGTCAGGAACCAATATAATATAATATAACCAATAATAGTCTCCCGAGTGGCGCAGTGGTATAAGGCTGTGCCACTAGAGATCCTGGTTCGTATCCAGGCTCTGTCATAGCCGGCCGTGACTGGGAGACCCATGGGGCGGCGCACAATTCTTCCAGGGTAGGAGAGGGAATGGCCGGCAGGGATGTAGTTCAGTTGGTAGAGCATGGCGTTTGCAACACCAGGGTTGTGGGTTCGATTACCACGGGGGGCCAGTATATGAAAAAATAAAATAATGTATGCACTCACTAACTGTAAGTTGCTCTGGATAAGAGCGTCTGCTAAATGACTCAAATGTAAATGTAATATACACAATCAGTTACGAAAGCAAAGGCTAGCTTTTTCAAACAGAAATGTGCATCCTGTAGCACTAACTCCAAAAAGTTTTGGAACTCTGTAAAGTCCATTGAGAATAAGAGCACCTCCTCCCAGCTACCCACTGCACTGAGGCTAGGACACACTGTCACCGAAAATAAATCCATGATAATCGAGAATTTCAATAAGCATTTTGCTACGGCTGGCCATGCTTTCCACCTGGCTACCCCTACCCCAGCAACCAGCTCTGCACCCTCCGCTGCAATCTGCCCCCCCCCCCCCCCGCTTCTCCTTCACCCAAATTCAGATAGCTGATGTCCTGAAAGAGCTGCTAAATCTGGACCCCTACAAATCAGCTGGGCTAGACAATCTGGACCCTTTCTTTCTAAAATTAGCCGCCGAAATTGTCGCAATCCCTATTACTAGCCTGTTCAACCTCTCTTTCGTATCGTCTGAGATCCCCAGAGATTGGAATTCTGCCGCCGTCATCCCCCTCTTCAAAGGGGGTGACACTCTAGATCCAAACTGTTACAGACCTATATCCATCCTGCCCTGCCTTTCGAAAGTATTTGAAAGCCAAGTTAACAAACAGATCACCGACAATTTCGAATTCCACCGTTCCTTCTCCACTTTGCAATCTGGTTTCCGAGCTGGTCATGGATGCACCTCAGCCACGCTCAAGGTCCTAAACAATATTATAACCGCGATCGATAATAGACAGTAAAGTGCAGCTGTCTTCATCGACCTGGCCAAGGCTTTTGACTCTGTCAATAACCGCATTCTTATTGGCAGACTAAATAGCCTTGGTTTCTGCCTCGCCTGGTTCACCAACTACTTCTCAGATAGAGTTCAATGTGTAAAATCGGAGGGCCTGTTGTCTGGACCTCTGGCAGTCTCTATGGGGGTGCCACAGGGTTCAATTCTCGGGCCGACTTTATTCTCTGTGTATATCAATGATGTCGCTCTTGCTGCTGGTGACTCTCAGATCCACCTCTATGCAGACGACACCATTTTGTATACATCTGGCCCTTCAATGGACACTGTGTTAACAAACCTCCAAACGAGCTTCAATGCCATACAACACTCCTTCAGTAGCCTCCAACTGCTCTTAAACACTAGTAAAACTAAATGCATGCTCTTCAATCGAACGCTGCTTGCACCCGCCCACCCGACTAGAATCACTACTCTCGACGGGTCTGACTTAGAATATGTGGACAACTACAAATACCTAGGTGTCTGGTTAGACTGTAAACACTCCTTCCAGACTCACATTAAGCATCTCCAATCCAAAGTTAAATCTAGAATCGGCTTCCTATTTCGCAACAAATAATAATAATATAATAACATGCCATTTAGCAGACGCTTTTATCCAAAGCGACTTACAGTCATGTGTGCATACATTTTTACGTATGGGTGGTCCCGGGAATCGAACCCACTACCCTGGCGTTACAAGCGCCATGCTCTACCAATTGAGCTACAGAGGACCACAAAGCCTCCTTCACTCATGCTGCCAAACATGCCCTCGTAAAACTGACTATCCTACCGATCCTTGACTTCAGTGATGTAATTTACAAAATAGCCTCCAACACCCTACTCAGCAAATTGGATGTAGTTATCGTATCTGAAGATTATGCCTTTGTTAAATGTTTTGGAGGAACAAAGAATGTTGTTTTATGATCTTAGTTCAAATGTAGCGTTTGGAGGGTGATGCCCCAGGGGAGACTGGTGATTGGCCAGAAGAGGGAGTCACCCCTCTTTTTGCATTGTTTATAAATAGGGGTTAAACGATGAGACGTCAGAACGGCCATAGCAATTGGAGGAGCCGTTCTCCGGACACCGCGGGTCTGTATTTATGCTGTAAACCTCGTGATTTTAATAAAAGCCTCTAACACGATACAGCATAACGGATTCTTTGTTGACAGCAATAATGACCACCATTCATCATATACGACATAATGGCGCCCAACGTGGGGCTGGGTTTGCGTCTCTTCTGTGTTTCAGTCAACCGACAGGCTAACTCTCTCTGAAGCATGGCCGGAAAAAAGGGTGAGTGTTCTTACCGCTTCGGAGTTGGTTAGATTGGATATGACTTGTGTACACTGAAGAGATGTTCCATTATGACCTGGCCTCGGTGGTGTTATTGCTGGTCGACTGGAGTCTGCTAAAATGTTATTTCATTGGTAACGATAGACAATGATAATTTAGAGTGATAAGGTTATATTTCATTGGTAACTATGGGCAATGATATGTTTAGATTTCATTGGTAACGGGTGGCAATGACAAATTTAGAGCAAAAGGAACGGTAAAATGTTATTTCATTGGTAACGATAGACAATGATAATTTAGAGCATTAAGATAGATTTAATTGGTAACGGGTGACAATGATAATTTAGAGAAGGCCGATATGTGCATATTTAGGGCACCGTGAATCTGGTAAAGACCTCGATGCGAGGCGATTCTTTATGAATGGGCCATAAAATCCTTGCAACGCGTTCGGTGGTGTAAGGTTAATTCTGGGAATTATTAAGCTGGACGAATTATATGCATGTTATATACTCATCGTATGGTTGACAAACTATAATGCATGGGGTAACCTCTCTATGATTATCCAGAACTTACGGCAACAAAAAGTTAGACGGAGATAATTGCGATGATGATTTGGCCACGGTGCGGGATGTTCATTTGTGTTGTAGGCCGCAGTTAGCTGGAGGCTAGGGCTAAGGCTGGATTGTTACGGGTCACGTGGTACATCGTGGCTAAATGCTAATGCTACATGCTAATTGTGTTTTGTGTCACGGTGTACCTTAGGCTAAGCTAAATGCTAATGCTAAATGCTAATTGTGTTGTGTGCTACATGCTAACGTATCCTTAGAGATTCCATTGCGATGGATTAAAGTCTCTTAAACTTGTCACTGTCTGTAAGTCAGGTTGTATGTTTTGTGAGCGCTGTTAAATGTTGTTTGACTAGGAGGGGAAAACGAGAGTTACAGTGGGACGGTTATTCTGTCTGTTTGGGGAGGGATCTAAAATCTTCCACGGTGAAAACGTGTTTTTGAATGGCTGTGCGCATGTGCATGATTTTGCGACACTACACTACAGAAAGGGGGAGTTTATGACACGAGATTAGGACACATTTTGGTTTACGGCACTAAAAACTATGACATGCGGTTGTGCTCAGCCTACAAAACAAAATGGTTGGTTAGGGTCATAGGTCCCATCTGGGGGCTGCAGGGAGACGGAGAAACACACAGACAGAGAGATTTTAGCACGAGTATTCTAGTTTAAAGATTGGTTAAAGATGAAACTTGTGGTGTGTCCTATTGAATTGATAAATTAAATATATGTTGGCGAAGAATAATGCATTGAATTAAATGACGGATTAAAATAAAAATGTTTTGTTAAAATAAAATAAAAATGTTTTTGAGCGATCTATTTAGTTCTGAGTTTAGTCTTAGAGTGAATAATGTAGAACGAACGAATATTGAATGGTTGGAAATACTCAGTGATTGCATTAACTGCTGAAATCTTGTGTGTTTCTATGTTTTTTGAAATATGAGAGGAACATGGAACGAGAGGAGAGAGAGAGAGAAGGGGCTGACGTGTGCGTCACGTGACAAGGTGTGACGAGGCAGACGAGAGGATCAGATCAGGCTAGTACACAAAATCATCCTAACAAAATATGTGATGTTATGACGATTTTACATAGGCTTGGCAAATACTATTTCATTAAAAATGGCATTTTGGGAGCTCTGTGTATCACTGGGGTTTGATTACAGATGTGTTGGGAATCGAAGACTGACATTCTTCTGTAAATTTAAGATAATTAGAGCTGATAGAGCAAGGGGTTATGGGAATTGGAGTATTGAAGGGTTGTAAGGTTAGAAGGCTTTGTTTATGGGTATTTTAGTCTGAAGATGACTAACTTGCATTTACTTGCAGTTGTGATGGGTTGTGGTTAGATAGCCAACACTAATTGATAAATTGGTGATATAGGAATAAAAAATTGGTTTTAAATTATTCATAATTTTTAATTGAGTTTTTAATTGGTTTTTATTTTTAATTAAAGGGTTTTTGAATAAGGCATTTAATAAAAAAATTTAATATTCATATTTGATTTTATTTGATTTTTTGGGGAGGAAAAAAAAATTTTTTTTTTTTTTTTTTTTTTGGGGGGGTTGTTAGGGTTATATTAATAATTTAAGGGGGGAAGCCTTAGGCTATACAGTCTAAAATAAGATAGTTCACAATAAAGGAATATAAAAGGGTTGATGTGTTAGGAGAAACTAATGGCAGATGTTAGTACACCTTTCTCACATACGGATTCAGCAAAAAGACACCCACCTTACGAGAAGAAAAAGTATAGCTTAGGGGTGTTTATCCTCAGCTTTCAGTGATCATCCAGCAGGGTGATTATGGCATCAGAGATGAAGACGAATACAAGCAGAAACGACGATAAAGATGAATCCAAAACTCCAGAAGGAAGAAAAACCGGGATGTCTGGGAACTTAAAGAAGATGAGGATGATGAAGATGAGAGTGATTGAGAGAGGTCATGGGTGGATCTGACTCTGTGATCAGAAGGAAGTTGGCAAGAGAGAAACGAAGAAGGATACGCAAGATTTGATCTCTGATGGAAGTTGAAGATGAAGAAAGCGATGAAGATTTGGAGATTAAGGGTGCTTTATGTTCAAGAGGATTTTATCCTACAATGACTGGCAAAGAAGAAATAGGAGATATAGACCGAGGCGTATCAGGCCTGGAGGAAGAGACGACTTTGGGAGAGGTAAGGGAGCTAGAGGAACAGCTCGAGACGCTGAAGATACAGAAGAGACAAGGAGAAAACCAGCGGAGAACATTTTTAATCCCAAGAATTGGAGGAGAAGAAGAATACATTGAGGCAAAGATGCTGAAGAAAAGTAAGAAGATGATGGAAGACGATATTTGGAGGACAGAACTTAAAATATAAGCTTTTGAAGAATCCTGATATGTCAACAACAAAGAACAGGACGAAGAAACTCTGAGAAGTCAATCATACAACTGGTGGAGAAGAGAAGCTTGTGTGATGAAGAATCAGGGTGAACCAAATCAACAATCACTGTTACAGCTTCAACTGAACAATATCAAAGGCAATTGTACCAGCCAAGGGGGGACCAGATGTTCCATATCGACTGCCAGTTTCTGGACAGACACAGAATTGGAGGAGGAGGAAGAACAGAGAACATTTTTAAGGAAGATACAGGGGCAATTCAAGATCACCTGTTAGTGTCTAGAAGATCCGGAAGGGGGGGTGCATTGCTGAGAGCATCGATTAGAGAAGAAGAGAAAATAGCTAACAATTGAAGTAAAAACAACCGACCATTAGAAGTGATAGTGAATAGGGGAAAACTTATCTGTGTTCAGCCTAAAGAGGTTAAACATCTCACTAATTGATAACTAATTAGGATAGGGATTTGAGGTAGTAAAACAGTTACTTACTCTTAAGGTACTAATATTAGAAGATGCTGTTATGGCAGTGTTGGGAAGAGATGCATGGTTTGAATTGAATTGTACAATAAAATGTACACTAGACGACTGTCTATTAAGACAATCTGTCTGAAAAGTTAAAAGGGGTGACTATTATTCTGGGTTACATTCTTACACTAAGGGATTTCAGGCTAGGCTAAAAGGTGTTTAGTCGTTTTGCCAAGTCTGTGTGTAATGAGTCAGAAGCAGGTGGGGAACTTTCCCAATCACATATTCTACAAATTTGGTGGTAAGGGATTTTGTGAAAATCAGGGGAAAAGTTGTAAATGTTATGAGAGAAAAGATTAGATTAAAATAAGTTAGGAGTAGATTGGGGTTGAAGGAACTCTGAGACAGTAAGCTAAGTTTTAAGGTTAGTAGTAAGAGAGAGAGAACAGTAATGAATGACACTTTAGAGTAGGGAGATCAAGGTAATTATGGGTGTATTTTGTGTAATCAAAGGTTTGAAAGTCAGGGATTTAGAGAAAGGACTGAGATTTGGGGAAAAAGTGACACTAGTGGTGATAGATGGAAGGACAAGCAAAGACAACTTTTATATTGGGGGAAAAACTAGGAGTAACTAAGGACATTCACACTTCAGTCTATTATAACAACAGTGAGAAGCAAGTTAACTCTTTCAGCATTGATAGGTATTAAAGTCATAAATATATCGCATTTGATTATAAGGGAACCAATACAGCACCAATTTTAGGGGGAAAAATACTTATTAGGGTTTAGGATGGGGACGTTTCTCCCATATGGAGAGATAATTATGGAGAATAAGTATTGTTATCAGGACCAGGAGTAGAAGCTGTTGCACCTAGTCAAAGGGGGGATAGGTTGTACAATGATATGAAGTGGAAGAGGTTAGGAGTGACTGTTCACTTATGTTGCGTAATGTTATAGAGAAAGGTTAGGGAGAATAGATGTATACTTATCTAGTGCAAGCATTAGAATTTGTTCCGGTTAAGAATTATGGGTTAAAGGGCTATGTAATTCATAAAGTAACGCTTATAATGGAAGAGTTAAGGTCTGTTGAAGCTTCCGCAGTCACCGAAGGAGTTAAGGAGGAGTAGATTATAGTAGTCACTCCAACAGTAGATAATACACAGAGGATAATGGGAACTGTTGCACTAGAAGTAATTAGGGTTGATACAGCAATTAAGTCAACTACTTTAATGATAACTTTGGAAGGGATTAATGATACAATGTAGGGAGTATGGCATCGACAACAACTTTTCTGAAATTAAATGGGGGATTTTAGACTCATGGGTTATGTTACGGATGGAGAGTGCTGTCAATGATAGTACAAATGGGGTTAAAATAGGAGAACAGATAGTAGTAGAGAGAATATAGATTCATCATGGAGGACAGGATGAGGTCTTTGATTTTGATGACAGACAGGGAGAGGTATCTGATCAGTACCGCTCGTTCTTCTGTTGTGGAAGTTAGAGATAGATTAACTCATTCTGTAAGATCAGTGAGGAATCTTGAGGGTCCATGTCTGTTGAGAATTCCAGCCCAAACGTGTTAGACGGTCGCGCGGCCTCTATCAGGTATGGGTCAGTCTTATGCTTTGTCATGACTGTGGTATTAGCAACAGTCATTGACAGATAAAATAATGTCGTTGTCAGAACAGTGGTTTAAGCCTAGGGTTAGGTGGAATTGGGTTAAGTGAATTAATATGGGAATTGTTAAATGGGAAAGGAAAAGTAGGTAACAACGGAACCCTGAAGTATTCAGGTGAAACATTGAGGGCTAAAGGTTGTTTTTGTTCTAATGAAACATGTGAGGTAGGGGGTGTGTTTATGGGAAGATCAGATTGGGATGTTATATGATAACTTTGGATAAGCATGAACATAAGGTTAGAGATGACAAATATAATGTAATTTTTAATATACCAGGTAGTAAGAAGAGCAGGACTTTGATGGTTAAACGATTAGCTTTTGTCTGACAATGTGACTATGGACAATTTTAGAGATATTTGGTGGGTTTGTGATGATAAAATATATATTCTTACATTATGGATGAACAGGATTTGGTTACATGTCAACGTTGAAGCTTCCATATGAGGTTTTACCATTATAAGAGGGATAGCACCGGACACAGCTGAATCTAGGGGTAAAAGGGTGACATGGCGACATGTCATAGTCTTCAAGCCTATCATTGAAGGATGAATCTAAGGGAGAAGGGGGGACTTTATTCATGGTATGGTGTAACATTTGGGAAGATCATATGGATAAATATTAGTTATACTTTGAGTCCAGATAGTTCAGATAAGATCACTGGGGTTATAGATGCATTATAAGGGATGTGTTTGGGAGATCTGAGAAGATTTGGTTGCAAGATCAATTAGGCCAGTAGGGGCAGTGATGGGTCAGATTTTAGTTTCAGCTTTGATAACACTGTGTGATGTTTGTAATTTGTTACTGACCTTTGAGAAAGCTTTGATATTGAGATAGGTTGGAGAGTGATGCCTGGAGACAACACTCAGATGCCAGTGTTGACTGTTCCGGATCTGGAGGAAGATGGATGGACTACTGATGGATAAATATCATTTTGATGATTTTTCAATTTTTTTTCAATATTGGGGTGATGTTGGTATGATTTATGAACCAAAGGGGGGAATAGGTTTATGTGATTCATGCATCATTTATATATCATTTTTTAAATTCTTAGGTGAAATTGAGGTTTAATTTGAAAGTGGTTGTTTTGCAAAAGATACTGTTTGGTCGTTTCTTTTCTTTTCATTCCAGAGGCATTTGGGGGAACATGTGGAGATTGAAATACACAAACAAAGACAATATGAAGGGACAATATGACTGGAGGAGATGAAACAAGGAGGGTGTGGCTGATTCCATCATCAACAAGTCCATTGGAAGAGGGGACTACGGGGAGATGAAGTGTAGTGGACTACATTCCAGTGTCTGCAATGAAATATAGACATGTGTAATACATAATTGTGTCATAGCCTTAGGGATTAATTTTTGTAGAATGATGTTTGATGTTATTGAATACATGGGAGGATCCTAGATGTTTTTGTTTATTTCGGTGAATGTTTAGGGACAGAGAGGCTAGGAAGGGAGAGATTCATTGTACGATTCGATGGGTTGACCAGCCGTGCAATGGATGTTTATGGATAGGATTTTGTTTGCAGGGGCTTACATGTGTATTTAATTGCATCATAGTTTCAAATGCATTTACATGGTTAATGAGGTTATCTGGAGTACCGACGGTGGTTGCCTGGGGCAGAGGGACCGTGAGAGAATTTTACTGTCTTGATTGATGGATGGATATCTGAAAAGATGGCTGCCGGACAGTTTTTCGCTCTTACACTCCATAGAGATTTCTTCATATTTCATAGTAATGTATTCACACTTCATAAACAGGTATTTCATAGAAAGGTATTTACACTCTAGAGGAGAATGTGTTTGGTTTAAGGTTAAAGATACTCAATAAGATAAATTGTTACTAGTCATAATCCTATTCTGTTTGTTTTCGAGACGTTTATTTCGTCTCGAAGGGGGGAATATCGTATCTGAAGATTATGCCTTTGTTAAATGTTTTGGAGGAACAAAGAATGTTGTTTTATGATCTTAGTTCAAATGTAGCGTTTGGAGGGTGATGCCCCAGGGGAGACTGGTGATTGGCCAGAAGAGGGAGTCACCCCTCTTTTTGCATTGTTTATAAATAGGGGTTAAACGATGAGACGTCAGAACGGCCATAGCAATTGGAGGAGCCGTTCTCCGGACACCGCGGGTCTGTATTTATGCTGTAAACCTCGTGATTTTTATAAAAGCCTCTAACACGATACAGCATAACGGATTCTTTGTTGACAGCAATAATGACCACCATTCATCATATACGACATAGTCTATCACAGTGCCATCCGTTTTGTCACCAAAGCCCCATATACTACCCACCACTGTGACCTGTACACTCTTGTTGGCTGGTCCTCACTACATATTCGTCGCCAAACCCACTGGCTCCAGGCCATCTATAAATCACTGCTAGGCAAATCCCCACCTTATCTTAGCTCATTGGTCACCATAGCAACACCCACCCGTAGATTGCGCTCTAGCAGGTATATCTCACTGGTCATCCCCAAAGCCAACACCTCCTTTGGCCGCCATTCCTTCCAGTTCTCTGCTGCCAATGACTGGAACGAACTGCAAAAATATCTGAAGCTGGAGACTCTTATCTCCCTCACTAACTTTAAGCATCAGTTGTCAGAGCACCTTACCGATCACTGCACCTGTACACAGCCAATCTGAAATTAGCCCACCCAACAACCTCATCCCCATATTGTTATTTGTTTTGCTCATTTGCACCCCAGTATCTCTGTTTGCACATCATCTCTTGCACATCTATCATTCCAGTGTTAATACTAATTGTAATTATTTTGCACTATGGCCTATTTATTGCCTTACCTCCATAACTTGCTACATTTGCACACACTGTATATATATTTTCTGTTGTATTTTTGACTTTATGTTTTGTTTTACCCCATATGTAACTCTGTGTTGTTGTTTTTAATCGCACTGCTTTGCTTTATCTTGGCCAGGTCGCAGTTGTAAATGAGAACTTGTTCTCAACTGGCTTACCTGGTTAAATAAAGGTTAAATAAAAGAATGAAAAAAATAGAAAAGATAAACTTGAAGGAGCTGGAGCAGTTTTGCCTTGAAAGAATGGGCAAAAATCCCAGTGGCTAGATGTGCCAAGCTTATAGAGACATACCCCAAGAGACTTGCAGCTGTAATTGCTGCAAAAGGTGGCTCTACAAAAGTATTGACTTTGGGGGGGGGTTGAATAATTATGCACGCTCAAGTTCACAAGAACAAATATTTTGCATCTTCAAAGTGGTAGGCATGTTGTGTAAATCAAATGATACAAACCCCCCCAAAAAATCCATTTTAATTCCAGGTTGTAAGGCAACAAAATAGGAAAAATGCCAAGGGGGGTGAATACTTTCGCAAGCCACTGTATTTAACATTCAGCAAACAAGAGCTTGCGTCCAACTTCGAATAGTCTATTGGTATAAGAAATGTCTAGCAAGCTTTTCTAGGCTAGCTTTTCCTGCATGGGACTCCAAGAGCTAAGGAGCGTTATTTAATGAGAGAGGCTAGCGGAGCATGGGTGCGTGCATGTTGCCAAGAGACAGAGGCAATAAGTTAGAAGCTTATTATGCATAACCCCATCATTCATTAGCTAAATTTAAAGCTAATACTGCATTGAATGTATTACCTGAAAGAGGTAGGCTAGGACATCTATATATAGGGCTATATATCAATCTAGAACAGGATGATCTGTTTTGGATCCAATTTCAATGGAATTGATGGAGAGAGAGAAAGACTGCTCACGCATGCTCTAATTTAATGCAACAACATTCGAGTGATAGGCTGTTCTAAAACTCTGCAGCTGCAATTAAATTAAATAACAATCTTTACCATAAAAAAATAAGGTGACCCCCGAAAGCCAGATGGAGATGTGTAAATTCGACTGCATTCGGTCCTGATATTACTGTAGCATAGGCTATGCTGTAGCAAATGTAGGCCTACCTGTCACAATAAAAAAAAAGTTACCATGATGAGATGATAAGTCTACATGCATTGTGAACTGCACTCCATACTGAGATGGGCTGTCTGTCCCCACCCTGAGCGTTGATGATTGATCATGTAGAGAGCAGAGAGAAGACCGCAGAGAAGACAGATTTAGACCCTAATGTTTCTTCTTGGTAAGATCAAACCCTAATAGGATCAAACCATAATATTTCTTCTTTTCGGATCAAACCCTAATGTTGCTTCTTGGTAGGATCAAACCCTAATGTTTCTTCTTGGCAGGATCAAACCCTAATGTTTCTTCTTGCAGGATCAAACCCTACCTGAGATCAAGACTTTGCTACAGTGTTCATTTTCTTCCTCTTCACACTGAGGTTCCTCTGGCAGCACAAAGCATGAAAGAGCCTGGCTCTGTCCCAAATGGGCACCCTATTCCGTATAACGTGCATTATTGTTAACCAGGGCACTATAGTTAAACAAGTAGTGCACTATATAGGGAATGGGATGCCATTTGGAACGCAATCAAAATCTACAGTATATCTTTGAGCCAAGGACTGTGTTTTCCCACGCAGAACATAACTATAACATCTGTGGAACAGATGATATGGAAATCTAAAATCACAATTGTTTTAGAGATGTACAATTTAAACCCCTCAGTTATATAACATCATCTTTGACACGGCAGCATTTTCATGGATGCAAATGATTTAATGAGGATTTGTGTGATTTTTGGTGCTCTTTCCGGGTAAATCTTATGCTTTATAGAATTACTGTAAAGAATAGATATTCTATAATTAGATGACACACTAAATGAGATGAAAACAGATGCACTAGTTAACTTTCCTGTTTTAGCTTCTCTCTCTCTCTCTCTCTCTCTTTTTCTCTCGTTCACTCACACACACACACATCGTTTGTCTGTGATCATGTGTCTATCATTTATTCAGTGCTGATTTGTGAATTTGTGCAGCTCAACAAATTCTAGAGTTCAACTTATACAAGACAAATTCCTGTGAAATGGAAAGAGATCTCTGTTCTTAAATCCTCTCCTTCTAGTCTCTCATGTTCTCTCTCCTAAGAGAGGGATGAGGAAGGAGAAGACGAAGGAGGAGAGGAAGGAGGAATGATGTGGTGCAGAAAGAAGGAAGGACACTGAGTAACGTGTAGTTCACTCCAGTTGTTATAGTCTAGTTCTCTCCAGTTGTTATAGTCTAGTTCTCTCCAGTTGTTATAGTCTCTCTCCAGTTGTTATAGTCTGGTTCTCACCAGTTGTTATAGTCTAGTTCTCTCCAGTTGTTATAGTCTAGTTCTCTCCAGTTGTTATAGTCTAGTTCTCTCCAGTTGTTATAGTCTGGTTCTCTCCAGTTGTTATAATCTCTCTCCAGTTGTTATGGTCTAGTTCTCTCCAGTTGTTATAGTCTAGTTCTCTCCAGTTGTTATAGTCAGGTTCTCTCCAGTTGTTATAGTCTAGTTCTCTCCAGTTGTTATGGTCTGGTTCTCTGCAGTTGTTATAGTCTAGTTCTCTCCAGTTGTTATAGTCTAGTTCTCTCCAGTTGTTATTTACATTTACATTTACGTCATTCAGCAGACGCTCTTATCCAGAGCGACTTACAAATTGGTGCATTCACCTTAGAGCCAGTGGGATAACCACTTTTTTTTTTTTTTTTTTTTATTTGGGGTGGGGTGGGGTGGGGTAAGGGGGGGTAGAAGGATTACTTTATCCTATCCCAGGTATTCCTTAAAGAAGTGGGGTTTCAAGTGTCTCCGGAAGGTGGTGAGTGACTCCGCTGTCCTGGCGTCGTGGGGGAGCTTGTTCCACCATTGGGGTGCCAGAGCAGCAAACAGTTTTGACTGGGCTGAGCGGGAACTATGCTTCCGCAGAGGAAGGGGAGCCAGCAGGCCAGAGGTGGATGAACGCAATGCCCTCGTTTGGGTGTAGGGACTGATCAGAGCCTGAAGGTACGGCCTCCAGTTGTTATAGTCTGGTTCTCTCCAGTTGTTATAGTCTAGTTCTCTCCAGTTGTTATAGTCTAGTTCTCTCCAGTTGTTATAGTCTAGTTCTCTCCAGTTGTTATAGTCTAGTTCTCTCCAGTTGTTATAGTCTAGTTCTCTCCAGTTGTTATAGTCTAGTTCTCTCCAGTTGTTATAGTCTAGTTCTCTCCAGTTGTTATAGTCTGGTTCTCTCCATTTGTTATAGTCTAGTTCTCTCCAGTTGTTATAGTCTAGTTCTCTCCAGTTGTTATAGTCTAGTTCTCTCCAGTTGTTATAGTCTAGTTCTCTCCAGTTGTTATAGTCTAGTTCTCTCCAGTTGTTATAGTCTAGTTCTCTCCAGTTGTTATAGTCTCTCTCCAGTTGTTATAGTCTAGTTCTCTCCAGTTGTTATCGCTCTGTGGTCAAGCTGCTGCAGTTTAATTTACAAAAAGGTGGAGCAAAAAAAAACTGCTGCACTGAATAAGCTATGTGAAGAAAATGGGATCTCCTTTCTGAAACTGGGTAAGTTTCATAATATCAGATGGTCTGCATGGAGGTATGAAACACTGTTAAAAATATCAAGACTATTGCCAGCCATTAAAATACAACTGGTTATGAGTGATAACAGTGACTTGTAGCATATCTGCACAGAGCGTTTTCAGTGCTTTCTGTCAAACATGCTTGACATTTGCAACATTTTGAAGACCACATCCATTAGGTTTCAGAAGGAAAAGCTGACCATTGGAGAATGTAAGGATGAACTCATGGTGGCCATTGGACAGTTCACACTTCTGCTTGATGGTGAAAGCCACAGGGCACACACTGTTTCCAATGCTGATGCTGACAGAGACAAGACACACTTACTCAGGGGGTTAATTGAAGAGTTTGAAATCAGATATGACTCCCTCAAGTCATGTGATCATTTCTTAGTATTTGATCCTTCAACATGGCCTCAGGATATGCAAGACCTCCACAGTTTTGGAAACACAACAGTTTGCAGCATTCTCAAGAAATATGAGGCCACCTTGTAACTTGACAAAGATACCACTGTGACAGAATGGATGCGCTTAAAGCAGGCAGGAAAATGCCTGGGAGCCTCTTCTGTGTATGACTTGGTCCAAATAGTAAATACAAGTAACCCAGATGCTTACTCCAACATCAACAAGGTGGTTAAGCTGTCTCTTACACTGCCTTTAAGCAGTGCAGCTTGTGAGAGGAGATTCTCACATCTCAACATAATAAAAACCAAGTACAGATCTCGTCTGTCACGTGCTCGTCTCTCAGCCCTGATGCACATTCACCTGTCAAAGAGGCAGACCACAGAGACATTTTGACCCAAAGCTGCTGTTGAACCTGTGGATGGAGACAGCTAATCGGAGGCTCAACCAAAGGACAGGGAGGTGCATCTGCAGCATCTTCAATCATCTACCATGCAGGAAGCTGAAGCAGAGGACAGTGGAGGCGACACTGAAGAGGACAGTGGTGGCGGCACTGAAGAGGACAGTGGGGGGCGACACTGAAGAGGACAGTGGGGGGCGACACTGAAGAGGACAGTGGGGGGCGACACTGAAGAGGACAGTGGGGGGCGACACTGAAGAGGACAGTGGTGGCGGCACTGAGGAGGACAGTGGTGGCGGCACTGAAGAGGACAGTAGTGGCGACACTGAAGAGGACAGTGGTGGCGGCATTGAGGAGGACAGTGGTGGCGACACTGAAGAGGACAGCAGTGGCGGTACTGAGGAGGACAGTGAGGAAGACTGCACTTATTAAGACCACGCTACATATGGGGTGAGTACCAGACACCATCTGCTGGAACTCACCTGAGTAACTCACTGAAAAAGTTATGTGCACCCCTGGATATAGTCTCTCTCCAGTTGTTATAGTCTGGTTCTCTCCAGTTGTTATAGTCTCTCTCCAGTTGTTATAGTCTAGTTCTCTCCAGTTGTTATAGTCTAGTTCTCTCCAGTTGTTATAGTCTCTCTCCAGTTGTTATAGTCTAGTTCTCTCCAGTTGTTATAGTCTGGTTCTCTCCAGTTGTTATAGTCTCTCTCCAGTTGTTATAGTCTAGTTCTCTCCAGTTTTTATAGTCTAGTTCTCTCCAGTTGTTATAGTCTAGTTCTCTCCAGTTGTTATAGTCTAGTTCTCTCCAGTTGTTTCAGGACTGGTCATTCAACTGAGACTGCTCTTCTCTGTGTCACGGAGGCTCTCCGCACTGCTAAAGCTAACTCTCTCTCCTCTGCTCTTGTCCTTCTAGACCTGTCTGCTGCCTTTGATACTGTGAACCATCAGATCCTCCTCTCCACCCTCTCCGAGCTGGGCATCTCCGGCGCGGCTCACTCCTGGATTGCATCCTACCTGACCGGTCGCTCCTACCAAGTGGCGTGGCGAGAAGCTGTCTCCGCACCACTTGCTCTCACCACTGGTGTCCCCCAGGGCTCAGTTCTAGGCCCTCTCCTTTTCTCCCTATACACCAAGTCACTTGGCTCTGTCATATCCTCACATGGCCTCTCCTATCATTGCTACGCTGACGATACACAACTAATCTTCTCCTTTCCCCCTTCTGATAACCAGGTGGCGAATCGCATCTCTGCATGTCTGGCAGACATATCAGTATGGATGATGGATCACCACCTCAAGCTGAACCCTGGCAAGACGGAGCTGCTCTTCCTCCCGGGGAAGGACTGCCCGTTCCATCCATGATCTCGCCATCACGGTTGACAACTCCGCTGTGTCCTCCTCCCAGAGTGCGAAGAGCCTTGGCGTGACCCTGGACAACACCCTGTCGTTCTCCGCTAACATCAAGGCGGTGACCCGATCCTGCAGGTTCATGCTCTACAACATTCGGAGAGTACGACCCTGCCTTACACAGGAAGCGGCACAGGTCCTAATCCAGGCACTTGTCATCTCCCGTCTGGATTACTGCAACTCGCTGTTGGCTGGGCTCCCTGCCTGTGCCATTAAACCCCTACAACTCATCCAGAATGCCACAGCCCGTCTGGTGTTCAACCTTCCCAAGTTCTCTCACGTCACCCCCCTCCTCCGCACACTCCACTGGCTTCCAGTTGAAGCTCGCATCCGTTACAAGACCATGGTGCTTGCCTATGGAGCAGTGAGGGGAACGGCACCTCCGTACCTTCAGGCTCTGATCAGTCCCTACACCCAAACGAGGGCATTGCGTTCATCCACCTCTGGCCTGCTGGCCCAGTCAAAACTGTTCGCTGCTCTGGCACCCCAATGGTGGAACAAGCTCCCTCACGACGCCAGGACAGCGGAGTCACTCACCACCTTCCGGAGACATTTGAAACCCCACCTCTTTAAGGAATACCTGGGATAGGATAAAGTAATCCTTCTACCCCCCCCCCCCCCCCCCCACCAAAAAATAAATAAAATAAAATTGTAAAGTGGTTATCCCACTGGCTATAGGGTGAATGCACCAATTTGTAAGTCGCTCTGGATAAGAGCGTCTGCTAAATGACGTAAATGTAAAAACGTAAATGTTATGGTCTAGTTCTCTCCAGTTGTTATAGTCTAGTTCTCTCCAGTTGTTATGGTCTAGTTCTCTCCAGTTGTTATAGTCTAGTTCTCTCCAGAACCCTGTAGCAGGAAGCCTCTACATTTAGTTGTTTTCCCGTCATAGCACTCCGGCAGGGCGAGGGGTCCGTCAGACGTTGGTGATAGCACAGGAGGAGGTGGACTGGGTGCACTCACCGCTCCCTGAGGTGGAACCGGAGCGATGGTCAGTTTATGCAGCGTTTGGAGCACTTCCTGCATGGCAGCGTTCAGCTGGGCAATCTGCTGCTGGTGCTGGTCGAGGCGCTGGGAAACTCCAGGAGGATTACCTGCTGCATCCATCTTCGTGATTGGTGTGTGATTCTGTGACGAGTACTGAGGATACGAAGAGGCAGGACCAGACATCAACAATGTAAAGGTTTACTTAACACTGAGCAAGAGAACAACAAAGACAACACTGAACAGTCCAGGGCTATATAGGGGTGGTGATGAGATGATGAGGTGCCGGTGCGCTGGAGGTGATTAGGGTGCGTTGGGTTTACATTCCGGTGTTGCCGAGGTGGTGCGCTCAGACTGGTGGCTCAGTAGACCAGCGAATCAGAGCGCCGGAGGGGAGCAACGGGAGGAGACGTGACAGTAGAACAGAACAGAGCAGAACAAAGCTGAAAAGAGCAGAGCGGAACAGAGCAGAACATACTCCCGAACTTTATAACATTTGGCCATTTGTTTATCTTTTCCCCCAGCTACCTTATCAGGTTTTGACTGATAATGCTGTGTATAAAATAGTACATTAGCTAAATATCGCAAATAAATAAAATAGATAAACTCACTAGGCATATCCTGTAAATAGTTTTTGTAAATTGAAGGTACATTCTAACAAAAAGTCTCTCCTCCAGCCTCTCCTCCCTCCCTCCATCCCTCCATGCTAGTTTCTCTGTGAGACCTCATTAATGCCGCCCCAAGGTATTAATTAGCAGCGAATTAAAATGGTAGCAGAGAACAATGCACTTCAACAGTGAATACCCACCCATGTGACCCATTGTGTGTAGAGGCATGCATCTGACTGACAGGTCTGAGCTGAGACAACAGAAAAAGAGAAACACGCACACACACACACACACACTCACACTCACACTCACACACACACACACACACACACACACACACACACACACTCACACTCACACGCACACGCACACGCACACGCACACTCACACGCACACGCACACGCACACGCACACGCACACGCACACGCACACGCACACGCACACGCACACGCACACACACACACACACACACACACACACACACACACACACACACACTCACACTCACACACTCACACACAGTGTTTTACTCCCAGTGTGTTGTCACTCTGTTATAGCACACGGAGCGCTTCTCTTCAAGGTGAACTGGCAGAAAGAAAACTCCTATTCCCTTTATAGTGTATTACATTTGACCGGGGCACATTGTTGACTCTGGTTAATGGCTCCGGTTGCCATTAAGAACACATTCTTCATTCCAGCATCATCATCAAAACAAATATTAAATAGAATATTCCTCTGCAATATTAAATGACAGTTTTTTTTCGATTGCTAACAAGCATTGTTCAATACTGTGGATACATGTGCAAAACTCTAAATACAGTTATCACAACAACACTCTATGTGGCAACCTGTGGATCATTTGTCATTACTTTGACACAAAATGCATTCAATGACATCTTTCAAATTACATAAATTCTTGTCTCACAAAAACATATTTACCAACAAAACTCTATGTATCTACAGACCATTTTGCATATGTTAAGATACCCTTGTCAAAACGGTTAAACTCAAGTTCAAAAGCTACTGAAAATTGAATTAGACTGCAATTTTTTACATTGCTACAGTAAAAGCAAAATAGAAATTCTAAAATAAAAATAAAATAAATATAATAACTCTTAATTATTCACAGCCTTATTTTCATTCTACAATACGTAACTGAAGACCTACCCAGGTGTCACAATAATTTTGTTATCTCAATGGTTGAAGTCAACTACTTCTTAAATCTTTGAATAATTCCCAGAGGTGTAAATCTCTAGTTTAAACAATGAATTAAACAAAGACCCCTTTCTGCAATGGTCAGCCTTTATTCATGAGAGCGCTCTGCCACAAAATGGATTTACAATCTTTTTATACACACACGTCAGAGGAAAAATCCCACCCCGCTTTAGGCTGGCTGTGTTTTTCCAATGTACACATCTTGTAAACTCACACCTGGGTTTAGCTCATGTGGTTATCCTCTGCTCTCCTGACCATCAGGTCACACATACACACACATGTTCTTATCATAGTCTACTCCTTGCTCGGGCAGGCTGCATTTTTTCTCTATTCCCATACGTTTACATTTACGTCATTTAGCAGACGCTCTTATCCAGAGCGACTTACAAATTGGTGCATTCACCTTATAGCCAGTGGGATAACCACTTTACAATATGTTATTATTTTTATTTATTTTCATTTTATTTGGGGGGTGGGGTAAGGGGGGGGTAGAAGGATTACTTTATCCTATCCCAGGTATTCCTTAAAGAGGTGGGGTTTCAAGTGTCTCTGGAAGGTGGTGAGTGGCTCCGCTGTCCTAGCGTCGTGAGGGAGCTTGTTCCACCATTGGGGTGCCAGAGCAGGGAACAGTTTTGACTGGGCTGAGCAGGAACTGTGCTTCCGCAGAGGTAGGAGGGCCAGCAGGCCAGATGTGGATGAACGCAATGCCCTCGTTTGGGTGTAGGGACTGATCAGAGCCTGAAGGTACGGAGGTGCCGTTCCCCTCACAGCTCCGTAGGCAAGCACCATGGTCTTGTAGCAGATGCGAGCTTCAACTGGAAGCCAGTGGAGTGTGCAGAGGAGCGGGGCGACGTGAGAGAACTTGGGAAGGTTGAACACCAGACGGGCTGTGGCATTCTGGATGAGTTGTAGGGGTTTAGTGGCACAGGCAGGGAGCCCAGCCAACAGCGAGTTGCAGTAATCCAGATGGGAGATGACAAGTGCCTGGATTAGGACCTGTGCCGCTTCCTGTGTAAGGCAGGGTCGTACTCTCCGAATGTTGTAGAGCATGAACCTACAGGATCGGGTCACCGCCTTGATGTTAGCGGAGAATGACAGGGTGTTGTCCAGGGTCACGCCAAGGCTCTTCGCACTCTGGGAGGAGGACACAACGGAGTTGTCAACCGTGATGGCGAGATCATGGAACGGGCAGTCCTTCCCCGGGAGGAAGAGCAGCTCCGTCTTGCCGAGGTTCAGCTTGAGGTGGTGATCCGTCATCCACACTGATATGTCTGCCAGACATGCAGAGATGCGATTCACCACCTGGTTATCAGAAGGGGGAAAGGAGAAGATTAGTTGTGTGTCACCTGCATAGCAATGATAGGAGATGCCATGTGAGGATATGACAGAGCCAAGTGACTTGGTGTATAGCGAGAATAGAAGAGGGCCTAGAACTGAGCCCTGGGGGACACCAGTGGTGAGAGCATGTGGTGCGGAGACAGATTCTCGCCACGCCACTTGGTAGGAGCGACCGGTCAGGTAGGACGCAATCCAAGAGTGAGCCGCGCCGGAGATGCCCAACTCGGAGAGGGTGGAGAGGAGGATCTGATGGTTCACAGTATCAAAGGCAGCAGACAGGTCTAGAAGGACAAGAGCAGAGGAGAGAGAGTTAGCTTTAGCAGTGCGGAGAGCCTCCATGACACAGAGAAGAGCAGTCTCAGTTGAATGACCAGTCTTGAAACCTGACTGGTTTGGATCAAGAAGGTAATTCTGAGAGAGATAGTAAGAGAGTTGGCTAGAGACGGCACGATCAAGAGTTTTGGAGAGAAAAGAAAGAAGGGATACTGGTCTGTAGTTGTTGACATCAGAGGGATCGAGTGTTGGTTTTTTGAGAAGGGGTGCAACTCTCACTCTCTTGAAGACGGAAGGGACATAGCCAGCGGTCAAGGATGAGTTAATGAGCGAGGTGAGGTAAGGGAGAAGGTCACCGGAGATGGTCTGGAGAAGAGAGGAGGGGATAGGGTCAAGCGGGCAGGTTGTTGGGGCGGCCGGCCGTCACAAGTCATAAGATTTCATCTGGAGAGAGAGGGGAGAAAGAAGTCAAAGCATAGGGTAGGGCAGTGTGAGCAGGACCAGCAGTGTCATTTGACTTAACAAACGAGGATCGGATGTCGTCAAACTTCTTTTCAAAATGGTTGACGAAGTCATCCACAGAGAGGGAGGAGGTGGGGGGAGGGGGAGGAGGATTTAGCAGGGAGGAGAAGGTGGCAAAGAGCTTCCTAGGGTTAGAGGCAGATGCTTGGAATTTAGAGTGGTAGAAAGTGGCTTTAGCAGCAGAAACAGATGAAGAAAATGTAGAGAGAAAAAGTGAAAAGACGCCAGGTCCACAGGGAGTCTAGTTTTCCTCCATTTCCGCTCGGCTGCCCGGAGCCCTGTTCTGTGAGCTTGCAATGAGTCGTCAAGCTACGGAGCAGGAGGGGAGGACCGAGCCGGCCGGGAGGATAGGGGACATAGAGAGTCAAAGGATGCAGAAAGGGAGGAGAGGAGGGTTGAGGAGGCAGAATCAGGAGATTGGAGGGAGAAGGATTGAATAGAGGGAAGAGATGATAGGATGGAAGAGGAGAGAGTAGCGGGAGAGAGAGAGCGAAGGTTGCGATGGCGCATTACCATCTGAGTAGGGGCAGAGTGAGTAGTGTTGGAGGAGAGCGAGAGAGAAAAGGATACAAAGTAGTGGTCGGAGACATGGAGGGGAGTTGCAGTGAGATTAGTAGAAGAACAGCATCTAGTAAAGATGAGGTCAAGCGTATTGCCTGCCTTGTGAGTAGGGGGGGACGGTGAGAGGGTGAGGTCATACATAGTTATCGCTGTTCTCACAATATCCTGCAAGCCTTTCACTCCCCTTCCCTGTATGGGAACCGGTCTCCTGTTATTGGTTTCAATCGTTTTGCACTTCTGCTTGCCTAATTACAAGACACAAATACTCTGTTACTGGGCAAATATGCATCTTATATAAACACATCTGATTAACTCTCTAAGCTCTAGTCTACTAATAGTCATACATTATTAGTTTAACTGAGGGTGTGACATTTTAGTCATATCTTACTCACACATTTCTTTATCAATCCACCCTTTGACTAAATTTCACACACACACTTAAAATACATTCTTATAAAATTAAACACACAACAAGGCATACAACTTGTTTTGCATATAAAATGAATCACACAATAAGAATACAATTTGTCTGCAATATTAAGCTGAACCATTCCCCCCACCAAAAAAAAAAAAAAAAGAATACAATTTGTCTTGCATGCTATCAAATTTTACTTTCAACCATAACTCTCCTTGTTAGGATTTTCACTATAACTTTAATTGAAAAGATAGTATACTAAACATAAAAAATAGTCTCATTCAATTCAGGTTCATCAGGATTGAAATCGTCTGCATCCTCCATCAGAGCGGGAGGCATTTAGCGTTCATTCCATTGGTCTGAGTCTGGAATGGGTCCATACCTCACCATCTGTTGGGTCACTGCTTTCTCCAGTGACCTGAACACAAGACCTCTCACACACAGGAATATGCAACATCCACATAACACCAGCATGAACATTCCAGCCAAAGCTGCCCAAAAACACAGTCGCTACAATAGTTTTCCATTTTCCAAACATGTTATCAAACCAACCAGTTAGTGAGTTGTCAATGCCAGAATTCTCAGCCAGTTTGTTCACCAGCGTGGTGAGGCCCGTGAAGAGCCTTGGTCACTGACCCATCAGGTGCTGTATTATTGGGGGTGAAAGTACAGCACATAGATCCAAACATAACACAAACCTCGCCCCTCTCAGCCGAAAGCATATCTAAAGCTATCCTATTCTGCCATGCCATTAAGCTAGTTGCCGCTGTCTGCTGAGCCAATCCCTTTATCGCGTCACGAGTGTGGTTAATAAATCTCTGCTGGTTGTAGTAAATGTAATTTATCCAATCCACGTTTTTATTAATTGCTGACCACCAGAAAAGATTTGACTCAAATCCAGCTGCGATCTGATTCCTAGCTTTGAATTTGTCTGGAACCCCTCAAGGTACTACTAACTATCCCATCGATATAGAGTGGGGAGAACAAGTATTTGATACACTGCCGATTTTGCAGGTTTTCCTACTTACAAAGAATGTAGAGGTCTGTAATTTTCATCATAGGTACACTTCAACTGTGAGAGACAGAATCTAAAACAAAAATCCAGAAAATCACATTGTATGATTTTTAAGTAATTAATTTGCATTTTATTGCATGACATAAGTATTTGATACATCAGAAAAGCATAACTTAATATTTGGTACAGAAACCTTTGTTTGCAATTACAGAGATCATATGTTTCCTGTAGGTCTTGACCATGTTTGCACACACTGCAACAGGGATTTTGGCCCACTCCTCCATACAGACCTTCTACAGATCCTTCAGTTTTCGGGGCTGTCGCTGGGCAATACGGACTTTCAGCTCCCTCCAAAGCTTTTCTATTGGATTCAGGTCTGGAGACTGGCTAGGCCACTCTAGGACCTTGAGATACTTCTTACGGAGCCTCTTCTTAGTTGCGTTGCCCTGGCTGTGTGTTTCGGGTCGTTGTCATGCTGGAAGACCCAGCCACGACCCATCTTCAATGCTCTTACTGAGGGAAGGAGGTTGTTGGCCAAGATCTCGCGATACATGGCCCCATCCATCCTCCCCTCAATACGGTGCAGTCGTCCTGTCCCCTTTGCAGAAAAGCATCCCCAAAGAATGATGTTTCCACCTCCATGCTTCACGGTTGGGATGGTGTTCTTGGGGTTGTACTCATCCTTCTTCTTCCTCCAAACACGGCGAGTGGAGTTTAGACCAAAAAGCTCTATTTTTGTCTCATCAGACCACATGACCTTCTCCCATTCCTCCTCTGGATCATCCAGATGGTCATTGGCAAACTTCAGACTGGCCTGGATATGCGCTGGCTTGAGCAGGGGGACCTTGCGTGCGCTGCAGGATTTTAATCCATGACGGCGTAGTGTGTTACTAATGGTTTTCTTTGAGACTGTGGTCCCAGCTCTCTTCAGGTCATTTTGACCAGGTCCTGCCGTGTAGTTCTGGGCTGATCCCTCACCTTCCTCAAGATCATTGATGCCCCATGAGGTGAGATCTTGCATGGATCCCCAGACCGAGGGTGATTAACCGTCATCTTGAACTTCTTCCATTTCCTAATAATTGCGCCAACAGTTGTTGCCTTCTCACCAAGCTGCTTGCCTATTGTCCTGTAGCCCATCCCAGCCATGTGCAGGTCTACAATTTTATCCCTGATGTCCTTACACAGCCCCCTGGTCTTGGCCATTGTGGATAGGTTGGAGTCTGTTTGATTGAGTGTGTGGACAGGTGTCTTTTATACAGGTAACGAGTTCAAACAGGTGCAGTTAATACAGGTAATGAGTGGAGAACAGGAGGGCTTCTTAAAGAAAAACTAACAGGTCTGTGAGAGCCGGAATTCTTACTGGTTGTTAGGTGATCAAATACGTATGTCATGCAATAAAATGCAAATTAATTACTTAAAAATCATACAATGTGATTTTTTTCTGGATTTTTGTTTAAGATTCCGTCTCTCACAGTTGAAGTGTACCTATGATAAAAAATTACAGACCTCTACATGCTTTGTAAGTAGGAAAACCTGCAAAATCGGCAGTGTATCAAATAATTGTTCTCCCCACTGTATATCCTCTCATCAAAGGATCCCGGAAGGAGGTCTCGCTTTTTACGTGACAACCCACCAGTCTCTAACATGTTAGATTGTTTAATGAGAGTGAAAGGCATTACCAGCTGAGCTAACGCACAGTTTCCAGTCCAATTCGCATGTAGTCTGGGACACAGTCTGCCACCACCACACAACCACCAGATGTCAGCGCGGGCCTGATTTTGGTAAAATCCTCTGGCTGCAACAAAGAGGATAGATTAGCCATGGTCTCTTTAGTTGTGACATCCTCTGTGTGGGAGCAGGAGCTAAGATGCCCTACTTCGTACCCCATCTTATCCATCCTAGAAAAACAATAATAAGATTCCCCTGAGACTTCAAACGGAGGTAATCTAGGTCGGGTGACTTTGTTACAGGGGGATACAGATAATGCAAGTTAATAAAGACTCCTCCACCACATTCCCAGGTGGCTTGAACAATTTAACCATGCAGGATAAACCTGACGGAGAGTTAAAGCCCGTCAAGGGGAACGGAAGTAGTGGTTAACCTAGGTTTAGCTGTTCCACAGGCATAAACAGTCCTCCTTGGACATAGTTATTGCCGTATACTGTATCCATTCCAACCATAGATTTGGGTCCATTATAACCAGTCTCCACCTCTAATACCTCTTCAGGTCTATAGTTTGCACTATCTTCACCACGGGCCCCAGTCTCACTCCTCCCTCAGAAATGTTTACTCCATAGGGTGCCCCAGTTGAAGAGGATATTCATCTGTCGGAACTGTGTATGGAGATTCACATCACACACAGCGACTACATGGTCCCAGGATGTACATGGTGACATACATATATGTCTCCCCGTCCTTTATAACACTACCAGCCAGCCCAGCCTTTGCTCGAGAGACCCCAACTGGTCCGCGAAGACCTCAAAGGTGATGTCCTTTCCTACAGTCACTAGTACTTCCCCTTTCCCTACGTCAAGCTGTCTTTTCTGCCTGCTTTTGCTTTCCCCGGGCACGTTCTTACTAACTTGAGTTACGTTAACTATTACTTCTGGCGGGTCAGGCGGGTTTGAGTGTGCTAGGAATATGGCCCCCACAATCAGACAGCTACCTACCGTGAGGAGACTTCTGGCGGGTCCCCACCCTCGCCCTGCGAACATGTCAGATGCCAGAATCCAACCCATTGCTTTACCTTCTATCGAACTCACACAGGGATGATCAGACAGGGTAAGGGAATCTTCGTTAAGGAGCCAACCCCCGAGCCCTAGTGGTGATCGGTTCTTTCTCCTAACTCTGTGTTTGTTCGTCAGGTGTGACTGGGTTTACCTTTCTGCAGTGTGTGATGCACCCATGTGGATCTGTCCGCAATTCTTACAGCGAAGGCTGTCACCAACAGGACCTGATATGGACCTTCCCAACGGGTCTGCTTCCAGTCTTTCTTCTTTAGGGATTGGATCCACACCCAGTCACCTGGTTGAATAGAGTGGGTTACCTTCTCCTTTAGTTCTCCTGTGGGGCACAAAAACTTTGACATACGGGTTTGGTTAACAAACAGTCTCCTCATATGTTCTGCCAATGCGTATTCTGCCTCTATGTCTGCCTGTTCTAGTCTACCTAACTCGGGCATTCTATATGGTCTCCCATAAACTTTCTCGAAGGGGGATAACCCATCTTTATCTGGGGTTACTCTAATGGTGATCAACACTATTGGTAGGCATTGTACCCAATTTCTTCCCTTCACTCCGTGATAACTCTATAAAATCAATTTCCAGTTGCTGGACTGGATATTTTGCCAGGGGATATTCCCCCTGGGGTGCTCGCTCTACCTTACCTTGGTGATTATTCTGTGCACAGATGACACATCTGGAACAATTTTTTTTTTTTTTTACAAGTTCATTATACCATAGGCCACAAAGTGTTTCCTAACCTGCTCTACCATTCCCCCTGTTGACACATGGCTTTACCCATGTGTCAATATTTCCGCATATCAAAATGGTGACTTTAATAAAATTAATAATTTATCCTTATGCCAGACATTATCTCGTAGGATTGCCCCTTTCTTTTTCCACATGTTCAATTCTTTATACTTTCTTCTTTACAGTATGAAAATGTATGCACTCACTAACTGTAAGTCGCTCCGGATAAGAGCGTCTGCTAAATGACTAAAATGCTAAATGTAATCAAGAACATAGGAAATATCTGTTTCCCCGTATATTGTTCCTATCACCCTTCTTAATGTCATATTTCACTCATTTGCCAATATAATCCCTTACTTCGTGTAAGTACGCAGTGATATTTTGTTCCAGGCGTCTATAAAATAAAAAAAAAAAGGTGATATGTTGTCTCCTACTGTCCCTTAACATATACTGTAGGGGATTTCCCTCATCCTGGGAAAAAAGAAAAAAAACTCCCCCTTAGAACACATTGGATAACTCCACGTTTCATTAAATTCACTAAACCTATAAATAACAAACCCATAACCACTTTCCGGTAATCTACTGATTTAAACCTGTTGCATTAATGTATTAAAATATAAACCTATTGTTTAATAAATCCAGAACCTACGAAAAATGTTTACTACGCCATCAGCCTAATAGTAAAAACGATCTCCCATTGTTCAATGTGAACTGTCTGCATAACTCACTGTTGTATAAACAAAGTATTCAGACATCCGCTTCACATTACCCTCTGCTTCGTTTACTAAATCCTGGCATTAGTCAATTCTATCCACACACCACCAAAAACGAATACAACTTGCATACACATAACTAGAAAGCATGAATTTAATACCATTCTTGCTTAAACAATGCAATTCAATTCAACATTTCTCATCACCCAATTTCTATTACTTTTTTTACGCAGGAAACCCTGTATAATCTCTATCCTCTACCGCTGTCTTTCCATCTAACATTACTTTAACAGATAACCAATTATTTTGAAGTTATAGTCAAAACAAACAAAACATATATTCCCAGAGATGCAACTTAAACTACTATGTTATACTATCCACCATGTGTTGCTAGGACAATCTATTTCGTATAGACTTATCAATTAGACCAGTCAGTTGATGTTATCTTACATACTCTGCTTCCTTCCAACACTGCTTCATTATTCTTAGTGTTTGTTTAATAATCCTATTATTCTCTGAGTTCCCTTACTTCACTTCCCATGAATATAAGACATTCGCTTCTCTAGGCATCATAAACTACATCCTATTACCTCTGTTATCAACTAAAATTATAGCCACCTCTTATGAAACCCCCAATCCGTCATTATTTAGAATACAGCAGATCTAGGCAACTGTCCTTTCTTTCTAAGTAGGCTACAAGTAATTCACACTCATAAAGACAGATTTATTCACTCTGTGATTAAAATGACAAATAAATCCCACTACTATCACAATAGTTTGTCGTCTTTACCATCTGATACAAAATGACACTCCTTAATGGAAACCCTAAATTGGCTTTGTACAATATTATAACTTACGTCTTTAACCACATTACTTCTGGTCAGTTTATTCAGAAAACCCATATTAATTATGTCTCACCCATGACGTACAGTGGGGAAAAAAAGTATTTAGTCAGCCACCAATTGTGCAAGTTCTCCCACTTAAAAATATGAGAGAGGCCTGTAATTTTCATCATAGGTACACGTCAACTATGACAGAGAAAATGAGGAAAAAAAATCCCGAAAATCACATTGTAGGATTTTTTTATGAATTTATTTGCAAATTATGGTGGAAAATAAGTATTTGGTCAGGTCAATAACAAAAGTTTCTCAATACTTTGTTATATACCCTTTGTTGGCAATGACACAGGTCAAACGTTTTCTGTAAGTCTTCACAAGGTTTTCACACACTGTTGCTGGTATTTTGGCCCATTCCTCCATGCAGATCTCCTCTAGAGCAGTGATGTTTTGGGGCTGTCGCTGGGCAATACGGACTTTCAACTCCCGCCAAAGATTTTCTATGGGGTTGAGATCTGGAGACTGGCTAGGCCACTCCAGGACCTTGAAATGCTTCTTACGAAGCCACTCCTTCGTTGCCCGGGCGGTGTGTTTGGGATCATTGTCATGCTGAAAGACCCAGCCACGTTTCATCTTCAATGCCCTTGCTGATGTAAGGAGGTTTTCACTCAAAATCTCATGATACATGGCCCCATTCATTCTTTCCTTTACACGGATCAGTCGTCCTGGTCCCTTTGCAGAAAAACAGCCCCAAAGCATGATGTTTCCACCCCCATCCCATGCTTCACAGTAGGTATGGTGTTCTTTGGATGCAACTCAGCATTCCTTGTCCTCCAAACACGACGAGTTGAGTTTTTACCAAAAAGTTATATTTTGGTTTCATCTGACATTCTCCCAATCCTCTTCTGGATCATCCAAATGCACTCTAGCAAACTTCAGACGGGCCTGGACATGTACTGGCTTAAGCAGGGGGACACGTCTGGTACTGCAGGATTTGAGTCCCTGGCAGCGTAGTGTGTTACTGATGGTAGGCTTTGTTACTTTGGTCCCAGCTCTCTGCAGGTCATTCACTAGGTCCCCCCGTGTGGTTCTGGGATTTTTGCTCACCGTTCTTGTGATCATTTTGACCCCACAGGTTGAGATCTTGCGTGGAGCCCCAGATCGAGGGAGATTATCAGTGGTCTTGTATGTCTTCCATTTCCTAATAATTGCTCCCACAGTTGATTTCTTCAAACCAAGCTGCTTACTTATTGCATGCAGATTCAGTCTTCCCAGCCTGGTGCAGGTCTACAATTTTGTTTCTGGTGTCCTTTGACAGCTCTTTGGTCTTGGCCATAGTGGAGTTTGGAGTGTGACTGTTTGAGGTTGTGGACAGGTGTCTTTTATACTGATAACAAGTTCAAACAGGTGCCATTAATACAGGTAACGAGTGGAGGACAGAGGAGCCTCTTAAAGAAGAAGTTACAGGTCTGTGAGAGCCAGAAATCTTGCTTGTTTGTAGGTGACCAAATACTTATTTTCCACCATAATTTGCAAATAAATTCATTAAAAATCCTACAATGTGATTTTCTGGATTTTGTTTTCTCATTTTGTCTGTCATAGTTGACGTGTACCTATGATGAAAATTACAGGCCTCTCTCATCTTTTTAAGTGGGAGAACTTGCACAATTGGTGGCTGACTAAATACTTTTTTTTCCCCACTGTATGTCTACGTTTGGGTGAGCAAGTTAATATATAATTAAATTATTACTCCAATTATTATTTTATGAAATCTCTAGCCTCTCATTCAACACAAATCCCCTTCATCAAATATACTCCCAGCAGAACGGACAAAAAAAAAAACTGACTGTGATTTCCAGGACACTGCCCCTTTGTTCTGGCCTCCTATCTCCCCGAGAGTTGGCACTCCCTTAAGGTCTCTCTTACTCCTCTTTTCTCTCCCGTTCTGCTCTTGGTGAACGGCATACCTTTTAACCTCAATCAGTGTTGCTGTGGCCCAGCCAATCAGGGTATTTTTTATTGTTTGAGAAATTTCAGGCCTCATTCCGCTTAAAAAGGCTATTTTTAATTGTTGATGATACGGCCCATTTGCTACCTGTTTGGATTTTAGAAAAATCAGCATGTCTATGGTAGTAATCTCTGAGATTGTTACATTGTTGATTAAGTTTCTCTCGATACTCTCCGTCTACAGCCCACTATAAAATAACTCTGTCCCCCCTTCCTGGGGTCCAGTCTCCCTTCACAGCTGCCCAATCCTTTCCTACCACTATCTGTCTCACTGCCCTTTCCAATTCCCCCGTGTTTAACTTAAACCTTGCAGTGAGCCCTTCCATATCTCTCCTGAATCCCTCTATTCCTGTTTTCGGGTGTACCACCCCTTCTACGGCTCGGACCACATCTCTCTGGGTCCATGCCCTGTATACATCTAAGGTTGCCGGGGATCCCTCAGCCCCTGCCAATGGATTGGGTAAGGCTATCATTGGGTACCGCCCCCCCCTCCTACTCCCTCATCTCCTGACTCATACTGACTCCCTCCTGAGCTCAGCTCCTAACTGGACTTTTGTTGTGGGGTTCAAGTCTCCTCAGGGACCTGGTCTTCCACCCTTCGGTCCCTTGACCCCCCTATTGTACCCTAGTACTCTAGTTACTTTCTTAGCCTTCTCTTTCTGTCTCTCTCTTTACCCTGGCCGTATCTAGCCCTTCCACTCGCTCTCTCTCTGCTCTGCCTTTACAAATCAAATCAAATCTTATTGGTCACATGTGCCGAATACAACAGGTGCAGCCATTACAGTGAAATGCTTACTTACAGCCCTTAACCAACACGCCTTATGCATCTGTTTAATCATGGATTCAAGTTTGTCTGCGTCCAGACGTCCCTCAAAACCATACCTCTCCCTCCACCTGGTCACATAATGGAGGTTCCTCCTATCCCTGGACTCCATAAATCTTTCATCCCCGGTTGTCTCCAGGACCTCCTTGGAGGATTTGCTTCCCATGGTCGAAAATAAGAAATCCCCCCGTTGACCCTATAATCTAGTAATAATTCACTCAAGAATTATTCTCCTTTGGACTTAGGGTTAGGGTTAGAGCAAATGTTATGATCAACTTTTGTAATTAACCATTTAAATTATTCAACCCCTAACCCAGAGTGTTTTAAGACCCCCGTTTCATGAAACGGATGGGACAACCATTCTTTCTCACGCTACCTATTTTAGTCCCTTCCTTGAAACAATTAATTATCGCGACTTTCGATGGATCATTAGGTCTCACACGTATACAACCTTATATGATTATTAGTTAACACCATTGGTAACCTGGAGTCTGTAAGGCTCCAGTTTTCACTGAAACGGATGGAGTTACGCTAATCTACAGTTGTTTATGACTTTTGACTTGTTTAGTGTATCTATCTCACACGATAATAGTTATTTCCCTCCTTGAAGTTTCACCCCCATTTTATTTTTATCTAGAATACTGGCGCATTGGGTTTTCTCTAGATAAACATCTAAACACGCCGAAGTTTACTTCCTTCCTGTGTACTATTGACAATCTCAGATTGAACGCAACACAAGGTTCTTCTGGTGTACTTTTGACAACCCTCTTTCATATTGTCTCAACACAAGTTTAGTTTAGTTTATGTTATGTTCGGTAATGGGCTCTCTACCTGGAGTCAATTTCGGACCCACACTCCGTTTTTGATCTTACACCCCCCCATACTATGAATGACAAAGTGTGCATGTCGTGAGATACTGTTAGCTTTAATTTGGTAGAAAGATTTGCTTTTGAGACATGTAGGATGTGCATTGCCAAGTTGCATGTTGTTTTGATAACTGTATTTAGAGTTTTGCACATGTATCCGCAGTATTGAACAACGCTTGTTGGCAATAAAAAAAAAACGGTAACTGGCGAGCGAGACAGGGATTTACTGGCAATGTCAAACTAAATAGAAGTAAGAAGTAAATTGTGATAAATGCTGACAAAACATCCTGGAGTTTTTTTTGTGAATCTAGTAAATACAA
>CM062474.1:922718-976302 GCA_031479575.1 Coregonus ussuriensis | reverse complement strand
CTCTAGTCTACTAATAGTCATACATTATTAGTTTAACTGAGGGTGTGACATTTTAGTCATATCTTACTCACACATTTCTTTATCAATCCACCCTTTGACTAAATTTCACACACACACTTAAAATACATTCTTATAAAATTAAACACACAACAAGGCATACAACTTGTTTTGCATATAAAATGAATCACACAATAAGAATACAATTTGTCTGCAATATTAAGCTGAACCATTCCCCCCACCAAAAAAAAAAAAAAAGAATACAATTTGTCTTGCATGCTATCAAATTTTACTTTCAACCATAACTCTCCTTGTTAGGATTTTCACTATAACTTTAATTGAAAAGATAGTATACTAAACATAAAAAATAGTCTCATTCAATTCAGGTTCATCAGGATTGAAATCGTCTGCATCCTCCATCAGAGCGGGAGGCATTTAGCGTTCATTCCATTGGTCTGAGTCTGGAATGGGTCCATACCTCACCATCTGTTGGGTCACTGCTTTCTCCAGTGACCTGAACACAAGACCTCTCACACACAGGAATATGCAACATCCACATAACACCAGCATGAACATTCCAGCCAAAGCTGCCCAAAAACACAGTCGCTACAATAGTTTTCCATTTTCCAAACATGTTATCAAACCAACCAGTTAGTGAGTTGTCAATGCCAGAATTCTCAGCCAGTTTGTTCACCAGCGTGGTGAGGCCCGTGAAGAGCCTTGGTCACTGACCCATCAGGTGCTGTATTATTGGGGTGAAAGTACAGCACATAGATCCAAACATAACACAAACCTCGCCCCTCTCAGCCGAAAGCATATCTAAAGCTATCCTATTCTGCCATGCCATTAAGCTAGTTGCCGCTGTCTGCTGAGCCAATCCCTTTATCGCGTCACGAGTGTGGTTAATAAATCTCTGCTGGTTGTAGTAAATGTAATTTATCCAATCCACGTTTTTATTAATTGCTGACCACCAGAAAAGATTTGACTCAAATCCAGCTGCGATCTGATTCCTAGCTTTGAATTTGTCTGGAACCCCTCAAGGTACTACTATCCCATCGATATAGAGTGGGGAGAACAAGTATTTGATACACTGCCGATTTTGCAGGTTTTCCTACTTACAAAGAATGTAGAGGTCTGTAATTTTCATCATAGGTACACTTCAACTGTGAGAGACAGAATCTAAAACAAAAATCCAGAAAATCACATTGTATGATTTTTAAGTAATTAATTTGCATTTTATTGCATGACATAAGTATTTGATACATCAGAAAAGCATAACTTAATATTTGGTACAGAAACCTTTGTTTGCAATTACAGAGATCATATGTTTCCTGTAGGTCTTGACCATGTTTGCACACACTGCAACAGGGATTTTGGCCCACTCCTCCATACAGACCTTCTACAGATCCTTCAGTTTTCGGGGCTGTCGCTGGGCAATACGGACTTTCAGCTCCCTCCAAAGCTTTTCTATTGGATTCAGGTCTGGAGACTGGCTAGGCCACTCTAGGACCTTGAGATACTTCTTACGGAGCCTCTTCTTAGTTGCCCTGGCTGTGTGTTTCGGGTCGTTGTCATGCTGGAAGACCCAGCCACGACCCATCTTCAATGCTCTTACTGAGGGAAGGAGGTTGTTGGCCAAGATCTCGCGATACATGGCCCCATCCATCCTCCCCTCAATACGGTGCAGTCGTCCTGTCCCCTTTGCAGAAAAGCATCCCCAAAGAATGATGTTTCCACCTCCATGCTTCACGGTTGGGATGGTGTTCTTGGGGTTGTACTCATCCTTCTTCTTCCTCCAAACACGGCGAGTGGAGTTTAGACCAAAAAGCTCTATTTTTGTCTCATCAGACCACATGACCTTCTCCCATTCCTCCTCTGGATCATCCAGATGGTCATTGGCAAACTTCAGACTGGCCTGGATATGCGCTGGCTTGAGCAGGGGGACCTTGCGTGCGCTGCAGGATTTTAATCCATGACGGCGTAGTGTGTTACTAATGGTTTTCTTTGAGACTGTGGTCCCAGCTCTCTTCAGGTCATTGACCAGGTCCTGCCGTGTAGTTCTGGGCTGATCCCTCACCTTCCTCAAGATCATTGATGCCCCATGAGGTGAGATCTTGCATGGATCCCCAGACCGAGGGTGATTGACCGTCATCTTGAACTTCTTCCATTTCCTAATAATTGCGCCAACAGTTGTTGCCTTCTCACCAAGCTGCTTGCCTATTGTCCTGTAGCCCATCCCAGCCATGTGCAGGTCTACAATTTTATCCCTGATGTCCTTACACAGCCCCCTGGTCTTGGCCATTGTGGATAGGTTGGAGTCTGTTTGATTGAGTGTGTGGACAGGTGTCTTTTATACAGGTAACGAGTTCAAACAGGTGCAGTTAATACAGGTAATGAGTGGAGAACAGGAGGGCTTCTTAAAGAAAAACTAACAGGTCTGTGAGAGCCGGAATTCTTACTGGTTGTTAGGTGATCAAATACGTATGTCATGCAATAAAATGCAAATTAATTACTTAAAAATCATACAATGTGATTTTCTGGATTTTTGTTTAAGATTCCGTCTCTCACAGTTGAAGTGTACCTATGATAAAAAATTACAGACCTCTACATGCTTTGTAAGTAGGAAAACCTGCAAAATCGGCAGTGTATCAAATAATTGTTCTCCCCACTGTATATCCTCTCATCAAAGGATCCCGGAAGGAGGTCTCGCTTTTTACGTGACAACCCACCAGTCTCTAACATGTTAGATTGTTTAATGAGAGTGAAAGGCATTACCAGCTGAGCTAACGCACAGTTTCCAGTCCAATTCGCATGTAGTCTGGGACACAGTCTGCCACCACCACACAACCACCAGATGTCAGCGCGGGCCTGATTTTGGTAAAATCCTCTGGCTGCAACAAAGAGGATAGATTAGCCATGGTCTCTTTAGTTGTGACATCCTCTGTGTGGGAGCAGGAGCTAAGATGCCCTACTTCGTACCCCATCTTATCCATCCTAGAAAAACAATAATAAGATTCCCCTGAGACTTCAAACGGAGGTAATCTAGGTCGGGTGACTTTGTTACAGGGGGATACAGATAATGCAAGTTAATAAAAGACTCCTCCACCACATTCCCAGGTGGCTTGAACAATTTAACCATGCAGGATAAACCTGACGGAGAGTTAAAGCCCGTCAAGGGGAACGGAGTAGTGGTTAACCTAGGTTTAGCTGTTCCACAGGCATAACAGTCCTCCTTGGACATAGTTATTGCCGTATACTGTATCCATTCCAACCATAGATTTGGGTCCTTATAACCAGTCTCCACCTCTAATACCTCCTTCAGGTCTATAGTTTGCACTATCTTCACCACGGCCCCAGTCTCACTCCCTCCCTCAGAAATGTTTACTCCATAGGGTGCCCCAGTTGAAGAGGATATTTCATCTGTCGGGACTGTGTATGGAGATTCACATCACACACAGCGACTACATGGTCCCAGGATGTACATGGTGACATACATATATGTCTCCCGTCCTTTATAACACTACCAGCCAGCCTTTGCTCGAGAGACCCCAACTGGTCCGCGAAGACCTCAAAGGTGATGTCCTTTCCTACAGTCACTAGTACTTCCCCTTTCCCTACGTCAAGCTGTCTTTTCTGCCTGCTTTTGCTTTCCCCGGGCACGTTCTTACTAACTTGAGTTACGTTAACTATTACTTCTGGCGGGTCAGGCGGGTTTGAGTGTGCTAGGAATATGGCCCCCACAATCAGACAGCTACCTACCGTGAGGAGACTTCTGGCGGGTCCCCACCCTCGCCCTGCGAACATGTCAGATGCCAGAATCCAACCCATTGCTTTACCTTCTATCGAACTCACACAGGGATGATCAGACAGGGTAAGGGAATCTTCGTTAAGGAGCCAACCCCCGAGCCCTAGTGGTGATCGGTTCTTTCTCCTAACTCTGTGTTTGTTCGTCAGGTGTGACTGGGTTTACCTTTCTGCAGTGTGTGACATGCACCCATGTGGATCTGTCCGCAATTCTTACAGCGAAGGCTGTCACCAACAGGACCTGATATGGACCTTCCCAACGGGTCTGCTTCCAGTCTTTCTTCTTTAGGGATTGGATCCACACCCAGTCACCTGGTTGAATAGAGTGGGTTACCTTCTCCTTTAGTTCTCCTGTGGGGCACAAAAACTTTGACATACGGGTTTGGTTAACAAACAGTCTCCTCATATGTTCTGCCAATGCGTATTCTGCCTCTATGTCTGCCTGTTCTAGTCTACCTAACTCGGGCATTCTATATGGTCTCCCATAAACTTTCTCGAAGGGGGATAACCCATCTTTATCTGGGGTTACTCTAATGGTGATCAACACTATTGGTAGGCATTGTACCCAATTTCTTCCCTTCACTCCGTGATAACTCTATAAAATCAATTTCCAGTTGCTGGACTGGATATTTTGCCAGGGGATATTCCCCCTGGGGTGCTCGCTCTACCTTGGTGATTATTCTGTGCACAGATGACACATCTGGAACAATTTTTTTTTTTTTTTACAAGTTCATTATACCATAGGCCACAAAGTGTTTCCTAACCTGCTCTACCATTCCCCCTGTTGACACATGGCTTTACCCATGTGTCAATATTTCCGCATATCAAAATGGTGACTTTAATAAAATTAATAATTTATCCTTATGCCAGACATTATCTCGTAGGATTGCCCCTTTCTTTTTCCACATGTTCAATTCTTTATACTTTCTTCTTTACAGTATGAAAATGTATGCACTCACTAACTGTAAGTCGCTCCGGATAAGAGCGTCTGCTAAATGACTAAAATGCTAAATGTAATCAAGAACATAGGAAATATCTGTTTCCCCGTATATTGTTCCTATCACCCTTCTTAATGTCATATTTCACTCATTTGCCAATATAATCCCTTACTTCGTGTAAGTACGCAGTGATATTTTGTTCCAGGCGTCTATAAAAAAAAAAAGGTGATATGTTGTCTCCTACTGTCCCTTAACATATACTGTAGGGGATTTCCCTCATCCTGGGAAAAAAGAAAAAAAACTCCCCCTTAGAACACATTGGATAACTCCACGTTTCATTAAATTCACTAAACCTATAAATAACAAACCCATAACCACTTTCCGGTAATCTACTGATTTAAACCTGTTGCATTAATGTATTAAAATATAAACCTATTGTTTAATAAATCCAGAACCTACGAAAAATGTTTACTACGCCATCAGCCTAATAGTAAAAACGATCTCCCATTGTTCAATGTGAACTGTCTGCATAACTCACTGTTGTATAAACAAAGTATTCAGACATCCGCTTCACATTACCCTCTGCTTCGTTTACTAAATCCTGGCATTAGTCAATTCTATCCACACACCACCAAAAACGAATACAACTTGCATACACATAACTAGAAAGCATGAATTTAATACCATTCTTGCTTAAACAATGCAATTCAACATTTCTCATCACCCAATTTCTATTACTTTTTTTACGCAGGAAACCCTGTATAATCTCTATCCTCTACCGCTGTCTTTCCATCTAACATTACTTTAACAGATAACCAATTATTTTGAAGTTATAGTCAAAACAAACAAAACATATATTCCCAGAGATGCAACTTAAACTACTATGTTATACTATCCACCATGTGTTGCTAGGACAATCTATTTCGTATAGACTTATCAATTAGACCAGTCAGTTGATGTTATCTTACATACTCTGCTTCCTTCCAACACTGCTTCATTATTCTTAGTGTTTGTTTAATAATCCTATTATTCTCTGAGTTCCCTTACTTCACTTCCCATGAATATAAGACATTCGCTTCTCTAGGCATCATAAACTACATCCTATTACCTCTGTTATCAACTAAAATTATAGCCACCTCTTATGAAACCCCCAATCCGTCATTATTTAGAATACAGCAGATCTAGGCAACTGTCCTTTCTAAGTAGGCTACAAGTAATTCACACTCATAAAGACAGATTTATTCACTCTGTGATTAAAATGACAAATAAATCCCACTACTATCACAATAGTTTGTCGTCTTACCATCTGATACAAAATGACACTCCTTAATGGAAACCCTAAATTGGCTTTGTACAATATTATAACTTACGTCTTTAACCACATTACTTCTGGTCAGTTTATTCAGAAAACCCATATTAATTATGTCTCACCCATGACGTACAGTGGGGAAAAAAAGTATTTAGTCAGCCACCAATTGTGCAAGTTCTCCCACTTAAAAATATGAGAGAGGCCTGTAATTTTCATCATAGGTACACGTCAACTATGACAGAGAAAATGAGGAAAAAAAATCCCGAAAATCACATTGTAGGATTTTTTATGAATTTATTTGCAAATTATGGTGGAAAATAAGTATTTGGTCAATAACAAAAGTTTCTCAATACTTTGTTATATACCCTTTGTTGGCAATGACACAGGTCAAACGTTTTCTGTAAGTCTTCACAAGGTTTTCACACACTGTTGCTGGTATTTTGGCCCATTCCTCCATGCAGATCTCCTCTAGAGCAGTGATGTTTTGGGGCTGTCGCTGGGCAATACGGACTTTCAACTCCCGCCAAAGATTTTCTATGGGGTTGAGATCTGGAGACTGGCTAGGCCACTCCAGGACCTTGAAATGCTTCTTACGAAGCCACTCCTTCGTTGCCCGGGCGGTGTGTTTGGGATCATTGTCATGCTGAAAGACCCAGCCACGTTTCATCTTCAATGCCCTTGCTGATGTAAGGAGGTTTTCACTCAAAATCTCATGATACATGGCCCCATTCATTCTTTCCTTTACACGGATCAGTCGTCCTGGTCCCTTTGCAGAAAAACAGCCCCAAAGCATGATGTTTCCACCCCCATGCTTCACAGTAGGTATGGTGTTCTTTGGATGCAACTCAGCATTCCTTGTCCTCCAAACACGACGAGTTGAGTTTTTACCAAAAAGTTATATTTTGGTTTCATCTGACATTCTCCCAATCCTCTTCTGGATCATCCAAATGCACTCTAGCAAACTTCAGACGGGCCTGGACATGTACTGGCTTAAGCAGGGGGACACGTCTGGTACTGCAGGATTTGAGTCCCTGGCAGCGTAGTGTGTTACTGATGGTAGGCTTTGTTACTTTGGTCCCAGCTCTCTGCAGGTCATTCACTAGGTCCCCCCGTGTGGTTCTGGGATTTTTGCTCACCGTTCTTGTGATCATTTTGACCCCACAGGTTGAGATCTTGCGTGGAGCCCCAGATCGAGGGAGATTATCAGTGGTCTTGTATGTCTTCCATTTCCTAATAATTGCTCCCACAGTTGATTTCTTCAAACCAAGCTGCTTACTTATTGCAGATTCAGTCTTCCCAGCCTGGTGCAGGTCTACAATTTTGTTTCTGGTGTCCTTTGACAGCTCTTTGGTCTTGGCCATAGTGGAGTTTGGAGTGTGACTGTTTGAGGTTGTGGACAGGTGTCTTTTATACTGATAACAAGTTCAAACAGGTGCCATTAATACAGGTAACGAGTGGAGGACAGAGGAGCCTCTTAAAGAAGAAGTTACAGGTCTGTGAGAGCCAGAAATCTTGCTTGTTTGTAGGTGACCAAATACTTATTTTCCACCATAATTTGCAAATAAATTCATTAAAAATCCTACAATGTGATTTTCTGGATTTTGTTTTCTCATTTTGTCTGTCATAGTTGACGTGTACCTATGATGAAAATTACAGGCCTCTCTCATCTTTTTAAGTGGGAGAACTTGCACAATTGGTGGCTGACTAAATACTTTTTTTTCCCCACTGTATGTCTACGTTTGGGTGAGCAAGTTAATATATAATTATTACTCCAATTATTATTTTATGAAATCTCTAGCCTCTCATTCAACACAAATCCCCTTCATCAAATATACTCCCAGCAGAACGGACAAAAAAAAAAAACTGACTGTGATTTCCAGGACACTGCCCCTTTGTTCTGGCCTCCTATCTCCCCGAGAGTTGGCACTCCCTTAAGGTCTCTCTTACTCCTCTTTTCTCTCCCGTTCTGCTCTTGGTGAACGGCATACCTTTTAACCTCAATCAGTGTTGCTGTGGCCCAGCCAATCAGGGTATTTTTTATTGTTTGAGAAATTTCAGGCCTCATTCCGCTTAAAAAGGCTATTTTTAATTGTTGATGATACGGCCCATTTGCTACCTGTTTGGATTTTAGAAAAATCAGCATGTCTATGGTAGTAATCTCTGAGATTGTTACATAGTTGATTAAGTTTCTCTCGATACTCTCCGTCTACGGCCCACTATAAAATAACTCTGTCCCCCCTTCCTGGGGTCCAGTCTCCCTTCACAGCTGCCCAATCCTTTCCTACCACTATCTGTCTCACTGCCCTTTCCAATACCCCCGTGTTTAACTTAAACCTTGCAGTGAGCCCTTCCATATCTCTCCTGAATCCCTCTATTCCTGTTTTCGGGTGTACCACCCCTTCTACGGCTCGGACCACATCTCTCTGGGTCCATGCCCTGTATACATCTAAGGTTGCCGGGGATCCCTCAGCCCCTGCCAATGGATTGGGTAAGGCTATCATTGGGTACCGCCCCCCCTCCTACTCCCTCATCTCCTGACTCATACTGACTCCCTCCTGAGCTCAGCTCCTAACTGGACTTTTGTTGTGGGGTTCAAGTCTCCTCAGGGACCTGGTCTTCCACCCTTCGGTCCCTTGACCCCCCTATTGTACCCTAGTACTCTAGTTACTTTCTTAGCCTTCTCTTTCTGTCTCTCTCTTTCGAGACTCAGATAGCCACACCCTGGCCGTATCTAGCCCTTCCACTCGCTTTCTCTCTGCTCTTATTGGTCACATGTGCCGAATACAACAGGTGCAGCCATTACAGTGAAATGCTTACTTACAGCCCTTAACCAACACGCCTTATGCATCTGTTTAATCATGGATTCAAGTTTGTCTGCGTCCAGACGTCCCTCAAAACCATACCTCTCCCTCCACCTGGTCACATAATGGAGGTTCCTCCTATCCCTGGACTCCATAAATCTTTCATCCCCGGTTGTCTCCAGGACCTCCTTGGAGGATTTGCTTCCCATGGTCGAAAATAAGAAATCCCCCCGTTGACCCTATAATCTAGTAATAATTCACTCAAGAATTATTCTCCTTTGGACTTAGGGTTAGGGTTAGAGCAAATGTTATGATCAACTTTTGTAATTAACCATTTAAATTATTCAACCCCTAACCCAGAGTGTTTTAAGACCCCCGTTTCATGAAACGGATGGGACAACCATTCTTTCTCACGCTACCTATTTTAGTCCCTTCCTTGAAACAATTAATTATCGCGACTTTCGATGGATCATTAGGTCTCACACGTATACAACCTTATGATTATTAGTTAACACCATCGGTAACCTGGAGTTTGTAAGGCTCCAGTTTTCACTGAAACGGATGGAGTTACGCTAATCTACAGTTGTTTATGACTTTTGACTTGTTTAGTGTATCTATCTCACACGATAATAGTTATTTCCCTCCTTGAAGTTTCACCCCCATTTTATTTTTATCTAGAATACTGGCGCATTGGGTTTTCTCTAGATAAACATCTAAAAACGCCGAAGTTTACTTCCTTCCTGTGTACTATTGACAATCTCAGATTGAACGCAACACAAGGTTCTTCTGGTGTACTTTTGACAACCCTCTTTCATATTGTCTCAACACAAGTTTAGTTTAGTTTATGTTCGGTAATGGGCTCTCTACCTGGAGTCAATTTCGGACCCACACTCCGTTTTTGATCTTACACCCCCCATACTATGAATGACAAAGTGTGCATGTCGTGAGATACTGTTAGCTTTAATTTGGTAGAAAGATTTGCTTTTGAGACATGTAGGATGTGCATTGCCAAGTTGCATGTTGTTTTGATAACTGTATTTAGAGTTTTGCACATGTATCCGCAGTATTGAACAACGCTTGTTGGCAATAAAAAAAAAACGGTAACTGGCGAGCGAGACAGGGATTTACTGGCAATGTCAAACTAAATAGAAGTAAGAAGTAAATTGTGATAAATGCTGACAAAACATCCTGGAGTTTTTTTTGTGAATCTAGTAAATACAAACAATAGAAACATCCAATGATCTCTAAAGATTGAATATCTTCTTCCTAGAGATTGTCAGAGATAAATATATAAATAAATGACTAAAATGTAAATGTATACAGTATAGCTGTTTCATAAATCCACACCATTATATAACATTTTCTCCTTCATATTTCTAAGCGTACTTGGGTTTTTCACATTTCTTCTCCACTGTGAGAGCTCATTGTATATACCGTAGAGTACTTTCCAAATGGCACCTTATACCCGACATAGGGCCCTGGTCAAAAGTCGTGCACTATGACAATTCCACATTTATATTTCAACATTACGGCACAGTGTCTATCACAGTAAAGCATTAGGCTTTATCAAGTTGTGAGGTGTGGAAAATTCCAAATGGATTTTCAAACCTCAGTTATTCCACAGACATACGTCCCAGATGACACTCTATTGTCATGTTCTGGTCAAAAGCAAATCAATAATAAAAAGGAAACGCCTTCAGAAAGTAATTAAGGAACTGATGACCTTCTCTGTTATCTGTTGATCTGACTCTCCTGCTACAGTATACATATCCCCAGGGGAGACCAAACGTTTCCTGTTACAGTATACATATCCCCAGGGGAGACCAAACGTTTCCTGTTACAGTATACATATCCCCAGGGGAGACCAAACGTTTCCTGTTACAGTATACATATCCCCAGGGGAGACCAAACGTTTCCTGTTACAGTATACATATCCCCAGGGGAGACCAAACGTTTCCTGTTACAGTATACATATCCCCAGGGGAGACCAAACGTTTCCTGTTACAGTATACATATCCCCAGGGGAGACCAAACGTTTCCTGTTACAGTATACATATCCCCAGGGGAGACCAAACGTTTCCTGTTACAGGATACATATCCCCAGGGGAGACCAAACGTTTCCTGTTACAGTATACATATCCCCAGGGGAGACCAAACGTTTCCTGCTACAGTATACATATCCCCAGGGGAGACCAAACGTTTCCTGTTACAGTATACATATCCCCAGGGGAGACCAAACGTTTCCTGTTACAGTACACATATCCCCAGGGGAGACCAAACGTTTCCTGTTACAGTATACATATCCCCAGGGGAGACCAAACGTTTCCTGTTACAGTATACATATCCCCAGGGGAGACCAAACATTTCCTGTTACAGTATACATATCCCCAGGGGAGACCAAACGTTTCCTGTTACAGTATACATATCCCCAGGGGAGACCAAACGTTTCCTGTTACAGTATACATATCCCCAGGGGAGATGAAACGTTTCCTGTTACAGTATACATATCCCCAGGGGAGACCAAACGTTTCCTGTTACAGGATACATATCCCCAGGGGAGACCAAACGTTTCCTGTTACAGTATACATATCCCCAGGGGAGACCAAATGTTTCCTGTTACAGTATACATATCCCCAGGGGAGACCAAACGTTTCCTGTTACAGTATACATATCCCCAGGGGAGACCAAACGTTTCCTGTTACAGTATACATATCCCCAGGGGAGACCAAACGTTTCCTGCTACAGTATACATATCCCCAGGGGAGACCAAACGTTTCCTGTTACAGTATACATATCCCCAGGGGAGACCAAACGTTTCCTGTTACAGTACACATATCCCCAGGGGAGACCAAACGTTTCCTGTTACAGGATACATATCCCCAGGGGAGACCAAACGTTTCCTGTTACAGTATACATATCCCCAGGGGAGACCAAACGTTTCCTGTTACAGTATACATATCCCCAGGGGAGACCAAACATTTCCTGTTACAGTATACATATCCCCAGGGGAGACCAAACGTTTCCTGTTACAGTATACATATCCCCAGGGGAGACCAAACGTTTCCTGCTACAGTATACATATCCCCAGGGGAGACCAAACGTTTCCTGTTACAGTACACATATCCCCAGGGGAGACCAAACGTTTCCTGTTACAGTACACATATCCCCAGGGGAGACCAAACGTTTCCTGTTACAGTATACATATCCCCAGGGGAGACCAAACGTTTCCTGTTACAGTATACATATCCCCAGGGGAGACCAAACGTTTCCTGTTACAGTATACATATCCCCAGGGGAGACCAAACATTTCCTGTTACAGTATACATATCCCCAGGGGAGACCAAACGTTTCCTGTTACAGTATACATATCCCCAGGGGAGACCAAACGTTTCCTGTTACAGTATACATATCCCCAGGGGAGACCAAACGTTTCCTGTTACAGTATACATATCCCCAGGGGAGACCAAACGTTTCCTGTTACAGTATACATATCCCCAGGGGAGACCAAACGTTTCCTGTTACAGTATACATATCCCCAGGGGAGACCAAACGTTTCCTGTTACAGTATACATATCCCCAGGGGAGACCAAACGTTTCCTGTTACAGTATACATATCCCCAGGGGAGACCAAACATTTCCTGTTACAGTATACATATCCCCAGGGGAGACCAAACGTTTCCTGTTACAGTATACATATCCCCAGGGGAGACCAAACGTTTCCTGTTACAGTATACATATCCCCAGGGGAGATGAAACGTTTCCTGTTACAGTATACATATCCCCAGGGGAGACCAAACGTTTCCTGTTACAGGATACATATCCCCAGGGGAGACCAAACGTTTCCTGTTACAGTATACATATCCCCAGGGGAGACCAAATGTTTCCTGTTACAGTATACATATCCCCAGGGGAGACCAAACGTTTCCTGTTACAGTATACATATCCCCAGGGGAGACCAAACGTTTCCTGCTACAGTATACATATCCCCAGGGGAGACCAAACGTTTCCTGTTACAGTATACATTGAAACCCCACCTCTTTAAGGAATACCTGGGATAGGATAAAGTAATCCTTCTAACCCCCCCCCCCCCCCCCCCCCTGTCCTGTTATCCTGCCTCTCTCTCCCCCTCTCCTTATTGTCCTGTTATCCTGCCTCTCTCTCCCCTCTCCTTTGTGTCCTGTTAACCTGCGTCTCTCTCCCCTCTTATTAGTGTCCTGTTAACCTGCGTCTCTCTCCCCTCTCCTTAGTGTCCTGTTAACCGGCCTCTCTCTCCCCTCTCAGTGTCCTGTTAACCTGCCTCTCTCTCCCCTCTCCTTAGTGTCCTGTTAACCTGCCTCTCTCTCCCCTCTCCTTAGTGTCCTGTTAACCTGCCTCTCTCTCCCCTCTCAGTGTCCTGTTAACCTGCCTCTCTCTCCCCTCTCAGTGTCCTGTTAACCTGCCTCTCTCTCCCCTCTCCTTAGTGTCCTGTTAACCTGCCTCTCTCTCCCCTCTCAGTGTCCTGTTAACCTGCCTCTCTCTCCCCTCTCAGTGTCCTGTTAACCTGCCTCTCTCTCCCCTCTCCTTAGTGTCCTGTTAACCTGCCTCTCTCTCCCCTCTCCTTTGTGTCCTGTTAACCTGGGTCTCTCTCTCCTCACCTTAGTGTCCTGTTAACCTGCCTCTCTCTCCCCTCTCTTTAGTGTCCTGTTAAACGGCCTCTCTCTCCCCTCTACGTAGTGTCCTGTTAACCGGCCTCTCTCTCCCCTCTCCGTAGTGTCCTGTTAACCGGCCTCTCTCTCCCCTCTCCTTAGCGTCCTGTTAACCTGCCTCTCCCTCCCCTCTCCTTACTGTACTGTTAACTGGCCTCTCTCTCCCCCCCCCAAATTGTAAAGTGGTTATCCCACTGGCTATAGGGTGAACGCACCAACTTGTGAGTCGCTCTGGCTAAGAGCGTCTGCTAAATGACGTTAATGTGCCCTTGAGCAAGGCACTTAACCCTAATTGCTCCTGTAAGTCGCTCTGGATAAGAGCGTCTGCTAAATGACTAAAATGTAAATGTAAATGTGTACATATCCCCAGGGGAGACCAAACGTTTCCTGTTACAGTACACATATCCCCAGGGGAGACCAAACGTTTCCTGTTACAGGATACATATCCCCAGGGGAGACCAAACGTTTCCTTTACAGTATACATATCCCCAGGGGAGATGAAACGTTTCCTGTTACAGTATACATATCCCCAGGGGAGACCAAACATTTCCTGTTACAGTATACATAGCCCCAGGGGAGACCAAACGTTTCCTGTTACAGTATACATATCCCCAGGGGAGATGAAACGTTTCCTGTTACAGTATACATATCCCCAGGGGAGACCAAACGTTTCCTGTTACAGTATACATATCCCCAGGGGAGACCAAACGTTTCCTCCTTTAAAAATAATGACAAAAGATCAGAGGGGTATACTACTATGCTAGATCATTGACATAGCCAGCTAACTTTTTAAGATAGATAAGCTTGAAACAAGTTTCAAGTTTTAATGTCACATGCACAAGTACAGTGAAATGCCTTTCTTGCAAACTCAAAACCCAACAATGCAATAATCAATAACAATGGAATGCTAGAAAAAACTCACACGAGAAATAAGAAGAAATATGAAGAACACAATAAGTAAGCAAGCAACTATATAGAGGGTCAGTTCCAATACCACATTTACAATGTGCAGGGATACTGTAGAGATGGAGGTAGATATGTATAGGGGTAAGGTGACTATATACAGGGTCAGTTCCATACCATATTTACAATGTGCAGGGATACTGGAGAGATGGAGGTAGATATGTATAGGGGTAAGGTGACTATATACAGGGTCAGTTCCATACCATATTTACAATGTGCAGGGATACTGGAGAGATGGAGGTAGATATGTATAGGGGTAAGGGGACTAGACAACAGGATATAAGATAAACAGAGTAGCAGCAGCTTGTATGTGAGTGTGTGTGTGTAGAGTCGGTATAAATGTACACTACCAGTCAAACGTTTGGGCACACCTACCCATTCAAGGGTTTTTCTTTATTTTTACTATTTTCTACATTGTAGAAAATTAGTGAAGACATCAAAACTGTGAAATAACACATATGGAATCACGTAGTAACCCCAAAAAGTGTTAAACAAATCAAAGTATATATTTCATATTTGGAGATTCTTCAGATAGCCACCCTTTGCCTTGATGACAGCTTTCATTCACAGTAAGAGAGAGATTTAGCATTTATCCGTTTACAGGAGCTATTTCAGTCGGGCAAAAACAGCAAAAACTTCGCTTTAAGATGTCTACAAGATTGACTGTGCAGTTGGAATCGCATGCATTAGTTGGCAAACAAGACTGTGAGTAATTTGATTTGACCATGGATCAACCGACAAGGAAATGTAGGCAGGATTTGTTGCAAGCCAAGCACAGTAGGAAGTCTGTAAGTCTTATACTCTTGTTGACTGTGTGCGACCTCATATCCAAACATTCCTGGCAGGTGGAGAGGGCCTAAACATCCCCCCTGTTAAATATGCATTGGTACTCTGCTGACAGAGGGAAATATATTTCTGGATGTTGCTTTGTACGTTATTCCACCAAGCCATCAACAACTCAACCACCCAGGGAGCATTTCAGTACACACATATTTAAGCAGCCAGGTTTCTCTATCTCCTATGAACTCACATATCACTCCTTCTCACACACATTCTTGTGTATCTTTCTCTCTCACACAGTCACATATCTTTTCATTCTCTCTGTAAAGCATGCTGAATGTACCATCCCACCTGTTTACATACCTGGGCAATCCAAATTCACATTTCATTGTAAGTTTTCACAGACAGGCGTTCAGATAGACACATAGACATCCTGTGGTGGACAACAAGATGAGAAAGAGACTGGGAATAGTCAAAGCAGGAAAGGCCTTGAGCCCTTCCATCCACAGCTTAGTACTGTACACACACTGGGGTGTTTGTGTGTGTGTATGTCAGGGTTTCCGGCAACATTTAAATTTACTGGACATTTGACAAATGTACCGGATCCATATCCATTGGGTGCGTAACCTGATTAGGGCGTCCACCCGCGGTGCTCAGAATGACAGAAATCACATTTAGAATATGATAATTCATATTAACAGGGCCTTCTTACCGAATTCTGATGTGCACATTGAACATGTTAGAACAACTGTCCACATTTACTTTTCCTCAGCCAACAAGACAAGTAACGAACAGCAAAATCACTAGCCTATGTCAATCTACTATAGTAGAAAAGTTTAGGCTACCTATTCAATTGGTCAGCTTCTCGAGAAAGAAATAGCCTATTCCAAACTGACTCTGGCACAGTTATGGGACGATAGATCACAAATTCATCCAACCAGTAGGCCTAGGCTACATAAACAAAACGTTAAAAATGAGAGTCTGATGCAACAGATCAGAACGTTTACCTTACAATGTTGATGAACTATTATTTCTTCACATTATAAAGGCAGCAATGCACACAAGGCAGTAGGCTACATGAATGTTCGTTCCATAATGCAATTAGCAGGAAAAATACTGTTGTCAAAAAGGCACTCTACATGTGAGTGGTTTCATGTGACAGAGATTAAAATATCTGTTAGAAATTTTGAAAGAGAGGAGATCTAACAGGCTAATTTGAAGCAAGGTAAAACATGCCTCATAATATGTATTAAAACGTTCAGGTTTCAAACAATTAAGTATATGTTTTCCAAATGCACAGGGCCTCCAGCTCATTGCAAAGTGGTGTGTGACGCGCCGATTAAGCCTGCCTTCCGTTGCCGTTTGATGCCGCGTTCAAAACGGCTGGGAACTCGGAAATCTCAGACTTCCGACTTCAGTTTGTTCAAGACAACTGGGAAAAAAACGAGCTCCGACATAGAAAAATCGGTTTGAACGGTCATCCAACTGTTTAGGTTCTAGTCAAGATTCTAGCAGTTGTATTTAGCACTAACTGAATTGTATTTAGTGCTTTATCTGGGTAGCCAGAGAGTAGAGCATTGCAGTAGTCTATTCTAGAAGTGACAAAAGCATGAATTAGCTTTTCTGCATCATTTTATGACAAAAAGCTTCTGATTTTTGCGATGTTAAGAAGATGGAAAAAAGCTGCCCTTAAAATGTTCTTGATATGTTCGTCAAAAGAGGTCCTTCACAGTTTTATTTGAGATGACTGTACAACCATCAAGTTTAATTGTCAGATCAAACAGCAGATCTCTTTGCTTCTTGGGACTTAGAACACTTCTTGGGACATCCACTTCCTTATGTCTGAAACACAGGCTTCCAGGGTTGGCAATTTTGGGGGTTCACCGTGTTTAATCGAAATGTACAACTGTGTCCTCCGCATAGCAGTGAAAGTTGACATTGTGTTTCCGAATGACATCACCAAAAGGTAGAATATATAGTGAATACGATAGTGGTCCTAAAACAGAACTTTGAGGAATACCGAAACGTAACACTGATTTGTCAGAGGGCAAACCATCCACAGAGACGAACTGATATCTGTTTAGACCAATTAGGGTTTCCAATCTCTCCAAAAGAATGAGGTGATCGATGGTGTCAAATGTGGCACTAAGGTCTAGGAGCACGTGGACAGATGCAGAGCCTTGGTCTGACGCCATTAAAAGGTAATTTACCACCTTCACGAGTGCAGTCTCAGTACTATGATGGGGTCTAAAACCAGACTGGAGCATTTCGTATACATTCTTTGTCTTACATTTACATTTTAGTCATTTAGCAGACGCTCTTATCCAGAGCGACTTACAGTTAGTGAATACATATATTTTTATACTGGCCCCCCGTGGGAATCGAACCCACAACCCTGGCGTTGCAAATGCCATGCTCTATCAACTGAGCTACATCCCTGCCGGCCATTCCCTCCCCTACCCTGGACGACGCTGGGCCAATTGTGCGCCGCCCATGAGTCTCGGTCGCGGCTGGCTGCGACAGAGCCTGGATTCGAACCAGGATCTCTAGTGGCACAGTTAGCACTGCGATGCAGTGCCTTAGACCACTGCGCCACTCAGGAGTCTTCAGGAAGGAAGTGAGTTGCTGCGCAACAGCTTTTTCTAAGATTTTTGAGAGTAATGGGAGATTCTATGTAGGCCGATAGATTTTTTTAATTTTCCGGGACAAGGTTTGGCTTTTTCAGGAGAGGCTTTATTTCTGCCACTTTAGTGAGTTTGGTACACATCCGAAGGATAGGGAGATGTTTATTATGTTCAACATAGGAGGGCCAAGCACAGGAAATAGTTATTTCAGTAGTTTAACTGGATTAGGGTCCAGTAGGCAGCTGGGAGGTTTAGAGGCCAATACTATTTTCGTGAATGTGTTGAGAGATACAGGATTCCATTGATCCTAGGTCCAGGCAGTTCTGTGCAGACTCAGGACAACTGAGTTTTTGAGAAATACGCATATTCAAAGAGGAGTCCATAATTTGCTTTCTAATGATCATAATCTTTTCATCAAAGAAGTTCATGAATTCATCACTGAAGTGAAGGCCATCCTCACTTGGGGAATGCTGTTTTTAGTTAGCTTTGTGACAGTATCATTTTGGATTGTTTTTATTCTCCTGTATCAGGTTGGAAAGGTATGCTGATCAAGCAGCAGTGAGGGCTCTTCCATATTGCACGGTACTGTCTTTCGAAGCTAGTCGGAATACTTCCAGTTTGTTGGAGCGCCATTTCCATTCCAATTTTATGGAAGATTTCTTCAGGGCTCGGGTATTTTCTATATACCAGGGAACTAATTTCTTGTCACAAATGTTTTTTGTTTTGTTTTTAGAGGTGCGACTGCATCTAGGGTATTATGCAAGGTTAAGTTTAGAACCTCGGTCAGGGGGTTAACTGATTTTTGTACTCCAACGTCCTTGGGTAGGTGGAGGGAGTCTGGAATGGCATCTAGGAATCTTTGGGTTATCCGATAAATGTATAGCGCGCCTTTTGATCATTCTTGGTTGGGGTCTGAGCAGATTATTTGTTGCGATTGCAAACGTAATAAGATTGTGGTCCGATAGTCCAGGATTATGAGGAAAAACATTTAGATCCACAATATTTATTCCACGGGATAAAACTAGATCCAGGGTATGACTGGGGCAATGAGTAGGTCCAGAGACATGTTGGACAAAACCCACTGAGTCGATGGTGGCTCCGAAAGCCTTTTGGAGTGGGTCTGTGGACTTTTCCATGTGAATATTATCTGCCATGACTACAAGGTCCGATAGGAAATACAGGGAACTCAGTGAGGAATGCTGTTTACGGCCCAGGAGGCCTGTAAACTGTAGCTATAAAAAGGGATTGAGTAAACTGCATAGATTTCATGACTAGAAGCTCAAAAGACAAAAACGCAGTCATTAAAAAAAAAATATATATATATATATATATATTGAAGTTTGCTGTCGTAAATGTTAGCAACACCTCTACCTTTGCGGTATGCGGCGAGGATTTGGTCACTAGTGTAACCAGGAGGAGAGGCCTCATTTAACACAGTAAATTCATCAGGCTTGAGCCATGTTTCAGTCAGGCCAATCACATCAAGGTTATGATCAGTGATTAGTTAACTGATTATGACTGCCTTGGAAGTGAGGTAACTAACATTAAGTAGTCCTAGTCTCTTTCAATAATGACAGGAATGGAGGAGGTCTTTATTCCAGTGAGATTGCTAAGGTGAACACCGTCATGTTTAGTTTAGCCCGACCTAGATCGAGGCACAGACACGGTCACAATGGGGATAGCTGAGCTGACTACACTGACTGTGCTAGTGGCAGACTCCACTAAGCTGGCAGGCTGGCTAACAGACTAGACCTGACTAGACCAGACCTGACTAGACCAGACTAGACCTGACTAGACCTGACTAGACCAGACTAGACCTGACTAGACCTAATTTGACCAGACTTGACCAGACTTGACCAGACTAGATCAGACCAGACCTGACTAGACCAGACTAGATCTCACTAGACCAGACCAGACTAGACCAGACCAGACCAGACTAGACCTGACTAGGCGTGACTAGACCTGACTAGACCAGACCAGACTAGACCTGACCTGACCAGACCAGACTAGACCTGACCTGACCAGACCAGACTAGACCTGACCAGACCAGACTAGACCTGACCTGACCAGACTAGACCTGACCTGACCAGACTAGACCTGACCTGACCAGACTAGACCTGACCTGACTAGACCAGACTAGACCTGACCTGACCAGACCAGACTAGACCTGACCAGACTAGACCTGACCAGACCAGACTAGACCTGACCTGACCAGACCAGACTAGACCTGACCAGACCAGACCAGACTAGACCTGACCAGACCAGACTAGACCTGACCAGACCAGACTAGACCTGACCAGACCAGACTAGACCTGACCAGACCAGACTAGACCTGACCTGACCAGACTAGACCTGACCTGACCAGACTAGACCTGACCTGACCAGACTAGACCTGACCTGACTAGACCAGACTAGACCTGACCTGACCAGACCAGACTAGACCTGACCAGACCAGACTAGACCTGACCAGACCAGACTAGACCTGACCTGACCAGACCAGACTAGACCTGACCAGACCAGACCAGACTAGACCTGACCAGACCAGACTAGACCTGACCAGACCAGACTAGACCTGACCAGACCAGACTAGACCTGACCTGACCAGACCAGACTAGACCTGACCAGACCAGACTAGACCTGACTAGGCGTGACTAGACCTGACTAGACCAGACCAGACTAGACCTGACCTGACCAGACCAGACTAGACCTGACCTGACCTGACCAGACCAGACTAGACCTGACCTGACCAGACTAGACCTGACCTGACCAGACTAGACCTGACCTGACTAGACCAGACTAGACCTGACCTGACCTGACCAGACTAGACCTGACCTGACTAGACCAGACTAGACCTGACCTGACCAGACTAGACCTGACCTGACCAGACTAGACCTGACCTGACCAGACTAGACCTGACCTGACCAGACTAGACCTGACCTGACTAGACCAGACTAGACCTGACCTGACCAGACCAGACTAGACCTGACCAGACCAGACTAGACCTGACCTGACCAGACCAGACTAGACCTGACCAGACCAGACTAGACCTGACCTGACCAGACCAGACTAGACCTGACCAGACCAGACTAGACCTGACCAGACTAGACCTGACCTGACCAGACCAGACTAGACCTGACCAGACCAGACTAGACCTGACCAGACCAGACTAGACCTGACCTGACCAGACTAGACCTGACCTGACCAGACTAGACCTGACCTGACCAGACTAGACCAGACCAGACCTGACTAGACCTGACCAGACTAGACCTGACCTGACCTGACCAGACCAGACTAGACCTGACCTGACCAGACCAGACTAGACCTGACCTGACCTGACTAGACCTGACCTGACCAGACTAGACCAGACCAGACCTGACTAGACCTGACCAGACCTGACTAGACCTGACCAGACCAGACTAGACCTGACCTGACCAGACCAGACTAGACCTGACCAGACCAGACTAGACCTGACCTGACCAGACTAGACCTGACCTGACCAGACTAGACCTGACCAGACCAGACTAGACCTGACCAGACCAGACTAGACCTGACCTGACCAGACCAGACTAGACCTGACCTGACCAGACTAGACCTGACCAGACCTGACTAGACCTGACCAGACTAGACCTGACCTGACCTGACCAGACCAGACTAGACCTGACCTGACCAGACCAGACTAGACCTGACCTGACCAGACCAGACTAGACCTGACCAGACTAGACCTGACCTGACCTGACCAGACCAGATTAGACCTGACCTGACCAGACTAGACCTGACCTGACCAGACTAGACCTGACCAGACCAGACGTGACTAGAGCTCACTAGACCAGACCAGACCAGACCTGACTTGACGTGACTAGACCAGACCAGACTAGACCTGACTAGGCGTGACTAGACGTGACTAGAGCTCACTAGACCAGACCAGACTAGACCTGACTAGACCTGACTAGAGCTCACTAGACCAGACCAGACCAGACCAGACTAGAGCTCACTAGACCAGACCAGACCAGACCAGACTAGACCAGACCAGACCAGACTAGAGCTCACTAGACCAGACCAGACCAGACCAGACCAGACCAGACCAGACTAGGCGTGACTAGACGTGACTATACCAGACCCTGTTCAAAAGTAGTGCACTATGTAGGGAATAGGGTGCCATTTGGGATGCATCCAAAGTAGATGATAGTTTACATATAATTTCAACCGTCTAACTGTGGATGACAATAAACACGTTGTATTTTTTATTTCAGCACTAAACTCCTCCAAGTTGATGAACAGCATTTTAAGTAGGAAGTAAAACGCCTTTATCATCATGAGGGAGAATAGGAATATTGTCACGATCGTTGTAAGAGGCAGACCAAGGCGCAACGTGATAGGCGTACATCTTTTAATGAGTACTTTACACCAACAACAAAACGATACGTGAAGTCTAAAGGTTCACCAACACAAACCTATACAGAACAAGATCCCACAATACTAAAGTGCCAAAAGGCTGCCTAAGTATGGTCCCCAATCAGAGACAACGAGCTACAGCTGTCTCTGATTGGGAACCACCCTGGCCAACATAGATATGAACGATCTAGAACAGACCCAATGAAAACTAAACATAACAAGTCCACACCCTGGCTAAACATTTAAGAGTCCCCAGAGCCAGGGTGTGACAAATATTCAGAGAGGGACAGTCAGCTCCACTGTCAGATTAAAATAGTTATCACTCTGGACTGGTAGAGATGACTAAATGACATGTCATCACTCTGGACTGGTAGAGATGACTAAATGACATGTCATCACTATGGACTGGTAGAGATGACTAAATGACATGTCATCACTCTGGACTGGGAGAGATGACTAAATGACATGTCATCACTCTGGACTGGGGGAGATGACTAAATGACATGTCATCACTATGGACTGGTAGAGATGACTAAATGACATGTCATCACTCTGGACTGGGAGAGATGACTGATTAGACATGATCATAACCATGCGTCACAGAGTCTGCAAGGCAGGAACCCTCAGTGGGATTGACTCAAAGGGTGGCTGGGAGTCACAGAGACAGCTGTTTGAAAAAACAACTTTGGATGCAGACAGAGAGCTGTTAGCCTGGCTATTGGACTGCTCTACAATTCATGGTAATTGCCTCGCCAGCCAAACAAGACATTGGCTAAAAGCAGAGACACACTGGCACTCAGATTAGAGCCCTATTTAGGCTGCGTCTCAAATCGCACCCGCTCTATTCCATAGTGCACTATAAAGGGAATAGGGTGTCATTTGGGACTGGTACCAGAACTAGAGAGTTCTATAAGACAGACTGGTACCAGAACTAGAGAGTCCTATAAGACAGACTGGTACCAGAACTAGAGAGTTCAACAAGACAGACTGGTACCAGAACTAGAGAGTCCTATAAGACAGACTGGTACCAGAACTAGAGAGTTCAACAAGATAGACTGGTACCAGAACTAGAGAGTTCAACAAGACAGACTGGTACCAGAACTAGAGAGTTCTATAAGTCTGTGTGTAGACAACCAATGAGTAAGAAGAATGTTTAAGTGGTCTCACTACTGGGTATTTTCTTGTTTTTGTGACCCACTCCATCATCCCACCATGCCACCTAAAGAGTGTATGGCCACCGACGGAGGTCATCTCAGCGGTGTAAATCTGTGGGAGGATTGAGAATTCTTCCTCACCATCCAGTGATGAAAGAGAAAGGATCATAGCGCTACTCATCCAAGACTGGAGCAAATTTGACTTTTCTAACGATGATATAATAATATTAATAATAATGTGCCATTTAGCAGACGCTTTTATCCAAAGCGACTTGCAGTCATGCGTGCATACATTTTTGTGTATGGGTGGTCCCGGGGATCGAACCCACTACCCTGGCGTTACAAGCGCCGTGCTCTACCAGCTGAGCTACAGAGGACCACATAGAGTGTCAACAGTTCTACTGAGGAGAGCTCAGTAATGATGCTTTTCTGTGACATCACAGGATGTGATTAAAAGTCAGAAAACAGTGATTTTCAAAACCTGCAACGAGTTTCTAGCCAGAGGGAAGGTATTTTCTTGCTCCCCACGTCACCGCGAATCTCAGTGTTTGATCATCAGGTAGAAACTTTTTAACGTTATATTTTTCTCTTAAAAACTTAGAAATATGCTGTTTTCACATGTGTAGACGGTGACACTGGTTTGGTCCTGGAGATAATGATAATAAGGTTGAAAAGTGGTGGAGTTGACCTATAAGTCATAGAAGGTCGGTGTGAATATCTGTCTGGTGTCTCATCCTAGGTATCAGTTCTACAGTCGTGGTCAAATGTTTTGAGAATGACACAAATAATAATTTTCACAAAGTCTGCTGCCTCAGTTTTGATGATGGCAATTTGCATATACACCAGAATGTCATGAAGAGTGATCAGATGAATTGCAATTAATTGCAAAGTCCCTCTTTGCCATGAAAATATACTTAATCCCCCAAAAACGTTTCCACTGCATTTCAGCCCTGCCACAAAAGGACCAGCTGCCATCATGTTAGTGATTCTCTCCTCAACACAGGTGAGAGTGTTGACGAGGACAAGGCTGGAGATCACTCTGTCATGCTGATTGAATTAGAATAACAGACTGGAAGCTTTAAAAGGAGGGTGGTGCTTGAAATCATTGTTCTTCCTCTGTTAACCATGGCTACCTTCAAGGAAACTCGTGCCGTCATCATTGCTTTGCACAAAAAGGGCTTCACAGGCAAGGATATTGCTGCTAGTAAGACTGCACCTAAATCAACCATTTATCGGATCATCAAGAACTTCAAGGAGAGATGTTCAATTGTTGTGAAGAAGGCATCAGGGCACCCAAGAAAGTCCAGCAAGCGCCAGGACCGTCTCCTAAAGTTGATTCAGCTGCGGGATCGGGGCACCACCAGTGCAGACCTTGCTCAGGAATGGCAGCAGGCAGGTGTGAGTGCATCTGCACGCACAGTGAGGCGAAGACTTTTGGAGGATGGCCTGGTGTCAAGAAGGGCAGCAAAGAGGCCACTTCTCTCCAGGAAAAACATCAGGGACAGACTGATATTCTGCAAAAGATACAGGGATTGGACTGCTAAGGACTGGGGCAAAGTCATTTTCTCTGATGAATCCCCTTTCCGATTGTTTGGGGCATCAGGAAAACACCTTGTCCGGAGAAGACAAGGTGAGCGCTACCATCAGTCCTATGTCATGCCAACAGTAAAGCATCCTCAGACCATTCATGTGTGGGGTTGCTTCTCAGCCAAGGGAGTGGGCTCACTCACAATTTTGCCTAAGGACACAGCCATGAATAAAGAATGGTACCAACACATCCTCCGAGAGCAACTTCTCCCAACCATCCAAAAACAGTTTGATGATGACCAATGCCTTTTCCAGCATGATGGAGCACCTTGCCATAAGGCAAAAGTGATAACTAAGTGGCTCGGGGAACAAAACATTGACATTTTGGGTCCATGGCCAGGAAACTCCCCAGACCTTAATCCCATTGAGAACTTGTGGTCGATCCTCAAGAGGCGGGTGGACAAACAAAAACCCACAAATTCTGACAAACTCCAAGCATTGATTATGCAAGAATGGGCTGCCATCAGTCAGGATGTGGCCCAGAAGTTCATTGACAGCATGCCAGGGCGGATTGCAGAGGTCTTGAAAAAGAAGGGTCAACACTGCAAATATTGACTCTTTGCATAAACTGAATGTAATTGTCAATAAAAGCCTTTGACACTTATGGAATGCTTGTAATTATACTTCAGTATACCATAGTAACATCTGATAAAAAATATCTCATAACACTGAAGCAGCGAACTTTGTGAAGACCAATACTTGTGTCATTCTCAAACATTTGACCATGACTGTACACAGGTGATTAAAAATACATTAACCGAAGCATTCTCTCCATCTCTTTCTCCATCTCCCCTGTGCCCAAATTTTAGTTTTTGTTTTGTTTGATGCAGAGAGCTTCAGTTCCATCAGGATGGTCTTCCTAATGACTACTCATGGAGAGTGGAAGGAGGGAAAGAGAGAGAGAGAGAGAGAGAGAGAGAGAGAGAGAGAGAGAGAGAGAGAGAGAGAGAGAGAGGGAGAGAGAGATAGGGAGAGAGAGAGAGATAGGGAGAGAGCGAGAGAGAGAGAGAAAGAGGAAGAGAGAGAGGGAGGGAGGTTTCAGAAAGAGAAAGAGAGAGCAGGAGATAATCACAATAGGCTAATTGGGTTTTTGTATTGGAAGCAGAACTCTTAGTGTTGAGAGTCTCGGGAGATCTCTTGCAAGCTGTTCAATTTCATGGGAGTTTGGGCATCTGCAATATTTGCTGTTACCAAGTTACTGCTTAGCATATTAGAATCATATAACATTTGAGAAGCCAAATATTAGGAGAATGTTCCAGCCACAGGATTAAGTCTAGGGTTAGAGTTAGGGTTAGAGTTAGGGTTAGGTATAGGGTTAGAGTTAGGTTTAGGGTTAGGGTTAGGTTTAGAGCTAGGGTTAGGTTTAGGGTTAGATATAGGGTTAGAGTTAGGTTTAGGGTTAGGTTTAGAGCTAGGGTTAGGTTTAGGGTTAGGTATAGGGTTAGAGTTAGGTTTAGGGTTAGGTTTAGAGCTAGGGTTAGGTTTAGGGTTAGGTATAGGGTTAGAGTTAGGTTTAGGGTTAGGTTTAGAGCTAGGGTTAGGTTTAGGGTTAGGTATAGGGTTAGGGTTAGGTATAGGGTTAGGGTTAGGTTTAGGGTTAGGGTTAGGGTTAGGTATAGGGTTAGGGTTAGGTTTAGGGTTAGGTATAGGGTTAGGGCTAGGTTTAGGGTTAGGTTTAGAGCTAGGGTTAGGTTTAGGGTTAGGTATAGGGTTAGAGTTAGGTTTAGGGTTAGGTTTAGAGCTAGGGTTAGGTTTAGAGCTAGGGTTAGGGTTAGGTTTAGGGTTAGGTTTAGGGTTAGATTTAGGTTTAGGTTTAGAGCTAGAGTTAGGTTTAGAGCTAGGGTTAGGTTTAGGGTTAGGTTTAGGGTTAGGTTTAGGGTTAGGTTTAGAGCTAGGGTTAGGTTTAGGGTTAGGTTTAGGGTTAGGGTTACACCTTCGTGCGCATTATCATTTTGTCTATCCCCACCAGACACGATCATGACACGCAGGTTAAAATACCAAAACCAACTGTGAATCAACTATTTTAATTTCAGGACAGGTCAAAACACACACGAAACATTCATGGACAATAAGCTGTTGCTAGATAGTTTGTCCTGGGAGATGAACATTGGGTTGTTATTCTACCTGGCATGCATATGGTCCTCTTTTCAGCTGGTTCTTCATAGAATTTTGACACGCAGTCAAATAAAATAGTGTGTTTCTCTACTCCGATGATTAATCCACAAATAAAAAGGGAAACCTAGTTAGTTATCTTTGTTTCAGCTCTCCTCGTTCATCTTATAAGCACCCACGTGGGTTTGTATCTTCGTGAAAACCAATAAGGAGATGGGAGAGGACGGTCCCATCCACCGATACATCCACCCATACATCTGTAGCCCAATAAGGAGAGAGCGTTTTGGGAAACCTTTAGTCTGATTTAGGAGGGCACGACAAAGTTACCTTCCTCTGCCTGTCTTTCATAAAGAGAGTATTGGAGTCTCTCTCTGAGTCTCTACTGCATTCCACAGTTATAGCTAGATACAGTGGCTTGCGAAAGTATTCAACCCCCTTGGTATTTTTTCTATTTTGTTGCCTTACAACCTGGAATTAAAATGGATTTTTGAGGGGTTTGTATCGTTTGATTTACACAACATGCCTACAACTTTGAAGATGCAAAATATGTTTTATTGTGAAACAAACAAGAAATAAGACAAAAGAACAGAAAACTTGAGCGTGCATAACTATTCACCCCCACAAAGTCAATACTTTGTAGAGCCATCTTTTGCAGCAATTACAGTTGCAAGTCTCTTGGGGTATATCTCTATAAGCTTGGCACATCTAGCCACTGGGATTTTTGCCCATTCTTCAAGGCAAAACTGCTCTAGCTCCTTCAAGTTGGATGGGTTCCGCTGGTGTACAGCAATCTTTAAGTCATACCACTGATTCTCAATTGGATTGAGGTCTGGGCTTTGACTAGGCCATTCCAAGATATTTAAATGTTTCCCCTTAAACCACTTGAGTGTTGCTTTAGCAGTATGCTTAGGGTCATTGTCCTGATGGAAGGTGAACCTCCGTCCCAGTGTCAAATCTCTGGAAGACTGAAACAGGTTTCCCTCGAGAATTTCCCTGTATTTAGTGCCATCCATCATTCCTTCAATTCTGACCAGTTTCCCAGTCCTTGCCGATGAAAAACATCCCCACAGCATGATGCTGCCACCACCATGCTTCACTGTGGGGATGGTGTACTCGGGGTGATGAGAGGTGTTGGGTTTGCGCCAGACATAGCGTTTTCCTTGATGGCCAAAAAGCTCAATTTTTGTCTCATCTGACCAGAGTACCTTCTTCCATATGTTTGGGGAGTCTCCCACATGCCTTTTGGCGAACACCAAACTTGTTTGCGTATTTTTTTCTTTAAGCAATGGCTTTTTTTCTGGCCACTCTTCCGTAAAGTCCAGCTCTGTGGAGTGTACGGCTTAAAGTGGTCCTATGGACAGATACTCCAATCTCCGCTGTGGAGCTTTGCAGCTCCTTCAGGGTTATCTTTGGTCTCTTTGTTGCCTCTCTGATTAATGCCCTCTTTGCCTGGTCCATCAGACTTGGTGGGCGGCCCTCTCTTGGCAGGTTTGTTGTGGTGCCATATTCTTTCCATTTTTTAATAATGGATTTAATGGTGCTCTGTGGGATGTTCAAAGTTTCTGATATATTTTCATAACCCAACCCTGATCTGTACTTCTCCACAACTTTGTCCCTGACCTGCTTGGAGAGCTCCTTGGTCTTCATGGTGCCCCTTGCTTGGTGGTGCCCCTTGCTTAGTGGTGTTGCAGACTCTGGGCCTTTCAGAACACGTGTATATATACTGAGATCATGTGACAGATAATGTGATACTTAAATAAAGTCCACCTGTGTGCAATCTAACTAATTATGTGACTTCTGAAGGTAATTGGTTGCACCAGATCTTATTTAGGGGCTTCATTGCAAAGGGGGTGAATACATATGCACGCACCACTTTTCCATTATTTATTTTTTTAGAATTTTTTGAAACAAGTTATTTTTTTCATTTCACTTCACCAATTTTGACTATTTTGTGTATTTCCATTACATTAAATCAAAATCAATTTAAATTACCATTTGTAATGCAACAAAATAGGAAAAAACGCCAAGGGGGATGAATACTTTTGCAAGGCACTGTACATTCCTATCTGTTATGATTCTCTCTCTCTCTCTCTTTGTTGGTTTGTTTACAGTCACCAGGCTCCCCCCCAAGCTAACACACACACCCCCCTCCCTCCACCGCATCTATCCGCCCCCCAGTCTGTTCAATAATTTATCCCAGTCTGGGGAGAGGCAGGCAGGTTAGCTGGAGGCTTTGAACAGAAGGGCAGGCCTCACTGGGGCTCCTGACTGGTATTAATTAAATACTTCCCAGTATCCCGCCTCTCACAGCTCTCCCTACTGAGGGTGACCTCATTACCCTTCTCCTCACTGTGGGGGGGGGGGGGGGGGGGGGGGGGGGTTCTCTTCCTTCCCTTCCTCTGACATACTAAGATAACAATAACATCAACAACCACCCAATGGATCCAGAACCTGTCAGGACAACTCACTGCTCATCTCAACCCGCATGCATACCACTCCATCTCCATTTTACTCTGCTCATCTTAATTGGCGTAAGGTCAATCGAAGTAAGCCGATTAAAACACCTGGTTTCCTAAGCAATCTTTTGAATTATCAGAACATGTAAACATTTTAATCGGCGTTCCAGCTGTGTATTTGATCTGCGCATGTGCTAGCACCAGCCGAGCCAGCCTCCTTCTTTAACGCGAGTGAAGTGAGTTCGGAACAACTGAATGTATGCGTCTTAGAAGTCGTTTTCACATACAAACTTCATATGTCCAAACTCAGAATAAAATATGCATCCCAAAAATACATGGTCACTGTGGTAGAACGTTTATTTTGATTGGCAATTTTCTGCATTTATCAGAGTGCCATCAGGAAGCCTGATTTCAGATGTGTCCAGGTAAACAGGATTATTAGGGAAATGTTCTTCTTGCAAAGCATGTAAACGTTTTAATGGAACTATTTTATTAAATCTGACTATCCACAATAATCACGTTATTGTATGCATGTAACCATAACACTTAACTCCAATTGAGTTAGATACAGACTGTATATCTCTGCACCTGCCAGAGAGTAAGTTGCAGTGCAAACAGTTTGCCTTGAGGCACACAATAGACTTGCCTTTCCAAGGGGGGATAATGAATGAAGGGCTCATCTCATCAGCTAGCATATCAACTCTGATTTAAGAGGAAACAGAGTCAAGACACCCCCCCCCCCCCCTCCCCTCCCCTCCCCTCCCCTCCATCTTGTCTTTCTTTTTTAAGTAATTAATTTGCATTTTATAAGTATTTGATACATCATCAGAAAAGCAGAACTTAATATTTGCTACAGAAACCTTTGTTTGCAATTACAGAGATCATACGTTTCCTGTAGGTCTTGACCAGGTTTGCACACACTGCAGCAGGGATTTTGGCCCACTCCTCCATACAGACCTTCTCCAGATCCTTCAGGTTTCGGGGCTGTCGCTGGGCAATACGGACTTTCAGCTCCCTCCAAAGATTTTCTATTGGGTTCAGGTCTGGAGACTGGCTAGGCCACTCCAGGACCTTGAGATGCTTCTTACGGAGCCACTCCTTAGTTGCCCTGGCTGTGTGTTTCGGGTCGTTGTCATGCTGGAAGACCCAGCTACGACCTATCTTCAATGCTCTTACTGAGGGAAGGAGGTTGTTGGCCAAGATCTCGCGATACATGGCCCCATCCATCCTCCCCTCAATACGGTACAGTCGTCCTGTCCCCTTTGCAGAAAAGCATCCCTAAAGAATGATGTTTCGACCTCCATGCTTCATGGTTGGGATGGTGTTCTTGGGGTTGTACTCATCCTTCTTCTTCCTCCAAACACGGCGAGTGGAGTTTAGACCAAAAAGCTATATTTTTTGTCTCATCAGACCACATGACCTTCTCCCATTCCTCCTCTGGATCATCCAGATGGTCATTGGCAAACTTCAGACGGGCCTGGACATGCGCTGGCTTGAGCAGGGGGACCTTGCGTGTGCTAAAGGATTTTAATCCATGACGGCGTAGTGTGTTACTAATGGTTTTCTTTGAGACTGTGGTCCCAGCTCTCTTCAGGTCATTGACCAGGTCCTGCCGTGTAGTTCTGGGCTGATCCCTCACCTTCCTCATGATCATTGATGCCCCACGAGGTGAGATCTTGCAAGGAGCCCCAGTCTGAGGGTGATTGACCGTCATCTTGAACTTCTTCCATTTTCTAATAATTGCTCCAACAGTTGTTGCCTTCTCACCAAGCTGCTTGCCTATTGTCCTGTAGCTCATCCCAGCCTTGTGCAGGTCTACAATTTTATCCCTGATGTCCTTACACAGCTCTCTGGTCTTGGCCATTGTGGAGAGGTTAGAGTCTGTTTGATTGAGTGTGTGGACAGGTGTCTTTATACAGGTAACGAGTTCAAACAGGTGCAGTTAATACAGGTAATGAATGGAGAACAGGAGAGCTTCTTAAAGAAAAACTAACAGGTCTGTGAGAGCCGGAATTCTTACTGGTTGGTAGGTGATCAAATACTTATGTCATGCAATAAAATGCCAATTAATTACTTAAAAATCATACAATGTGATTTTCTGGATTTTTGTTTTAGATTCCGACTCTCACAGTTGAAGTGTACCTATGATAAAAATTACAGACCTCTACGTGCTTTGTAAGTAGGAAAACCTGCAAAATCGGCAGTGTATCAAATACTTGTTCTCCCCACTGTATTAGAACACGGCCTATGCTGAAGGGTGCATCTCTGACGTATTAGAACACGGCCAAGGAGAGGAGGAAAATCTCAGAAGTATTAGAACGGGACCAAGTCCAATATCTCCAGTCAAGTCTAGCCTCAGAGAAAATATTGGTTTTAAACAGGTCAACATTCACAAGGCCGCAGGGCCAGACGGATTATCAGGATGCGTGCCCAGAGCATGCGCTGACCAGCTGGCAAGTGCCTTCACTGACATTTTCAATCTCTCCCTGACCCAGTCTGTAATACCTACATGTTTCAAGCAGAACACCACAGTCCCTGTGCCCAAGAACGCCAAGGTAACTTGTCTAAATGACTATCGCCCATAGCACTCACATATGTAGCCATGAAATGCTTTGACACCAATGGCTCACACCAACACCATCATCCCAGACACCCTGGACCCACTCTATCAATCAGATCCACAGATGATGCAATCTCTATTGCACTCCACACTGCCCTTTCCCACCTGGACAAAAGGAACACCTACGTGAGAATGCTATTCATTGACTACAGCTCAGCGTTCAACACCATAGTGCCCTCCAAGCTCATCACTAAGCTAAGGACCCTGGGACTAAACACCTCCCTCTGCAACTGGATCCTGGACTTCCTGACGGGCCGCCCCCAGGTGGTGAGAGTCGGCAAAAACGCATCCACCAAGCTGACCCTCAACACGGGTCCCCTCATTCAAATGGAAATCAATTTATAACATTTCTGACATGCTTTTTTCTGGATTTTTTTGTTGTTATTCTGTCTCTCACTGTTCAAATAAACCTACCATTAAAATTATAGACTGATCATTTCTTTGTCAGTGGGCAAATGTACAAAATCAGCAGGGGATCAAATACTTTTTCCCCTCACTGTATATGTATATATATATATATATATATATATATATATATATATATATATATATATATATATATACACATATATATATATATATTATTTTTAATTTTTTTAGGGGGTAGATCAGCTTTAATATTGCAGATAGATTGTAACTTCCATCAATGTAATTGTCTGCATCACTTCCAATCCCCCATATGTCTTTTTCTTTTTTTTTCGCGCATATACAGTGGGGAGAACAAGTATTTGATACACTGCCGATTTTGCAGGTTTTCCTACTTACAAAGCATGTAGAGGTCTGTAATTTTTATCATAGGTACACTTCAACTGTGAGAGATGGAATCTAAAACAAAAATCCAGAAAATCACATTGTATGATTTTTAAGTAATTAATTTGCATTTTATTGCATGAAATAAGTATTTGATCACCTACCAACCAGTAAGAATTCCGGCTCTCACAGACCTGTTAGTTTTTCTTTAAGAAGCCCTCCTGTTCTCCACTCATTACCTGTATTTACTGCACCTGTTTGAACTTGTTACCTGTATAAAAGACATGTCCACACACTCAATCAAACAGACTCCAACCTCTCCACAATGGCCAAGACCAGAGAGCTGTGTAAGGACATCAGGGATAAAATTGTAGACCTGCACAAGGCTGGGATGGGCTACAGGACAATAGGGAAGCAGCTTGGTGAGAAGGCAACAACTCTTGGCGCAATTATTAGAAAATGGAAGAAGTTCAAGATGACTGTCAATCACCCTCGGTCTGGGGCTCCATGCAAGATCTCACCTCGTGGGGCATCAATGATCATGAGGAAGGTGAGGGATCAGCCCAGAACTACACGGCAGGACCTGGTCAATGACCTGAAGAGAGCTGGGACCACAGTCTCAAAGAAAACCATTAGTAACACACTACGCCGTCATGGATTAAAATACTGCAGCGCATGCAAGGTACCCCTGCTCAAGCAAGCGCATGTCCAGGCCCGTCTGAAGTTTGCCAATGACCATCTGGATGATCCAGAGGAGGAATGGGAGAAGGTCATGTGGTCTGATGAGACAGAAATAGAGCTTTTTGGTCTAAACTCCACTCGCCGTGTTTGGAGGAAGAAGAAGGATGAGTACAACCCCAAGAACACCATCCCAACCGTGAAGCATGGAGGTGGAAACATCATTCTTTGGGGATGCTTTTCTGCAAAGGGGACAGGACGACTGCACCGTATTGAGGGGAGGATGGATGGGGCCATGTATTGCGAGATCTTGGCCAACAACCTCCTTCCCTCAGTAAGCATTGAAGATGGGTCGTGGCTGGATCTTCCAGCATGACAACGACCCGAAACACACAGCCAGGGCAACTCAGGAGTGGCTCCGTAAGAAGCATCTCAAGGTCCTGGAGTGGCCTAGCCAGTCTCCAGACCTTAATCCCATAGAAAATCTTTGGAAGGAGCTGAAGGTTTGAGTTGCCAAACGTCAGCACTGAAACCTTAATGACTTGGAGAAGATCTGCAAAGAGGAGTGGGACAAAATCCCTCCTGAGATGTGTGCAAACCTGGTGGCCAACTACAAGAAATGTCTGACCTCTGTGATTGCCAACAAGGGTTTTGCCACCAAGTACTAAGTCATGTTTTGCAGAGGGGTCAAATACTTATTTCCTCATTAAAATGCAAATCAATTTATAACATTTTTGACATGCGTTTTTCTGGATTTGTTTGTTGTTATTCTGTCTCTCACTGTTCAAATAAACCCACCATTAAAATTATAGACTGATAATTTCTTTGTCAGTGGGCAAACGTACAAAATCAGCAGGGGATCAAATACTTTTTCCCTCACTGTATATACACATGCCAGGTGCCATTAATACAGGTAACGAGTGGAGGACAGAGGAGCCTCTTAAAGAAGAAGTTACAGGTCTGTGAGAGCCAGAAATCTTGCTTGTTTGTAGGTGACCAAATTCTTATTTTCCACCATAATTTGCAAATAAATCCATTAAAAATCCTACAATGTGATTTTCTGGAGAAAAAAATTCTCAATTTGTCTGTCATAGTTGACGTGTACCTATGATGAAAATTACAGGCTTCTCTCATCTTTTTAAGTGGGAGAACTTGCACAATTGGTGGCTGACTAAATACTTTTTTCCCCCACTGTATACATTTATATATATGTATATACATATATACACATATATACATATATATATATATATATATATATATATATATATATACACACATATCTATATACATATATATATATATATATCTATATACACATATATATATATATACATATATATATATACACATACACATATATATATATATATATATATATATATATACACACACACACACACACACACATACATACATACACACATACATACAGTGGGGAAAAAAGTATTTAGTCAGCCACCAATTGTGCAAGTTCTCCCACTTAAAAAGATGAGAGAGACCTGTCATTTTCATCATAGGTACACATCCAGAAAATCACATTGTAGGATTTTTAATGAATTTATTTGCAAATTATGGTGGAAAATAAGTATTTGGTCAATGATAAAAGTTTCTCAATACTTTGTTATATACCCTTTGTTGGCAATGACACAGGTCAAACGTTTTCTGTAAGTCTTCACAAGGTTTTCACACACTGTTGCTGGTATTTTGGCCCATTCCTCCATGCAGATCTCCTCTAGAGCAGTGATGTTTTGGGGCTGTCGCTGGGCAACACGGACTTTCAACTCCCTCCAAAGATTTTCTATGGGGTTGAGATCTGGAGACTGGCTAGGCCACTCCAGGACCTTGAAATGCATCTTACGAAGCTACTCCTTCATTGCCCGGGCGGTGTGTTTGGGATCATTGTCATGCTGAAAGACCCAGCCACGTTTCATCTTCAATGCCCTTGCTGATGGAAGGAGGTTTTCACTCAAAATCTCACGATACATGGCCCCATTCATTCTTTCCTTTACACGGATCAGTCGTCCTGGTCCCTTTGCAGAAAAACAGCCCCAAAGCATGATGTTTCCACCCCCATGCTTCACAGTAGGTATGGTGTTCTTTGGATGCAACTCAGCATTCTTTGTCCTCCAAACACAACGAGTTGAGTTTTTACCAAAAAGTTATATTTTGGTTTCATCTGACCATACGACATTCTCCCAATCCTCTTCTGGATCATCCAAATGCACTCTAGCAATCTTCAGACGGGCCTGGACATGTACTGGCTTAAGCAGGGGGACACGTCTGGCACTGCAGGATTTGTGTGAAGGAGAAGCAGGGGGAGCATGGGCAAGTTGCAGCGGAGGGTGCAGAGTTGGTGGCCGGGGTAGTGGTAGCCAGGTGGAAAGCATGGCCAGCCGTAGCAAAATGCTTGTTGAAATTCTCGATTATTGTAGATTTATCGGTGGTGATAGTGTTTCCTAGCCTCAGTGCAGTGGGCAGCTGGGAAGAAGTGCTCTTATTCTCCATGGACTTTACAGTGTCCCAAAACTTTTTGGAGTTAGTGCTACAGGATGCAAATTTCTGTTTGAAAAAGTTAGCCTTTGCTTTCCTGACTGCTTGTGTATATTGGTTCCTAAATTCCCTGAAAAGTTGCATATCGCGGGGGCTATTTGATGCTAATGCAGTACGCCACAGGATGTTTTTGTGCTGGTCAAGGGCAGTCAAGTCTGAGGAGAACCAGGGGCAAATCTGTTCTTAGTTCTGTATTTTTTGAATGGGGCATGTTTATTTAAGATTGAGAGGAAATTACTTTTAAAGAACAACCAGGCATCCTCTACTGATGGAATGAGATCAATATCCATCCAGGATACCTGGGCCAGGTCAATTAGGAAGGCCTGCTCGTGTTTTAGGGAGCGTTTGACAGTAATGAGGGGTGGTCGTTTGACCGCAGACCCGTTACGGACGCAGGCAATAAGGCAGTGATCGCTGAGATCCTGGTTGAAGACAGCGGAGGTGTATTTAGAGGGTAAGTTAGTCAGGATGATATCTATGAGGGTACCCATGTTTACGGATTTAGGGTTGTACCTGGTAGGTTCGTTGATAATTTGTGTGAGATTGAGGGCATCTAGTTTGGATTGTAGGATGGGCGGGGTGTTAAGCATATCCCAATTTAGGTCACCAAGCAGTACGAACTCTGAGGATAAATGGGGGGCAATCAATTCACATATGGTGTCCAGGGCACAGCTGGGGGCTGAGCGGGGTCTGTAGCAAGCGGCAACAGTGAGAGACTTATTTCTGGAAAGGTGGATTTTTAGAAGTAGAAGCTCAAACTGTTTGGGCACAGACCTGGATAGTATGATAGAGCTCTGCAGGCTATCTCTACAGTAGATTGCAACTCCACCCCCTTTGGCAGTTCTATCTAGATGGAAAATGTTATAGTTGGGGATGGAAATTTCAGAATTTTTGGTGGCCTTCCTAGGCCAGGATTCAGATACTGCTAGAACATCAGGGTTGGCGGAGTGTGCTAATGCAGTGAATAACAAAAACTTAGGAAGGAGACTTCTGATATTAACATGCAAGAAACCAAGGTTTTTACGGTTACAGAAGTCAACAAATGATAGCGCCTGGGGAGTAGGAGTGATACTGAGGGCTGCAGGGCCTGGGTTAGCCTCTACATCACCAGAGGAACAGAGGAGGACTAGAATAAGGATACGGCTAAAGGCTTTAAGAACTGGTCTTCTAGTGCGTTGGGTACATAGAATAAAGGGGGCAGATTTCCGGGCGTTGTAGAAAAGATTCAGGGCATTATGTACAGACAAGGATATGGAAGAATATGAGTAAAGTAGAGGTAAACCTAAGCGTTGGGTAACAATGAAAGAGATAGCATCACTGGAGGCACCGATTGAGTCGGTCTCCGCGTGTATGGGGGGTGGGACAAAGGAGCTATCTAAGGCAGGTTTAGCTGGGCTGGGGGATCTACAGTGAAATAGTACAATTAGAAATAACCGAAACAGCAATAAGCAAACCATATTGACATGGGAGAGAGGCATAAAGCAATCACAGGTGTAATTTGAGAGAGCTAAGACAACAGCTGGTAATGGCGACACAGTTTGGGCTGAGGCTAAACATAAACAGGATGCGGTACCGTAAAATGGAACAGTCCAGCAGACATCAGCTGTATAGCTGAGTTATCATAAGGTCCGGTGAACAGCAATAGGATAGTTCGGAGGTAGTTCGGGGGCTGCTAAAGCACTAGCGAGCAAGAGGCCACGGCTAGCGTGTGCTAGCGGTCCGGGGCTAGCAGATGGAATCTTCATGGTCGACGTCGTAACGGGAAGCCTGTTGTAACCACATCAGACGATTTCGTCGGCAGACCAGTCGTGTAGGATCGGCAGGGCTCCGTGTCAACACTAGGTGGTCCCGTCCAGTTGACAGAGAGGTAGATAGCCGGGAGATGGGCCTAGTTCAGGATGATTAGCCAAACCACAACGTCCATTTTGTTGCAGCTAGTTGGTAGTGATGAATCCGGAGTTAAAGGTCCAGTGATTCAGTGATTCTGGCAGAAAAACTGATATGTTCTGGGTCGATAACGCGCTGTGCAGACAGTGTAGACTGGCCGAATAATAGTCTAGGCTAGAGCTGGCTGGTAGGTGGTGCAGGCCACGGACAATGGTGAAAAACCGCTAACGGTAGCTAATAGCAAGTAGCTAGTTAGCTGGCTACTCCCGTCCGGTAGACCGAGAGGTAGATAGCCGGGATATGGGCCTGGCTCTAGGCTCGCTCGAGGCTAACTGGTGCTTGCATCGGGGGCAGTGGTGATTAGCCAAACAGCAACATCCATTCGGTTGCGGCTAACTAGTTGCGATCCGGTGATTAATGTCCAGTGATTAAATTATTCCGGCAGACAAATCCAATGTTCTGGGTGAAATACCGCTAACTGTGGCTAAGAGCAAGAATGAAATCAGGCCTTCTTCTTGAGTGTCTGATAATCTACCATTTACATGGGAGTGGTTAAAACATGCTAATAATGGCCCTCTGAGTATATCAAAAAAGGTTTGGTATACCTCGACTGGTATGCCATCCCACCCTGGAGTTTTAATTGCATCCAGAAGTTCCTCCTCTGTAATTTTCACGAGTCTTTCTGTATGGCTGTTAATTTTACATTATCAATAGAAAAAACATCTCTACAATTTGCTTCAGTTAGAGGAGATGGAGGCAACTGAAACGAAAACTTATGCTTAAAGTACTTTGTTTCCTCCTTCAAAATATAATTTGGTGAATCTTGGGTGACTTCGTCATTTGTAACCAGTTTCAATAAATTATTTTTGGTAGCATTCCTATGTTGAAGATTAAAAAATAATTTGGTGCATTTTTCCCCATATTCCATCCAGTTTGCTTTATTTTTATAATATATTACACTTGATCTTTCTTGAATAAGTTTCTCAATTTCTTTTTGTTTTTCCTCTAATTTATTCTGAGCCTCTATGTCACAGTTTTTATTGCTATCTATCTGTTCTGTAAGACCTTCTATTTAATTTGTTAGTGTGGACTCTTTTGACCTAAATTGCTTTTGTTTTCGAGATGAGTACTGAATTGCATGGCCTCTAAAGGCACATTTAAAGGTGTCCCATACAATAAGGGGATTTGCTGTACCTATGTTATGTCGGAAGAAATCAGTTATCAATTCCTCTGTCCTACTTAAAAACAAGTTATCATCCAAAAGGCTTTGATTAAATTTCCAATATCCTCGCCCATGTGGAAATTCAGAAAGAGTAATGTATATGCCAATTATATGATGGTCCGACCGCATTCTGTCCCCTATCAACACTTTTTAAACTTTTGGTGCCAACGAGAATGACATAAGAAAGTAGTCAAGACGACTAGCTTGATTGAGTCTCCTCCATGTATATCTCACTAGGTCAGGATATTTAAGCCTCCATATATCCACTAGTTCTAATGTATCCATGACATTCACGATTTCCTTAAGAGCATGAGGGTGATTGTTTGCAGTGTGATTTCCTTTACGGTCCATTGAGCTATTTAAAACTGTATTATAATCTCCCACCATAATAGAGCTTGCAAGGTCGATAATTTATTATACATATTTTCAAAGAAGTGTGGATCATCATTATTTTGTCCGTAAAGGTTAATGAGCCATATTTGTTCATGGTCCAATAACATATTTAAAATAATCCATCTACCTTGCGCATCTGTTTGGACAATTTGCACATTCAGATCGAAAGTACTGTTCATTAATATCATCACCCCTTTTTAGTTTCTTAGCCCCTGGGAGAAGTACACTGCTCAAAAAAATAAAGGGAACACTTTGTAAAATAAACAACACAATGTAACTCCAAGTCAATCACACTTCTGTGAAATCAAACTGTCCACTTAGGAAGCAACACTGATTGACAATACATTTCACATGCTGTTGTGCAAATGGAATAGACAACAGGTGGAAATTACAGGCAATTAGCAAGACACCCCCAATAAAGGACTGGTTTTGCAGGTGGTGACCACAGACCACTTCTCAGTTCCTATGCTTCCTGGCTGATGTTTTGGTCACTTTTGAATGCTGGCGGTTCTTTCACTCTAGTGGTAGAATGAGACGGAGTCTACAACCCACACAAGTGGCTCAGGTAGTGCAGCTCATCCAGGATGGCACATCAATGCGAGCTGTGGCAAGAAGGTTTGCTGTGTCTGTCAGCGTAGTGTCCAGAGCATGGAGGCGCTACCAGGAGACAGGCCAGTACATCAGGAGACGTGGAGGAGGGCAACAACCCAGCAGCAGGACTGCTACCTCCGCCCTTGTGCAAGGAGGAGCAGGAGGAGCACTGCCAGAGCCCTGCAAAATGACCTCCAGCAGGCCACAAATGTGCATGTGTCTGCTCAAACGGTCAGAAAGAGACTCCATGAGGGTGGTATGAGGGCCTGACGTCCACAGGTGGGGGTTGTGCTTACAGCCCAACACCGTGCAGGACGTTTGGCATTTGCCAGAGAACACCAAGATTGGCAAATTCGCCACTGGCGCCCTGTGCTCTTCACAGATGAAAGCAGGTTCACACTGAGCACATGTGACAGATGTGACAGAGTCTGGAGACGCCGTGGAGAACGTTCTGCTGCCTGCAACATCCTCCAGCATGACCGGTTTGGCGGTGGGTCAGTCATGGTGTGGGGTGGCATTTCTTTGGGGGGCCGCACATCCCTCCATGTGCTCGCCAGAGGTAGCCTGACTGCCATTAGGTACCGAGATGAGATCCTCAGACCCCTTGTGAGACCATATGCTGGTGCGGTTGTCCCTGGGTTCCTCCTAATGCAAGACAATGCTAGACCTCATGTGGCTGGAGTGTGTCAGCAGTTCCTGCAAGAGGAAGGCATTGATGCTATGGACCGCCCGTTCCCCAGACCTGAATCCAATTGAGCACATCTGGGACATCATGTCTCGCGCCATCCACCAACGCCACGTTGCACCACAGACTGTCCAGGAGTTGGCGGATGCTTTAGTCCAGGTCTGGAAGGAGATCCCTCAGGAGACCATCCACCACCTCATCAGGAGCATGCCCAGGCGTTGTAGGGAGGTCATACAGGCACGTTGAGGCCACACACACTACTGAGCCTCATTTTGACTTGTTTTAAGGACATTACATCAAAGTTGGATCAGCCTGTAGTGTGGTTTTCCACTTTAATTTTGAGGGTGACTCCAAATCCAGACCTCCATGGGTTGATACATTTGATTTCCATTGATCATTTTTGTGTGATTTTGTTGTCAGCACATTCAACTATGTAAAGAAAAAAGTATTTAATAAGATTATTTAATTCATTCAGATCTAGGATGTGTTATTTTGGTGTTCCCTTTATTTTTTTGAGCAGTGTATATTTCGCCCCCCCCCATTCCTTTTTCCACGCAACTTCATCTAGCTGGAATTGTTGAATTGGTTTCCTGTAAACAATAGATATTATATTCCTCTTTGAGCTATGTAAATATCGTTCTTCTTTTGTTATTATCTGCTAAGCCATTACAATTATAATTATTACACAATGCTTTGTTAGATGTGTGCGGTAAAGTGGGAGAGAAACCATGAGGTGTGAGGTCAGTTGTGTGTGTGTGTGTGTGTATCTGGGTCTGCAGGCAGGATCACAGGCCTGACCTTCATTATGTCTGGGATTACAGTCTGCTAGTGGTGGAGAGGTCAGGCAGCAGTCATACACTCACACACACTGGCTCTCAGCTTCATTAGCGATTAGCTCTTCACTAACTGAACCTAGCATGCTATTCACACACGCCACTGGTAGCGCCAGTGGAGGGCAGAGGCTAGCTGCCCGCTTCACAGTAGAACCAGAGACAACACACACACATTTGGAGGTGGCAGCGTCTGCATCCCAAATGCCACCCTATTCCCTACATAGTGCACTACTTTTGACCAGAGCCCTATGGTCAAACGTAGTGCACTATCGATGGATTAGGGTGGCATTTGGGACGCAGCAGCTGCCACCATGCGGCTTTAGCCCTAGACTACAGAGAGAGGGAGAACATGGTGTATAACATAGAAATGAGTGATGGAGATGTGTGCGTGTGTGTGTGTGTGTGTGTGTGTGTGTGTGCGTGTGTATGTGTGTGTGTGTGTGTACGTGCATGTGGTACAGGTCGTATATAGCGTGTACGGTTTTGGCATGTGTGGGAAAATTGTAATATTTTCCCTGTCATGTCCTCGTTCCAGCACCACACTGTGTCTCCATGGTTCCAGCACCACCCGTCCGTCTCCATGGTTCCAGCACCGCTCTGTGTCTCCATGGTTCCAGCACCACTCATGGTTATGATAATATACCGTATGGTGATTGGAATGTAGCATGACGAAATGCATTAATGTAATGTAAACAGACAGGATTGTAGAACACATAGAACAAATTCCACTGTGGATTCACAGATCATCCCCTACTCCCACACACAGAGACAGAGACAGAGACAGAGACAGAGAAAGGAGAAGGAGCGACACAGATTCAGAGGCCTTCTTTGTTTCTTCTGGACAAACAACCCCCTCTGTGAGAAACAGTTATCTGACATACAGTACTAGCATCCTCAGACAGAACAGTGTTCATAGCAGGTCACATCTCCTAAAAAACCCATCAGACACCAACGTCAGGGACCAGTTTCCCAGAGTAAACCAGTTATCCAGACAGTAGCTAGTGCTAACAGACAGCAGCTAGTGCTAACAGACAGCAGCTAGAGCTAACAGACAGCAGCTAGTGCTAACAGACAGCAGCTAGTGCTAACAGACAGCAGCTAGTGCTAACAGACAGCAGCTAGTGCTAACAGACAGCAGCTAGAGCTAACAGACAGCTGCATGTTGTTTATGTGCCTTAGGCCAGCAACAACAATCTCCTGTAGCGATGATGACATCACAAGTCCTTTATCCAGGAGAGGCTCAACACACTGGCTGGCCGCCCTGCAACACCCCCGCTAATCCGTAAACATGTCAGACAAACACACACAACCCCCCAACCCACACAGAGGGCCCAATCCCCTCTCTTTACACGGGACTTGAGACAATTGGATGAACTGCCTGGACTCTCAGGACATTAACCATGTAGGTCTGTATGTGTGTATATTTCACTCCATCGGTAAAGACTTGGCCCTGGGAGACTGTAGGTTTCAGAGATCTTAGTGTTTTACTGTCATGTGGAGCCATCAAACCATCATACCATCATGCCAAGACAGAAACACACACACACACACACACACACACACAGAGGGGTTGCTTTCAGTGGAGGATGATGCTTATGGCTGCGTGAAAAACCAAGGACTGGAGCCAGAGAAACTGTTTGATTCACATTCAACATGCATTTTCCATATGGTTGAATAGAACAGTCTTTCAGAGAATGGTACAATCTGTGCTGGGGAGATGGAAATGTGCAGAGAAGTTCAAATCAGCCGCTGCCGTGGAGATAGCATTGACACGCACGCTCGCACACATGCACGCTCGCACACTCCCAGACGTATTTGAGCAGAGCGATGGCTGGGTCAGTGAGTAACAGTCAGAGCAAAATTGCCTGGTAACAGTGTGAGAGCTGACAGTGTTGTGAAATGGCTTGGTGCAATAATGGCAGATAGCTCAGAACTCTGACGCAGTGAAAGAAAGAAAGAAAGAAAGAAAGAAAGAAAGAAAGAAAGAAAGAAAGAAAGAAAGAAAGAAAGAAAGAAAGAAAGAAAGAAAGAAAGAAAGAAAGAAAGAAAGAACGAGAGGTCCACAACTCTCCCCCAGTGTGTATCCCTAACCTCTCACAGGGTGACAAGTGGTGTGTTAATGTGCATCTCATCTGTCTCCATCCTGTCCGACACCAGACTTCTACACCATCTGTCTCCATTCTGTCCAACACCAGACTTCTACACCATCTGTCTCCATCCTGTCCGACACCAGACTTCTACACCATCTGTCTCCATCCTGTCCAACACCAGACTTTTACACCATCAGTCTCCATCCTGTCCAACACCAGACTTCTACACCATCTGTCTCCATCCTGTCCAACACCAAACTTTTACACCATCTGTCTCCATCCTGTCCAACACCAAACTTTTACACCATCTGTCTCCATCCTCCAACACCAGACTTCTACACCATCTGTCTCCATCCTGTCCAACACCAAACTTTTACACCATCTGTCTCCATTCTGTCCAACACCAGACTTCTACACCATCTGTCTCCATTCTGTCCAACACCAGACTTCTACACCATCTGTCTCCATCCTCCAACACCAGACTTCTACACCATCTGTCTCCATTCTGTCCAACACCAGACTTCTACACCATCTGTCTCCATCCTGTCCAACACCAAACTTTTACACCATCTGTCTCCATTCTGTCCAACACCAGACTTCTACACCATCTGTCTCCATTCTGTCCAACACCAGACTTCTACACCATCTGTCTCCATCCTCCAACACCAGACTTTTACACCATCTGTCTCCATCCTCCAACACCAGACTTCTACACCATCTGTCTCCATCCTGTCCAACACCAAACTTTTACACCATCTGTCTCCATTCTGTCCAACACCAGACTTCTACACCATCTGTCTCCATCCTCCAACACCAGACTTCTACACCATCTGTCTCCATCCTGTCCAACACCAAACTTCTACACCATCTGTCTCCATTCTGTCCAACACCAGACTTCTTCACCATCTGTCTCCATCCTGTCCAACACCAGACTTCTACACCATCTGTCTCCATTCTGTCCAACACCAGACTTCTTCACCATCTGTCTCCATTCTGTCCAACACCAGACTTCTTCACCATCTGTCTCCATTCTGTCCAACACCAGACTTCTTCACCATCTGTCTCCATTCTGTCCAACACCAGACTTCTTCACCATCTGTCTCCATTCTGTCCAACACCAGACTTCTACACCATCTGTCTCCATTCTGTCCAACACCAGACTTCTACACCATCTGTCTCCATTCTGTCCAACACCAGACTTCTTCACCATCTGTCTCCATTCTGTCCAACACCAGACTTCTTCACCATCTGTCTCCATTCTGTCCAACACCAGACTTCTACACCATCTGTCTCCATTCTGTCCAACACCAGACTTCTACACCATCTGTCTCCATCCTGTCCAACACCAGACTTCTTCCCCATCTGTCTCCATTCTGTCCAACACCAGACTTCTACACCATCTGTCTCCATTCTGTCCAACACCAGACTTCTTCACCATCTGTCTCCATTCTGTCCAACACCAGACTTCTTCACCATCTGTCTCCATTCTGTCCAACACCAGACTTCTTCACCATCTGTCTCCATCCTGTCCAACACCAGACTTCTTCACCATCTGTCTCCATTCTGTCCAACACCAGACTTCTTCACCATCTGTCTCCATTCTGTCCAACACCAGACTTCTTCACCATCTGTCTCCATTCTGTCCAACACCAGACTTCTTCACCATCTGTCTCCATTCTGTCCAACACCAGACTTCTTCACCATCTGTCTCCATTCTGTCCAACACCAGACTTCTACACCATCTGTCTCCATCCTGTCCAACACCAGACTTCTTCACCATCTGTCTCCATTCTGTCCAACACCAGACTTCTACACCATCTGTCTCCATTCTGTCCAACACCAGACTTCTACACCATCTGTCTCCATTCTGTCCAACACCAGACTTCTACACCATCTGTCTCCATCCTCCAACACCAGACTTCTTCACCATCTGTCTCCATTCTGTCCAACACCAGACTTCTACACCATCTGTCTCCATTCTGTCCAACACCAGACTTCTTCACCATCTGTCTCCATTCTGTCCAACACCAGACTTCTACACCATCTGTCTCCATTCTGTCCAACACCAGACTTCTTCACCATCTGTCTCCATTCTGTCCAACACCAGACTTCTTCACCATCTGTCTCCATCCTGTCCAACACCAGACTTCTTCACCATCTGTCTCCATTCTGTCCAACACCAGACTTCTACACCATCTGTCTCCATTCTGTCCAACACCAGACTTCTTCACCATCTGTCTCCATTCTGTCCAACACCAGACTTCTTCACCATCTGTCTCCATTCTGTCCAACACCAGACTTCTTCACCATCTGTCTCCATTCTGTCCAACACCAGACTTCTACACCATCTGTCTCCATCCTGTCCAACACCAGACTTCTTCACCATCTGTCTCCATTCTGTCCAACACCAGACTTCTACACCATCTGTCTCCATTCTGTCCAACACCAGACTTCTACACCATCTGTCTCCATTCTGTCCAACACCAGACTTCTACACCATCTGTCTCCATCCTCCAACACCAGACTTCTTCACCATCTGTCTCCATTCTGTCCAACACCAGACTTCTACACCATCTGTCTCCATTCTGTCCAACACCAGACTTCTTCACCATCTGTCTCCATTCTGTCCAACACCAGACTTCTACACCATCTGTCTCCATTCTGTCCAACACCAGACTTCTTCACCATCTGTCTCCATTCTGTCCAACACCAGACTTCTTCACCATCTGTCTCCATCCTGTCCAACACCAGACTTCTTCACCATCTGTCTCCATTCTGTCCAACACCAGACTTCTACACCATCTGTCTCCATTCTGTCCAACACCAGACTTCTTCACCATCTGTCTCCATCCTGTCCAACACCAGACTTCTTCACCATCTGTCTCCATTCTGTCCAACACCAGACTTCTACACCATCTGTCTCCATCCTGTCCAACACCAGACTTCTACACCATCTGTCTCCATTCTGTCCAACACCAGACTTCTTCACCATCTGTCTCCATTCTGTCCAACACCAGACTTCTACACCATCTGTCTCCATCCTGTCCAACACCAGACTTCTACACCATCTGTCTCCATTCTGTCCAACACCAGACTTCTTCACCATCTGTCTCCATTCTGTCCAACACCAGACTTCTACACCATCTGTCTCCATTCTGTCCAACACCAGACTTCTTCACCATCTGTCTCCATTCTGTCCAACACCAGACTTCTTCACCATCTGTCTCCATCCTGTCCAACACCAGACTTCTTCACCATCTGTCTCCATTCTGTCCAACACCAGACTTCTACACCATCTGTCTCCATTCTGTCCAACACCAGACTTCTTCACCATCTGTCTCCATCTGTCCAACACCAGACTTCTTCACCATCTGTCTCCATTCTGTCCAACACCAGACTTCTACACCATCTGTCTCCATCCTGTCCAACACCAGACTTCTTACACCATCTGTCTCCATCCTGTCCAACACCAGACTTCTACACCATCTGTCTCCATCTGTCCAACACCAGACTTCTACACCATCTGTCTCCATTCCTGTCCAACACCAGACTTCTACACCATCTGTCTCCATCCTCCAACACCAGACTTCTACACCATCTGTCTCCATCCTGTCCAACACCAAGACTTTTACACCATCTGTCTCCATTCTGTCCAACACCAGACTTCTACACCATCTGTCTCCATTCTGTCCAACACCAGACTTCTACACCATCTGTCTCCATCCTCCAACACCAGACTTCTACACCATCTGTCTCCATTCTGTCCAACACCAGACTTCTACACCATCTGTCTCCATCCTGTCCAACACCAAACTTTTACACCATCTGTCTCCATTCTGTCCAACACCAGACTTCTACACCATCTGTCTCCATTCTGTCCAACACCAGACTTCTACACCATCTGTCTCCATCCTCCAACACCAGACTTTTACACCATCTGTCTCCATCCTCCAACACCAGACTTCTACACCATCTGTCTCCATCCTGTCCAACACCAAACTTTTACACCATCTGTCTCCATTCTGTCCAACACCAGACTTCTACACCATCTGTCTCCATCCTCCAACACCAGACTTCTACACCATCTGTCTCCATCCTGTCCAACACCAAACTTCTACACCATCTGTCTCCATTCTGTCCAACACCAGACTTCTTCACCATCTGTCTCCATCCTGTCCAACACCAGACTTCTACACCATCTGTCTCCATTCTGTCCAACACCAGACTTCTTCACCATCTGTCTCCATTCTGTCCAACACCAGACTTCTTCACCATCTGTCTCCATTCTGTCCAACACCAGACTTCTTCACCATCTGTCTCCATTCTGTCCAACACCAGACTTCTTCACCATCTGTCTCCATTCTGTCCAACACCAGACTTCTACACCATCTGTCTCCATTCTGTCCAACACCAGACTTCTACACCATCTGTCTCCATTCTGTCCAACACCAGACTTCTTCACCATCTGTCTCCATTCTGTCCAACACCAGACTTCTTCACCATCTGTCTCCATTCTGTCCAACACCAGACTTCTACACCATCTGTCTCCATTCTGTCCAACACCAGACTTCTACACCATCTGTCTCCATCCTGTCCAACACCAGACTTCTTCCCCATCTGTCTCCATTCTGTCCAACACCAGACTTCTACACCATCTGTCTCCATTCTGTCCAACACCAGACTTCTTCACCATCTGTCTCCATTCTGTCCAACACCAGACTTCTTCACCATCTGTCTCCATTCTGTCCAACACCAGACTTCTTCACCATCTGTCTCCATCCTGTCCAACACCAGACTTCTTCACCATCTGTCTCCATTCTGTCCAACACCAGACTTCTTCACCATCTGTCTCCATTCTGTCCAACACCAGACTTCTTCACCATCTGTCTCCATTCTGTCCAACACCAGACTTCTTCACCATCTGTCTCCATTCTGTCCAACACCAGACTTCTTCACCATCTGTCTCCATTCTGTCCAACACCAGACTTCTACACCATCTGTCTCCATCCTGTCCAACACCAGACTTCTTCACCATCTGTCTCCATTCTGTCCAACACCAGACTTCTACACCATCTGTCTCCATTCTGTCCAACACCAGACTTCTACACCATCTGTCTCCATTCTGTCCAACACCAGACTTCTACACCATCTGTCTCCATTCCTGTCCAACACCAGACTTCTTCACCATCTGTCTCCATTCTGTCCAACACCAGACTTCTACACCATCTGTCTCCATTCTGTCCAACACCAGACTTCTTCACCATCTGTCTCCATTCTGTCCAACACCAGACTTCTACACCATCTGTCTCCATTCTGTCCAACACCAGACTTCTTCACCATCTGTCTCCATTCTGTCCAACACCAGACTTCTTCACCATCTGTCTCCATCCTGTCCAACACCAGACTTCTTCACCATCTGTCTCCATTCTGTCCAACACCAGACTTCTACACCATCTGTCTCCATTCTGTCCAACACCAGACTTCTTCACCATCTGTCTCCATTCTGTCCAACACCAGACTTCTTCACCATCTGTCTCCATTCTGTCCAACACCAGACTTCTTCACCATCTGTCTCCATTCTGTCCAACACCAGACTTCTACACCATCTGTCTCCATCCTGTCCAACACCAGACTTCTTCACCATCTGTCTCCATTCTGTCCAACACCAGACTTCTACACCATCTGTCTCCATTCTGTCCAACACCAGACTTCTACACCATCTGTCTCCATTCTGTCCAACACCAGACTTCTACACCATCTGTCTCCATCCTCCAACACCAGACTTCTTCACCATCTGTCTCCATTCTGTCCAACACCAGACTTCTACACCATCTGTCTCCATTCTGTCCAACACCAGACTTCTTCACCATCTGTCTCCATTCTGTCCAACACCAGACTTCTACACCATCTGTCTCCATTCTGTCCAACACCAGACTTCTTCACCATCTGTCTCCATTCTGTCCAACACCAGACTTCTTCACCATCTGTCTCCATCCTGTCCAACACCAGACTTCTTCACCATCTGTCTCCATTCTGTCCAACACCAGACTTCTTCACCATCTGTCTCCATTCTGTCCAACACCAGACTTCTTCACCATCTGTCTCCATTCTGTCCAACACCAGACTTCTTCACCATCTGTCTCCATTCTGTCCAACACCAGACTTCTTCACCATCTGTCTCCATTCTGTCCAACACCAGACTTCTTCACCATCTGTCTCCATTCTGTCCAACACCAGACCTTCTACACCATCTGTCTCCATTCTGTCCAACACCAGACTTCTACACCATCTGTCTCCATTCTGTCCAACACCAGACTTCTACACCATCTGTCTCCATTCTGTCCAACACCAGACTTCTACACCATCTGTCTCCATTCTGTCCAACACCAGACTTCTACACCATCTGTCTCCATCCTGTCCAACACCAGACTTCTTCACCATCTGTCTCCATTCTGTCCAACACCAGACTTCTACACCATCTGTCTCCATTCTGTCCAACACCAGACTTCTTCACCATCTGTCTCCATTCTGTCCAACACCAGACTTCTTCACCATCTGTCCTCCATTCTGTCCAACACCAGACTTCTTCACCATCTGTCTCCATTCTGTCCAACACCAGACTTCTACACCATCTGTCTCCATCCTGTCCAACACCAGACTTCTTCACCATCTGTCTCCATTCTGTCCAACACCAGACTTCTACACCATCTGTCTCCATTCTGTCCAACACCAGACTTCTACACCATCTGTCTCCATTCCTGTCCAACACCAGACTTCTACACCATCTGTCTCCATCCTGTCCAACACCAGACTTCTTCACCATCTGTCTCCATCCTGTCCAACACCAGACTTCTACACCATCTGTCTCCATTCCTGTCCAACACCAGACTTCTACACCATCTGTCTCCATCCTGTCCAACACCAGACTTCTACACCATCTGTCTCCATCCTGTCCAACACCAGACTTCTACACCATCTGTCTCCATTCTGTCCAACACCAGACTTCTTCACCATCTGTCTCCATCCTGTCCAACACCAGACTTCTACACCATCTGTCTCCATCCTGTCCAACACCAGACTTCTACACCATCTGTCTCCATCCTGTCCAACACCAGACTTCTACACCATCTGTCTCCATCCTGTCCAACACCAGACTTCTTCACCATCTGTCTCCATTCTGTCCAACACCAGACTTCTACACCATCTGTCTCCATCCTGTCCAACACCAGACTTCTACACCATCTGTCTCCATCCTGTCCAACACCAGACTTCTACACCATCTGTCTCCATCCTGTCCAACACCAGACTTCTACACCATCTGTCTCCATCCTGTCCAACACCAGACTTCTACACCATCTGTCTCCATCCTGTCCAACACCAGACTTCTACACCATCTGTCTCCATCCTGTCCAACACCAGACTTCTACACCATCTGTCTCCATCCTGTCCAACACCAGACTTCTACACCATCTGTCTCCATCCTGTCCAACACCAGACTTCTACACCATCTGTCTCCATCCTGTCCAACACCAGACTTCTACACCATCTGTCTCCATCCTGTCCAACACCAGACTTCTACACCATCTGTCTCCATCCTGTCCAACACCAGACTTCTACACCATCTGTCTCCATCCTGTCCAACACCAGACTTCTACACCATCTGTCTCCATCCTGTCCAACACCAGACTTCTACACCATCTGTCTCCATCCTGTCCAACACCAGACTTCTACACCATCTGTCTCCATCCTGTCCAACACCAGACTTCTACACCATCTGTCTCCATCCTGTCCAACACCAGACTTCTACACCATCTGTCTCCATCCTGTCCAACACCAGACTTCTACACCATCTGTCTCCATCCTGTCCAACACCAGACTTCTACACCATCTGTCTCCATCCTGTCCAACACCAGACTTCTACACCATCTGTCTCCATCCTGTCCAACACCAGACTTCTACACCATCTGTCTCCATCCTGTCCAACACCAGACTTCTACACCATCTGTCTCCATCCTGTCCAACACCAGACTTCTACACCATCTGTCTCCATCCTGTCCAACACCAGACTTCTTCACCATCTGTCTCCATTCTGTCCAACACCAGACTTCTACACCATCTGTCTCCATCCTGTCCAACACCAGACTTCTACACCATCTGTCTCCATCCTGTCCAACACCAGACTTCTACACCATCTGTCTCCATTCTCTCCATACAGATGATATAAAGCTGTATCCCAGCTGGCACCCTATGCTATTCCCTACATAGTGCACTATGGGACCTGGTCAAAAGTAGTGCACTAAATTGGGAATAGGGTGCCATTTGGGACACAACTATAGATGTCAGGGGTTGACAGGATGTGGATTGAAGAGATTGTACCAACGCAGACCCACGGCCACGCACTGTGCTTCACACCAACCCTGTTTAATTCTCTATTTGTCTTCTCCCAGGCGGCAGAGAGGATGACAGGAAGAGTGTGAAGAGAAAGAGAGAGAAATAAAGTGTGTAAAGAAGAAAGGATGAGTGGAGGAGTGTGAGGACTCTTGTGTTCCTTTTTCATTATGAGAGTGTTACGTGGGCAGTGTGTGTGTGTGTGTGTGTCAGGGTTACGTGGGCAGTGTGTGTGTGTGTGTGTGTGTCAGGGTTACGTGGCCAGCTCCTGCTCTACTCTCTCTTCGTCCGCAATGAAGACCTGAGTGGTTCTCTGACACTTCTCTGTCCTCATCTTTTCTTCGCAGTTCTGTTGTTCTCCTCTCCCTTCCCCACCACCTGCCCACTAACTCAGTGTTCCCCGTGAGATTTCCATCTGGGTTCTACTCCTCTCCCAGCACTGTCTAAAACGCTAATGCAACCATAATGTGACAAATAAACATGTCATTTAAAACCACCTACCCTGCCCACACACACGCAGACACACATGCGTATGCACACACGTAATGCGTACACACATACACACCCTCTCTGTCGACCCCTTTCCCACTCCCTTTCCTCTATACAGTAACTCCATCTATCAATCCTTTCTCCTTCTCTTTATTTAAAACCCTGTCTTTCCGTGAATACACAGCCATAAAGCCTCCCTCTGTGACTTTGATTCCACCTACCTCTTTCTCTCCTTCTTCGCCTCTCCTGTTTGATTTGAATGCAGAGCCACGACTTCCTTTGTATCCCAAATGGAAACCTATTCCTTACCCTGTGGGCCCTGGTCAAAAGTAGTGCACTATGTAGGGAATAGGGTGTCATTTGGAACTCAGCCTCACATTCTTTGCTGCAGGGTGTCTATTAAGTTCATGGCTCTTCTTCTTTATCTCTGTCTGAAGAAAATAAGACATCTCTCTGTTCCTGACTGGAGCCCACAGCTGTCCAACCTCTACCCCTAACCAGTACAGCATCAAACGAAGGGAGGGAGGGAGGGAGGGCAGAGCCCACATCAAGGTCTTAGCAGTGGCCTCTCCTCCTACACTGATGACTCACACACACACACACACACACACACACACACACACACACCTCCCACAGAACTGAGAGATACAGCTAACCTCCCACAGAACTGATACAGCTAACCTCCCACAGAACTAAGATATACAGCAAACCTCCCACAGAACTGATACAGCTAACCTCCCACAGAACTGAGAGATACAGCAAACCTCCCACAGAGCTGAGATACAGCAAACCTCCCACAGAAC
>CM062474.1:835218-917718 GCA_031479575.1 Coregonus ussuriensis | reverse complement strand
CATCCGTTCACCCACACCGCATCTCACAAAGACACGGCGGTTGGAACACAAAATCTCCAATTTGGACTCCAGACCAAAGGACATATTTCCACCAGTCTAATATTCATTGCTCGTGTTTCTTGGCCCAAGCAAGTCTCTTCTTCTTATTGGTGTCCTTTAGTAGTTGTTTCTTTGCAGCAATTAGACGATGAAGGCCTGATTCACGCAGTCTCCTCTGAACAGTTGATGTTGAGATGTGTCTGTGACTTGAACTCTGTGAAGCATTTATTTGGGCTGCAATTTCTGAGGCTGGTAACGCTAATGAACTTATCCTCTGCAGCAGAGGTAACTCTGGGTCTTCCATTCCTGTGGCGGTCCTCATGAGAGCCAGTTCCATCATAGCACTTGATGGTTTTTGCGAATGCACTTGAAGAAACTTTCAAAGTTCTTGAAATGTTCCGTATTGACTGACCTTCATGTCTTAAAGTAATAATGGATTGTCGTTTCTCTTTGCTTATTTGAGCTGTTCTTGCCATAATATGGACTTGGTCTTTTACCAAATAGGGCTATCTTCTACCTCGTCACAACACAACTGATTGGCTCAAACGCATTAAGAAGGAAAGAAATTACACAAATTAACTTTTAAGAAGGCACATCTTTTAATTGAAATGCATTCCAGGTGACTACCTCATGAAGCTGGTTGAGAGAATGCCAAGAGTGTGCAAAGCTGTCATCAAGGCAAAGGGTGGCTACTTAAAGAATCTCAAATATAAAATATACTTCGATTTGTTTAACACTTTTTTATTACTACATGATTCCATGTGTTATTTCATAGTTTTGATGGCTTCACTATTATTCTACAATGTAGAAAATAGTAAAAATAAAGAAAAACCCTTGAATGAGTAGGTGTTCTAAAACTTTTGACCGGTAGTGTATGTGTGTATGTACAGTTGAAGTCGGAAGTTTACATACACCTTAGTCAAATACATTTAAACTCAGTTTTTCACAATTCCTGACATTTAATCCTAGTAAAAATATTCCGTCTTAGGTCACTTTATTTTAAGAATGTGAAATATCAGAATAATAGTAGAGAGAAGGATTTATTTCAGCTTTTATTTCTTTCATCACATTCCCAGTGGGTCAGAAGTTTACATACACTCAATTAGTATTTGGTACCATTGCCTTTATATTGTTTAACTTGGGTCAAACGTTTCGGGTAGCCTTCCACAAGCTTCCCACAATAAGTTGGGTGAATTTTGGCCCATTCCTCATGACAGAGCTGGTGTAACTGAGTCAGGTTTGTAGGCCTCCTTGCTCGCACACGATTTTTCAGTTCTGCCCACAACTTTTCTATAGGATTGAGGTCAGGGCTTTGTGATGGCCACTCCAATACCTTGACTTTGTTGTCCTTAAGCCATTTTGCCACAACTTTGGAAGTATGCTTGGGGTCATTGTCCATTTGGAAGACCCATTTGCGCCCAAGCTTTAACTTCCTGACTGATGTCTTGAGATGTTGCTTTAATATATCCACATAATTTTCCTTCCTAATGATGCCATCTATTTTGTGAAGTGCACCAGCCCCTCCTGCAACAAAGCACCCCCACAGCATGATGCTGCCACCCCCGTGCTTCACGGTTGGTATGGTGTTCTTCAGCTTGCAAGCGTTCGCCTTTTTCCTCCAAACATAACAATGGTCATTATGGCCAAACAGTTCTATTTTTGTTTGACCAGAGGACATTTCTCCAAAAAGTACAATCTTTGTTCCCATGTTCAGTTGCAAACTGTGGTCTGGCTTTTTTATGGTGGTTTTGGAGCAGTGGCTTCTTCCTTGCTGAGCGGCCTTTCAAGTTATGTCGATATAGGACTAGTTTTACTGTGGATATAGATACTTTTGTACCTGTTTCCTCCAGCATCTTCACAAGGTCCTTTGCTGTTGTTCTGGGATTGATTTGCACTTTTCGCACTAAAGTACGTTCATCTCTAAGAGACACAACGCGTCTCCTTCCTGAGCGGTATGGTGGCTGTGTGGTCCCATGGTGTTTATACTTGCATACTATTGTTTGTACAAATGAACGTGGTACCTTCAGGCGTTTGGAAATGTCTCCCATGGATGAACCAGACTTGTGCAGGTCTACAATTATTTTTCTGAGGTCTTGGCTGATTTCTTTTGATTTTCCCATGATGTCAAGCAAAGAGGCACTGAGTTTGAAGGTAGGCCTTGAAATACATCCACAGGTACACATCCGATTGACTCAAATGATCAGAAGCTGTTTAAAGGCACAGTCAACTTAGTGTATGTAAACTTCTGACCCACTGGAATTGTGATACAGTGAATAATAAGTGAAATAATCTGTCTGTAAACAATTGTTTGAAAAATTACTTGAAGTAGATGTCCCAACCGAGTTGCCAGAACTATAGTTTGTTAACAAGAAATTTGTGGAGTGGTTGAAAAACGAGTTTTCATGACTCCAACCTAAGTGTATGTAAACTTCCGACTTCAACTGTATGTATGTATGTATGTGTATATATATATATATATATACACACACACACACACAGTGGGGAGAACAAGTATTTGATACACTGCCGATTTTGCAGGTTTTCCTACTTACAAAGCATGTAGAGGTCTGTAATTCTTATCATAGGTACACTTCAACTGTGTGAGACGGAATCTAAAATCCAGAAAATCACATTGTATGATTTTTAAGTGATTAATTTGCATTTTATTGCATGACATAAGTATTTGATACATCAGAAAAGCAGAACTTAATATTTGGTACAGAAACCTTTGTTTGCAATTACAGAGAACATACATTTCCTGTAGGTCTTGACCAGGTTTGCACACAATGCAGCAGGGATTTTGGCCAACTCCTACATACAGACCTTCTCCAGATCCTTCAGGTTTCGGGGCTGTCGCTGGGCAATACGGACTTTCAGCTCCCTCCAAAGATTTTCTATTGGGTTCAGGTCTGGAGACTGGCTAGGCCACTCCAGGACCTTGAGATGCTTCTTACGGAGCCACTCCTTAGTTACCCTGGCTGTGTGTTTCGGGACGTTGTCATGCCGGAAGACCCAGCCACGACCCATCTTCAATGCTCTTACTGAGGGAAGGAGGTTGTTGGCCAAGATCTCGCGATACATGGCCCCATCCATCCTCCCCTCAATACGGTGCAGTCGTCCTGTCCCCTTTGCAGAAAAGCATCCCCAAAGAATGATGTTTCCACTTCCATGCTTCACGGTTGGGATGGTGTTCTTGGGGTTGTACTCATCCTTCTTTCTTCCTCCAAACACGGCGAGTGGAGTTTAGACCAAAAAGCTATATTTTTGTCTCATCAGACCACATGACCTTCTCCCATTCCTCCTCTGGATCATCCAGATGGTCATTGGCAAACTTCAAACGGGCCTGGACATGCGCTGGCTTGAGCAGGGGGACCTTGCGTGCGCTGCAGGATTTTAATCCATGATGGCGTAGTGTGTTACTAATAGTTTTCTTTGAGACTGTGGTCCCAGCTCTCTTCAGGTCATTGACCAGGTCCTGCCGTGTAGTTCTGGGCTGATCCCTCACCTTCCTCATGATCATTGATGTCCCACGAGGTGAGATCTTGCATGGAGCCCCAGACCGAGGGTGATTGACCGACATCTTGAACTTCTTCCATTTTCTAATAATTGCGCCAACAGTTGTTGCCTTCTCACCAAGCTGCTTGCCTATTGTCATGTAGCCCATCCCAGCCTTGTGCAGGTCTACAATTTTATCCCTGATGTCCTTACACAGCTCTCTGGTATTGGCCATTGTGGAGAGGTTGGAGTCTGTTTGATTGAGTGTGTGGACAGGTGTCTTTTATACAGGTAACGAGTTCAAACAGGTGCAGTTAATACAGGTAATGAGTGGAGAATAGGAGGGCTTCTTAAAGAAAAACTAACAGGTCTGTGAGAGCCGGAATTCTTACTGGTTGGTAGGTGATCAAATACTTATGTCATGCAATAAAATGCAAATTAATCACTTAAAAATCATACAATGTGAATTTCTGGATTTTTGTTTTAGATTCTGTCGTTCACAGTTGAAGTGTACCTATGATAAAAATTACAGACCTCTACATGCTTTGTAAGTAGGAAAACCTGCAAAATCAGCAGTGTATCAAATACTTGTTCTCCCCACTGTGTGTGTGTGTGTGTGTGTGTGTGTGTGTGTGTGTGTGTGTGTGTGTGTGTGTGTGTGTGTGTGTATGTATATATATATATATATATATATATATATACATATACACACATGTGTATATATATATATATACATATATATATACACGTGTATACATGTGTATATATATATATATATATATATATACACATACATACACACACACACACACACACACACACACTACCGTTCAAAGGTTTGGGGTCACTTAGAAATGTCCTTGTTTTTGTCCATTAAATTAACATCAAATTGATCAGAAATACAATGTAGACATTGTTAATGGCTATTGTAGCTGGAAATGGCTGATTTTTAATGGAATATCTACATAGGCGTAAAGAGGCCCATTATCAGCAACCATCAGTCCTGTGTTCCAATGGCACGTTGTGTTTGCTAATCCAAGTTTATCATTTTAAAAGGCTAATTGATTATTAGAAAACCCTTTTGCAATTATGTTAACACAGTTGTGCTGATTTAAAAAAAATCAATAAAACTGGCCTTCTTGAGAATAGTTGAGTATCTGGAGCATCAGCAATTGTGGGTTCGATTACAGGCTCAAAATGGCCAGAAACAAATAACTTTCTTCTGAAACTAATCAGTCTATTCTTGTTCTGAGAAATTAAGGCTATTCCATGCGAGAAATTGCCAAGAAACGGAAGATCTCGTACAACGCTGTGTACTGCTCCCTTCACTGAACAGCGCAAACTGTCTCTAACCAGAATAGAAAGAGGAGTGGGAGGCCCCGGTGCACATCTGAGCAAGAGGACAAATACATTAGTGTCTAGTTTGAGAAACAGGCGCCTCACAGGTCCTCAACTGGCAGCTTCATTAAATAGTACCCGCAAAACACCAGTCTCAACGTCAACAGTGAAGAGGCGACTCCGGGATGCTGACATTCTAGGCAGAGTTGCAAAGAAAAATCCATATTTCAGACTGGCCAATAAAGAGAAAAGATTAAGATGGGCAGTCTGAGATATGGCTTTTTCTTTGCAACTCTGCCTAGAAGGTCAGCATCCCGGAGTCGCCTCTTCACTGTATTTCTGATCAATTTGATGTTATTTTAATGGACAAAACAATTGCTTTTCTTTCAAAAACAAGGACATTTCTAAGTGACCCCAAACTTTTGAACGGTAGTGTGTGTGTGTGTGTGTGTATATATATAAAATTACAAAACTTCTACAAACAAATCAAGTTCCCAGTGTATAATAAATTGAGTACCCCACACACACCTACCTTGCCCTACACCAGCGTTTCCCAAACTCAGTCCTGGAGAACGTTTTGGTTTTTTCCCTAGCACTACACAGCTGATTCAAATAATGAACTTATCATCAAGCTTTGATTATTTGAATCAGCTGTGTAGTGCTAAGGCAAAAACCTAAATACGCACCCCTTGGGGTCCCCAGGAGTTTGGGAAACACTGGCCTACACACACCGTGGCACGCACACACACACACCGTGGCGCACACACACACACACACCGTGGCATGCAAACGCCAATGTATCCCACACTGTAGCATACACATACACTTAGACGCAGACGGAAAGGCCACAGGTGTGTGTTCCGTTTTGACAGCATGTTCAGAGTGAAATCAGGACACGGTAGCACAACAAGCAACCCACAGGATTTACACTGACAGACACGCTTTCATTATCTTACATTCAACCCTCTACACAACACAGTCGCAGCGATCTGTCAAACCGACACATCTGTTTCCACAAAGCCCCGAAGGACCTCCGTGTCAGTTTTCTTGACAGAATAAAGCAAACTCCCTCTGCAACTTGAGAGGTGGAGTGACATGGGTTCTTCCACTCAGAGGTTTTTTCCAGAAACAATAATTTGCATCTCTCTCCCTACCTCGGAGAGAACTCCCATGAATAGTTACTGTTTTGTTTATATTCAAACTACCAGCTGATCACTTGAATAAATTGATTACATTAAAAAAATATATATAAAACAGGAATGAAGTTTATTGCTTTAGGCTTTCCTACTCTGAGTGAATCCCAAATGGCATCCTACTACTTATTTAATGCACTACTTTTGACCAAGCAGTGCATTAAATAGGGAGTAGGGTGCCATTTGTGATGCACCCTTAAATAGATCTTTGGAAGGTCTGACCCGATACGTTTTCAGTATGACACCCTATCCAGGCTATATCGTTTCATTCATTTAATAAAACCATGCAGAAATAATACTAGCTTAAATAATGTACAGTTACTGGAATCTGGGCCATATTTCCTGTTGTAGTTGTTATGTGTCAGTTATCACATAGCCAGTAAACCCCATCCTCCATTTACCAGCAAAAAACCACATTCTAGAGGCAAACGCTAAGGGCTGTGAACACAAGTTCACACCACACGCCACTTCTCTGATGTCAGTTATAGGCCTACATCCGTCTCGGAGCAGGCTGAGAGGGCAGAAACATTGTGTAAAGTCAAAAATTGGTTTCATGGCACTTTGATAGAGAAGCTTTGGTTCCTCTGAGAGGATGAAACATTGAGCTAATCAACTCTGCCAGGGACTAGTATCTCACACACAAGCTATTCAACAGATTTCAAATTCAAACATTTTGGGATCTAAAGCATATAATCAATTTCAGGTAGATAAAATAAACTTTAAAAAAACAGATATTATACAATAAGGCACATAAAAATGTAATTGGCATAAATAACCGGAACCAACAATCTGATATCGCTGTCGTTCCATCATTCCTGTCAGCATTAATCATACATACTCACAACATTCATCCAACCAATCGATTCATTGATTTTAAAATGTCAGCACACAACCCTGTTGATTTGGCCCTTGCATCATACTTGGATTAGGCTAATGTCCATTTGAAAGGACATTAAGAAGGCAAACTGGACACCTAGCTAAAGCAGAGAGCTGCATAGAACAAGATGCCCAAAACCTATTTCCAGGTGTGGTTTCAACAGTACTTGATGGATAGCCTGAATAGCTGACTGGAGAGGCTGTGATTACCCTCATACTAAGGCATAGCTCATCTCTCCAGCTCTACTGGGTCACTGTATGTTCAGGATCTGTCATTATGGCACATTAAGAAACCTCTTAAAGGAAGGGATCGTATGAAACAAAATAGACCGATTACATTAGCTACGGCAGAAGCATCTTTCGAACATTGCTAAAAATCAAGTGAAATCAACAGATAACATTAACACAGGTTTGAGCGGACTGGGAGGAGAGAGACTATATGCTCCCCTGCAGTTCTGTTGGCATAGTCACTTCGGTGATGATACAATTAGAAGTGGATTAAACTCTGAGGAAAAGAATAGAGCCAGGGTATTCAACTCTGACCCTACGAGGTCCGGACTACAACTGGTTTTCGGTTCTACCTGATAATTAATTGCACACACCTAGTGTATGTAAATCAGTCCCTGAATAGACAGAAAGAATGTAAAAAGTAGTGGAACTGGCTTTGAGGTCCAGATTTAATTTTGAGGGGGCTGGAGGAAGGAGAGGAGAGAAGTGAGCTGAATCAAGAGTCTTTACGGGCAGAGGGGCCTGGGGGCTGAGAGGCCGAGGGGCCTGGGGGCTGAGAGGCCGAGGGGCCTGGGGGCTGAGAGGCCGGGGGGCCGAGAGGCCGAGGGACCTGGGGGCCGAGAGGCCGAGGGACCTGGGGGCCGAGAGGCCGAGGGACCTGGGGGCCGAGGGACCTGGGGACCTGGGGGGCCGAGGGACCTGGGGACCTGGGGGCCGGGAGGCCTGGGGACCTGGGGGCCGGGAGGCCTGGGGACCTGGGGGCCGGGAGGCCTGGGGACCTGGGGGCCGGGAGGCCTGGGGACCTGGGGGCCGAGAGGCCTGGGGGCCGGGGGACCTGGGGACCTGGGGGCCGAGGGACCTGGGGACCTGGGGGCCGAGGGACCTGGGGACCTGGGGGCCGAGGGACCTGGGGGCCGGGAGGCCGAGGGACCTGGGGGCCTGGGGGCCGAGAGGCCGAGGGGCCTGGGGGCCGAGAGGCCGAGGGGCCTGGGGGCCGAGAGGCCGAGGGGCCTGGGGGCCGAGAGGCCGAGGGGCCTGGGGGCCGAGAGGCCGAGGGGCCTGGGGGCCGAGAGGCCGAGGGGCCTGGGGGCCGAGAGGCCGAGGGGCCTGGGGGCCGAGAGGCCGAGGGGCCTGGGGGCCGAGAGGCCGAGGGGCCTGGGGGCCGAGAGGCCGAGGGGCCTGGGGGCCGAGAGGCCGAGGGGCCTGGGGGCCGAGAGGCCGAGGGGCCTGGGGGCCGAGAGGCCGAGGGGCCTGGGGGCCGAGAGGCCGAGGGGCCTGGGGGCCGAGAGGCCGAGGGGCCTGGGGGCCGAGAGGCCGAGGGGCCTGGGGGCCGAGAGGCCGAGGGGCCTGGGGGCCGAGAGGCAGAGGGGCCTGGGGCCGAGAGGCAGAGGGGCCTGGGGGCCGAGAGGCAGAGGGGCCTGGGGGCCGAGAGGCAGAGGGGCCTGGGGGCCGAGAGGCAGAGGGGCCTGGGGGCTGAGAGGCAGAGGGGCCTGAGAGGCAGAGGGGCCTGAGAGGCAGAGGGGCCTGAGAGGCAGAGGGGCCTGAGAGGCAGAGGGGCCTGAGAGGCAGAGGGGCAGAGGGGCCTGGGGGCTGAGAGGCAGAGGGGCCTGGGGGCTGAGAGGCAGAGGGGCCTGGGGGCTGAGAGGCAGAGGGGCCTGAGAGGCAGAGGGGCCAGGGGCCTGAGAGGCAGAGGGGCCTGAGAGGCAGAGGGGCCTGAGAGGCAGAGGGGCCTGGGGGCTGAGAGGCAGAGGGGCCTGGGGGCTGAGAGGCAGAGGGGCCTGGGGGCTGAGAGGCAGAGGGGCCTGGGGGCTGAGAGGCAGAGGGGCCTGGGGGCTGAGAGGCAGAGGGGCCGAGAGGCCTGAGTCCATCTCCAGCAACAAACTCAACCTTGCTCCCCGTCATTGTCTCTCTCCCTCCTTTTCCCCTCACTCTCTCGCTCTCCATTCATGTCACTCCCTTAGTCCCCTCCTCCCGAATTCCCAGTCACCCACCCATTTCATTACAACAGTACACACTTCTTGGCATTCTTTTTGGTAACGGGATACAACACGGCCCGTACTGCCTCGGCGAACACTTCCCTGACCCCTTCCTGCGTCAGAGCAGAACACTCCATGTACTTCACCGCTCCTATCTGCTTAGCCATGCTGTTCCCCTGTTGCTGTGTGGTGGGCGCTAAACCCTGCTCCTTCAGCTTCTTCACCGTCTCCCCATCCCCCCTCAGGTCCCTCTTGGTCCCCACTAGGAGGATGGGCACGCTGGGGCAGTGGTGAGACACCTCCGGGTGCCACTTGTGGCGGACGTTGGCGTGGGATGAAGGACTCCCGATGGAGAAACAGATGACGAAGACGTTGGTCTGGGGGTAGGAGAGAGTGCGGAGGCGGTCGTACTCCTCTTGTCCGGCTGTGTCCCACAGGTTGAGGCTGATGCTGCGGCCGTCTACAGTCATCTGCAACACACACAGATGTAAAACACACACACACACAGATGTAAAACACAGAGAGATGTAAAACACAGGTGTAACACACACACACACACACACACAGGCAGACATGAACACACAGACAGGGGAAAACACAGGTGTAACACACAGGCAGACATGAACACACAGACAGGGGAAAACACAGGTGTACCACACAGGCAGACATGAACACACAGACAGGGGAAAACACAGGTGTACCACACAGGCAGACAGGGGAAAACACAGGTGTACCACACAGGCAGACAGGGGAAAACACAGCTGTACCACACAGGCAGACAGGGGAAAACACAGCTGTACCACACAGGCAGACAGGGGAAAACACAGCTGTACCACACAGGCAGACAGGGGAAAACACAGGTGTACCTGGGCGCTGTAGTTGTCGAACACGGTGGGGATGTACTCCTCGGGGAAAGCGTTGGTGGTGTAGGAGATGAGGAGACATGTTTTACCCACGGCACCGTCCCCAACCACTACACACTTTATGGTCTGCATTCTGTCTTCTGTCCTGCTGCCTTCCTATGACCGACCTACCACACAGGCTACAGAACCTGGGGGGGTAGGGAGAGAGAGAGATAGCGAGGTGGGGGGGAGAGAGATAGCGAGGTGGGGGAGAGAGAGAGAGAGAGAGAGAGAGAGAGAGAGAGAGAGAGAGAGAGAGAGAGAGAGAGAGAGAGAGAGAGAGAGAGAGAGAGAGAGAGAGAGAGAGAGAGAGAGAGAGAGAGAGAGAGAGAGAGAGAGAGAGAGAGAGAGAGAGAGAGAGAGAGAGAGGTGGGGGGGAGACAGAGATTTAGACCCAACCTATATTGTTTACCAAATCATGAGAAAACAAAAAGAGAATTACTTGACACATTGGAAAGAACAAACAAATAAAACAGAGCAAACTAGAATGCTATTTGGCCCTAAACAGAGAGTACACAGTGGCAGAATACCTGACCACAGTGACTGACCCAAACTTAAGGAAAGCTTTGACTATGTACAGACTCAGTGAGCATAGCCTTGCTATTGAGAAAGGCCGCCGTAGGCAGACCTGGCTCTCAAGAGAAGACAGGCTATGTGCACACTGCCCACAAAATGAGGTGGAAACTGAGCTGCACTTCCTAACCTCCTGCCAAATGTATGACCATATTTGAGATATTAGAGACACATATTTCCCTCAGATTACAGAGATCCACAAAGAATTAGAATACAAACCCAATTTTGATAAACTCCCTTATCTATTGGGTGAAATACCACAGTGTGCCATCACAGCAGCAAGATTTGTGACCTGTTGCCACAAGAAAAGGGCAACCAGTGAAGAACAAACACCATTGTAAATACAACCCATATTTATGTTTATTTATTTTCCCATTTGTACTTTAACTATTTGCACATTGTTACAACACTGTATATATACATAATATGACATTTGAAATGTATTTATTCTTTTGGACCTTCTGAGTGTAATGTTTACAGTTAATATGTATTGTTTATTTAACTTTTGTTTACTATGTACTTCACTTGCTTAGGAAATGTTAACATATGTTTCCCATTCCAATAAAGCCGTTAAATTGAATTGAATTGAGAGAGGTGGGTTGGAGAGAGAGAGAGAGAGAGCGCGAGCGAGGTGGAGAGAGAGAGAGAGAGAGCGAGGTGGGGAGAGAGAGAGAGAGCGAGGTGGGGAGAGAGAGAGAGAGAGCGAGAGAGAGCGCGCGAGAGAGAGAGAGGTGGGGGAGAGTGAAAACTGTGTGATGTCAAATTGGCTTTTTACCAAATTACCTTACGACAGACCACGTATTCACCCTGCACACCCTAATTGACAAACAAACAAACCAAAACAAAGGCAAAGTATTCTCATGCGTTGTTGATTTCAAAAAAGCTTTTGACTCAATTTGGCATGAGGGTCTGCTATACAAATTGATGGAAAGTGGGGTTGGGGGAAAAACATACAACATTATAAAATCCATGTACACAAACAACAAGTGTGCAGTTAAAAATAGGCAAAAAACACACATTTCTTTCCACAGGGACGTGGGGTGAGATAGGTTTGCATCTTAAGCCCCACCCTCTTCAACATATATATCAACGAATTGGCGAGGGCACTAAAACAGTCTGCAGCACTCGGCCTCACCCTAATAGAATCTGAAGTCAAATGTCTAATGTTTGCTGATGATCTGGTGCTTCTGTCACCAACCAAGGAGGGCTTACAGCAGCACCTAGATCTTCTGCATAGATTCTGTCAGACCTGGGCCCTGACAGTAAATCTCAGTAAGACAAAAATAATGGTGTTCCAAAAAAGGTCCAGTTGCCAGGACCACAAATACAAATTCCATCTAGACACCGTTGCCCTAGAGCACACAAAAAAACTATACATACAGTTGAAGTCGGAATTTTACATACACCTTAGCCAAATACATTTAAACTCAGTTTTTCACAATTCCTGACATTTAATCCTAGTAAAAATGTCCTGTCTTAGGTCAGTTAGGATCACCACTTTATTTTAAGAATGTGAAATGTCAGAATAATAGTAGAGAGAATTATTTATTTCAGCTTTTATTTCTTTCATCACATTCCCAGTGGGTCAGACGTTTACATACACTCAATTAGTATTTGGTAGCACTGCCTTTACATTGTTTAACTTGGGTCAAACATTTCGGGTAGCCTCCCACAAGCGTCCCACAATAAGTTGGGTGAACTTTGGCCCATTCCTCCTGACAGAGCTGGTGTAACTGAGTCAGGTTTGTAGGCCTCCTTGCTCGCACACACTTTTTCAGTTCTGCCCACAAATGTTATACAGTGAGGGAAAAAAGTATTTATCCCCTGCTGATTTAGTATGTTTGCCCACTGACAAAGACATGATCAGTCTATAATTTTAATGGTAGGTTTATTTGAACAGTGAGAGACAGAATAACAACAAAAAAATCCAGAAAAACGCATGTCAAAAATGTTATAAATTGATTTGCAGTTTAATGAGGGAAATAAGTATTTGACCCCTCTGCAAAACATGACTTAGTACTTGGTGGCAAAACCCTTGTTGGCAATCACAGAGGTCAGACGTTTCTTGTAGTTGGCCACCAGGTTTGCATACATCTCAGGAGGGATTTTGTTCCACTCCTCTTTGCAGATCTTCTTCCAAGTCATTAAGGTTTCGAGGCTGATGTTTGGCAACTCGAACCTTCAGCTCCCTCCACAGATTTTCTATGGGATTAAGGTCTGGAGACTGGCTAGGCCACTTCAGGACCTTAATGTGCTTCTTCTTGAGCCACTCCTTTGCTGCCTTGGCCGTGTGTTTTGGGTCATTGTCATGCTGGAATACCCATCCACGACCCATTTTCAATGCCCTGGCTGAGGGAAGGAGGTTCTCACCCAAGATTTGACTGTACATGGTCCTGTCCATCGTCCCTTTGATGCGGTGAAGTTGTCCTGTCCCCTTAGCAGAAAAACACCCCCAAAGCATAATGTTTCCACCTCGATGTTTGACGGTCGGGATGGTGTTCTTGGGGTCGTAGGCAGCATTCCTTCTCCTCCAAACACGGCGAGTTGAGTTGATGCCAAAGAGCTCGATTTTGGTCTCATCTGACCACAACACTTTCACCCAGTTCTCCTCTGAATCATTCAGATGTCCATTGGCAAACTTCAGATGGCCCTGTATATGTGCTTTCTTGAGCAGGGGGACCTTGCGGGCGCTGCAGGATTTCAGTTCTTCACGGCGTAGTGTGTTACCAATTGTTTTCTTGGTGACTATGGTCCCAGCTGCCTTGAGATCATTGACAAGATCCTCCCGTGTAGTTCTGGGCTGATTCCTCACCGTTCTCATGATCATTGCAACTCCACGAGGTGAGATCTTGCATGGAGCCCCAGGCCGAGGGAGATTGACAGTTCTTTTGCGTTTCTTCCATTTGCGAATAATCGCACCAACTGTGGTCACCTTCTCACCAAGCTGCTTGGCGATGGTCTTGTAGCCCATTCCAGCCTTGTGTAGGTCTACAATCTTGTCCCTGACATCCTTGGAGAGCTCTTTGGTCTTGGCCATGGTGGAGAGTTTGGTATCTGATTGATTGATTGCTTCTGTGGACAGGTGTCTTTTATACAGGTAACAAGCTGAGATTAGGAGCACTCCCTTTAAGAGTGTGCTCCTAATCTCAGCTCGTTACCTGTATAAAATAAACCTGGGAGCCAGAAATCTTTCTGATTGAGAGGGGGTCAAATACTTATTTCCCTCATTAAAATGCAAATCAATTTATAACATTTTTGACGTGCGTCTTTCTGGATTTTTTTGTTGTTATTCTGTCTCTCACTGTTCAAATAAACCTACCATTAAAATTATAGACTGATCATTTCTTTGTCAGTGGGCAAACGTACAAAATCAGCAGGGGATCAAATACTTTTTTCCCCTCACTGTATAGGATTGAGGTCAGGGCTTTGTGATGGCCACTCCAATACCTTGACTTTGTTGTCCTTAAGCCATTTTGCCACAACTTTGGAAGTATGCTTGGGGTCATTGTCCATTCGGAAGACCCATTTGCGACCAAGCTTTAACTTCCTGACTGATGTCTTGAGATGTTGTTTCAATATATCCACATAATTTTCCTTCCTTATGATGCCATCTATTTTGTGAAGTGCACCAGTCCCTCCTGCAGCAAAGCACCCCTACAGCATGATGCTGCCACCCCCGTGCTTCACGGTTGGGATGGTGTTCTTCGGCTTGCAAGCGCCCACCTTTTCCTCCAAACATAACAATGGTCATTATGGCCAAACAGTTCTATTTTTGTTTCATCAGACCAGAGGAAATGTATCCAAAAAGTATGATCTTTGTCCTCATGTGCAGTTGCAAACCGTAGTCTGTCTTTTTTATGACGGTTTTGGAGCAGTGGCTTCTTCCTTGCTGAGCGGCCTTTCAGGTTATGTCGATATAGGACTTGTTTTACTGTGGATATAGATACTTTGGTACCCGTTTCATCCAGCATCATCACAAGGTCCTTTGCTGTTGTTCTGGGATTGATTTGCACTTTTCGCACCAAAGTATGTTCATCTCTAGGAGACAGAATGTGTCTCCTTCCTGAGCAGAATGACGGCTGCGTGGTCCCATGGTGTTTATACTTGCGTACTATTGTTTGTACAGATGAACGTGGTACCTTTAGGCGTTTGGAAATTGCTCCCAAGGATGAACCAGACTTGTGGAGGTCTACAATTTTTTTTCTGAGGTCTTGGCTGATTTCTTTAGATTTTCCCATGATGTCAAGCAAAGAGGCACTGAGTTTGAAGGTAGGCCTTGAAATACATCCACAGGTACACATCCGATTGACTCAAATGTAAATTAGCCTATCAGAAGCTTCTAAAGCCATGACATCATTTTCTGGAATTTTCCAAGATGTTTAAAGTCACAGTCAACTTAGTGTATGTAAACGTCTGACCCACTGGAATTGTGATACAGTGAATTATAAGTGAAATAATCTGGTCTGTAAACAATTATTGGACAAATTACTTGAGTCATGCACAAAGTAGATGTCCTAACCGACTTGCCAAAACTATAGTTTGTTAACAATAAATGTACACATTCATGTTATTCAGTCATTGCACCCACACTGCTCACGAGCGTCTGCATGGCCAGGTGCTAAAATAGAACTTGGTTCTATTTGTGACGCTCAACGCGCTGCAAGTCCTGCCTCCCCCATCTCCTCATTGGTTTTTACGAGCATCTACCCACGAGGGTGATTGAAAGATGAACTGAGGTCTACGCTCCAGTCCAGTTGGCTGTGGTAATGCACCATAAAGTCGGTTGCCAACCGCCATATAAAAGGTCCAAAGAAGACTGAAGGAGGAGAGATGACTAGAAAAAACTTTTACAGTTTTATCTGTGGATTAATTGTCGGAGTAGAGGACCTTGTACATTTCAGGTAAAATAACAACCCAATGTTTATATCCCAGGACAAATTAGCTAGCAACAGGAAGCTTGCTACATTGCCATATTTGTTTAATGCTTTTCGACCTGTCCCCAAATTAATATAATTGGGTCCGAGTTTATTTTGATATTTCAACCTGCGTGTCCTGATCGCTTCTGGTGTGGGGGGACAAAATCAACTTGCGCGCGTGCGGTCTGGGTAGCATGTTAGGGAATGATTTGTACCAAATACAATGCTCTTAGTTTTAGAGATGTTCAGGACCAGTTTATTACTGGCCACCCATTCCAAAACAGACTGCAACTCTTTGTTAAGGGTTTCAGTGACTTCATTAGCTGTGGTTGCTGATGTGTATATGGTTGAATCATCAGCATACATGGACACACATGCTTTGTTTAACGCCAGTGGCAGGTCATTGGTAAAAATAGAAACGAGTAGAGGGCCTAGAGAGCTGCCTGCGGTACACCACACTTTACATGTTTGACATTAGAGAAGCTTCCATTAAAGAAAACCTTTTGAGTTCTATTAGATAGATAGCGCTTGAAAAGAGCGGTTGAAAAGACATAAGTTTTTTTCAACAACATATTATTAACCATAACCTCTCTTGTTAATTTGTTTACAGAGAAATCGCATTGAATTTGGTCAAACACCATTTTTTCCAACAGTTTGCTAAGAGCTGGCAGCAAGCTGATAGGTCTGCTGTTAGAACCAGTAAAGACCGCTTTACCACTCTTGGATAATGGAATTACATTGGCTTTCCTCTATGCTCAGATTAAAGATATGACAGATAGGAGTGCCTATAGAGTCAGCTACCATCCTCTGTAGCTTTCCATCTAAGTTGTCAATGCCAGGAGGTTTGTCATTATTGATCGATAATCATTTTTCCACCTCTCCCACACTGACTTTACAAAATTCAAACTTGCAATGCTTTTCTTTCATTATTAGTTTTTTTTATGCATGAATACGATGGCTCACTGTTCATTGTTGGCATTTCCTGCCTATGTTCGCCCACTTTGACAATGAAGTAATCATTAAAATAATTGGCAACATCAAATGGTTTTGTGATGAATAAGACACCTTTTTCCATCACTCTTTATATCATTGATCTTGGCTTCATAATACGGTTTCCTCTTTTTGTTGAGTTTATTCACAACTTTGCAATTTGCATTAAGGCAGCCAGTCAGATGTGCAGCCAGACTTATTAGCCACTCCTTTTGCCCCATCTCTTTCAACCATAGATTTTTAATTCCTCATCAATCCATGGAGCCTTAACAGTCCTAACAGTCAGTTTCTTAACAAGTGCATGTGTATTAATAATTGGAAGAAGCAATTTCATCAAGTGCAGCGTCTAGATGCTCCTTATTAATCACATAAGACCCCAAAAATGTTTTTACATCATCCACATAAGAGTCACAGCAAGGAGGGGGAGTGAGGGGGGAGAGAGAGTGAGAGAGAGCGAGAGAGAGGGAAGGAGGGGAGAGAGAGAGAGAGAGAGAGAGAGGGAAGGAGGGGAGAGAGAGAGAGAAGGAGGGGAGAGAGAGAGAGAGAGAGAGAGAGGGAAGGAGGGGAGAGAGAGAGAAAGAGAGAAGGAGGGGAGAGAGAGAGAGAAAGAGAGAGAGGAGGGGGGAGAGAGAGAAGGAGAGAGAGAGAGAGAAGGAGGGGGAGGGAGAGAGAGAGAGAGAGAGAAAGAGGGGGAGAGAGGAGAGTGAGAGAAGGGGGAGAGAGAAGGAGGGGGAGAGAGAGAGAAGGAGGGAGAGAGAGAGGGAGAGAGAGAGAGCGAGAAGGAGGGGGAGAGAGAAGGGGGGGAGAGAGAGAGAGAGAGAAGGAGGGAGAGAGAGAGAGAGAGAGAAGGAGGGGGGAGAGAGAGAGAGCGCGAGAGAGAGAGCGAGAGAAGGAGGGGGGAGAGAGAGATTCCCAAACCTTCCTTAACAAAGCCATCACCTACAGAGAGATGAACCCGAAGAAGAGTACCCTAAGCAAGCTGGTCCTGGGGCTCTGTCCACAAACAGACCCCACAGAGCCCCAGGACAACAACACAATTAGACCCAACCAAATCATGAGAAAACAAAAAGAGAATTACTTGACACACTGGAAAGAATTAACAAAAAAACAGAGAAAACTAGAATGCTATTTGGCCCTAAACAGAGAGTACACAGTGGCAGAATACCTGACCACTGTGACTGACCCAAAATTAAGGAAAGCTTTGACTATGTACTGGCTCAGTGAGCATAGCCTTGCTATTGAGAAAGGCCGCCATAGGCAGACCTGGCTCTCAAGAGAAGACAGGCTATGTGCACACTGCCCACAAAATGAGGTGGAAACTGAGCTACACTTCCTAACCTCCTGCCAAATGTATGACCATATTAGAGACACATATTTCCCTCAGATGACACAGACCCACAAAGAATTTGAACACAAATCCAATTTTGATAAACTCCCATATCTTTTGGCTGAAATACCACAGTGTGCAATCACAGCAGCAAGATGTGTGGCCTGTTGCCACAAGAAAAGGGCAACCAGTGAGAACAAACACCATTGTAAATACAACCCATATGTTTATTTTCCCTTTTGTACTTTAACTATTTGCACATCATTATAACACTGTATATAGACATAATATGACATTTGAAATGTCTCTTATTTTGGAACTTTTTATATTTCACTTTTTATTGTTAATTTCACTTTTGTTTATTGGGGGGGAGAGAGGGGAGAGAGAGGGAGAGAGAGAGGGGAGAGAGATTAAAAGAGGGAGCAGAGTAAATGTTAGGTTGTTTGTTTCGTCTAACCGAATTGACTCTAAATCAAAGTCCACAGGCTGGAGCTGGCGAAACAGAAACCATTAGCAGCGCATTGACTGAAGTTTGTTTTGATTATTTATTAAACTTTTGCTAAAGTCTTTCCTCTTAATTAGCAAGGTACCAGTTAACTACAAGGATTTAACTATGATACAATGTAAAGCCTGGGTAAGTTAGACAACTATTAAATTGCTATCCAAGGTAGTCAACTTTTGGGCGTACCCATCCTAGCCAGCCAGCTAGATGGAACGCGAAGGACCTAGCTAGCGTGCTAACAAGCAAGCATGTGGAGTTTCTCAAAGTTTCCACTTCCTAAAAACAATTTAAGTAGCTATCAGCCACAATTAGCAGTGTTCGTATACATATAGGTATAACAATAGTTTGCAAGAATTATCTATATTCAAAAAAGTGTTGTTTATCTTACCACCTCTCGACTAGAGCTCAACTTTTTAGCCGTGTACAGTCAATCACAACAGCATACGGGGAACTTTCTTAAACGCCCACCACGTATTACGTCATCATGGTAGTTGTAGTTTTTCTTCTCATCTTACTTCAAGCTGATAAGAGATCATTCGGACGCTAGATGGCACTATAAACCATAACGCTTTTTAAAAATAATCATATCCCCCAGAAAAGGACCTTGCGCATTACATTAAACATGCACATTCAAATTGTGGTATATATTTGATTGTTTTATAATACCGGTATACATAGTTCTCAAATAAACAAAGACTGAAGCAACAGTAGTCAGACCATGGCAAAATGTAAGCCTACAGGCAACACAAGTCATTAGGCTATAATGGCTCATCACAAAATTAGATAATTGTATTCTGATTGATCAGTTTAAATTCCAGGATTGGAGGGCTGCTGCCAACTGACTGGCTGCACTTGTTTTTAAACCTGCTCTATTAATCTCTCTCTCTCTAATGCACTTTGCACTGTTTTAACTTCCATTCATTGTTATGTTTTATGTGTATTGTGTAACTACACATAACACACTACACCTCTTTAAGGAATACCTGGGATAGGATAAAGTAATCCTTCTACCCCCCCCCCCCCCCCAAAAAAAAAATTAAAAAAATAATTTGGAAGGTGGTTATCCCACTGGCTATAGGGTGAATGCACCAATTTGTAAGTCGCTCTGGATAAGAGCGTCTGCTAAATGACGTAAATGTGCCCTTGAGCAAGGCACTTAACCCTAATTGCTCCTGTAAGTCGCTCTGGATAAGAGCGTCTGCTAAATGACTAAAATGTAAAATGTAAATGTACACTGAAAAAATATATAAACGCAACATGTAAAGTGTTGGTCCCATGTTCCATGAATAAAATATCCAAGAAATGTTCCATACACACCTGACTCCACTTCAGTGGGCAAATGCTCACCTTCGATGGCCACTGGCACGGATGAATCCCGGTTTCAACTGTACCAGGCAGATGGCAGCGTGTATGGCGTTGTTAACAGAGTGCCCCATGGTGGCTGTGGGGTTATGGTATGGGCAGGCATAAACTACATGGACAACGAACACAATTGCATTTTATCGATGGCAATTTGAATGCACAGAGACACGGTGAGGTGATCCTGAGGCCCATTGTCGTGCCATTCATCCGCAGCCATCACCTCATGTTTCAACATGATAATGCACGGCCCCATGTACACAATTCCTGGAAGCTGAAAATGTCCCAGTTCTTCATGTCACCCATTGAGCATTTTACAGGCCACAATCAACAGCCTGATCGACACACCAGACACTGACTGGTTTTCTGATCCACGCCCTTACCTTTTTAAAAAGGTATCTGTGACCAACAGATGCATATCTGTATTACCAGTCATGTGAAATTCATAGATTAGGGCCTAATGAATTTATTTCAATTGACTGATTTCCTTATATGAACTGTAACTTCGTAAAATCTATGAAATTGTTGTATGTTGTTTATATATTTTAATACAGTGTATGTGTATGCTGCTCTCTTGAAAAGAGATGTACATCTCAATGTGATTTCTCTGTTTAAATAAAGGATAAATGAAATAATAAATTTGGTTGGCCTAACCATTTTCAAACAATTTGACCCCTTGACCAAGCGCTAAAACAATCAGTTTTCTTCTGACACCATTCCAAACAGCACAGATGCTACTAATGACCATGTCTCAGCTGCTTTGTCCACTTTCTTCTGGAGAGAACAGACACTGACTAACATGCCTTCACTGGTCACGTTTAACTTAAGGGTAGGGTACATTGTCCAGTTCAGTTCATAAACTTTGTAATCCATGAATGTTTGTAGACAGTGACAGAGCGGTTGTGAGTGAGTAACTCTTCGTCACAAGCAGAATAGGAAGGGAAGCCACTTCAGAATACTTTGCACTATTTCAGTCAGACCTCCTCTAACACACCGGTCCATTTCTTTCCTTGAGGCCCCCACACCGGCTCATTTTCTGTGCAAAAAAAACAAGTTAGACAGGCCCACTGGGCTAAAAATGGACCAGTCCATCCGGCATTTCCCCGAAATGCCAGATGGCCAGTCTGCCCCTGCTGGCAGACTCATTGATGACATCACATCTCCAATCTATACACTGATCCAGGTAAAGCATTGGATGCATCCCAAATGGCACCCTTTCCCCAATTTAGCACACTACCCTAGTACACTTTAAAGGGAATAGGGTGTAATTTGGGATGCAGAGAGTGGTGAAGAGGTCAGTGCTGACCAACCACCGGAAAACCAGGGAACACAAAGAGGCACCAGTTTATTGCTCTGCCCTCCAGGGGGTTCTGGTGTCAGTCGCGTCACTGTGGCCTGTAAACAGAGCTCTCCCACTGAACTCCTGCACCCACACACCCTTCTCACCCCTATTCTCCAAGGAAATTCCCTAGGATGCCTGCAGTGTCACCATAGCAACAATTACAGGCCCAAGGGGGAGGATGATTGTGTCAAGACATGGAGAAGGTGAGAGAGTAGAGGGGGGATAGAAAATAGGGAAATGGAGTGAAGCAGTGGAGAGAGAGAGAGAGGGAGAAATGATGTTGATAATGAGCCAACAGCTTGGTTATTTATTAAAACTGCTCTCTAGTCTAAAATAATGTGACCAATGGCAGCCTATTCACTATATAGTGCACTACTTTTGACCAGGGCCCATAGGTATATGATCAAAAGTAGTGCACTATATAGGGAATAGGGTGCCATTTGGGATGTTAGCAACCATTCTGTGACCATCGAGATGCCTGGGGAAACTGATTGTGTAGGCAGCCAGTAACCGCAAGAAAAGACATAAGAACAGCTGTGCATTAAAGAAAACCTGCCTTACAGTTCCTTATTGTCTTTAGTTAGGGTGAAACAAACAACAAACCAGGAGTCTGATTAGCATCTTTATTTGATATTTTATTTACAAACGCACACATTGTCGCCATGGATAACAATTCATGTCGTTCAATTTAAGTTAAGATCTCTTTTCTGATATAAACATCAGTAGTAGAATATTACAGTGAGTATCCTAGCAACATGTCTCCTCTTCATTTTGTAAAGTACATCAGAATGAAGAGCACATTCAAGATGAGGACAACCAACAAATCGATCAATTACCAATAATCAATTGGATACCATACCGATTGATTGCTGATTGGGCAAACAAATAGCCCAAGGTGAGAAAGCAACGGAAGAGGAAGAAGATTCACACTAATCAATCTGGTCCATGCATCTAATCAAACAGCACAACAAGAGGTTTAGAAATACCTTGAGGACTCAGAAATTACATCGCACATAGGAGATGGACTGATCAGGTATGGTGGATGAGTCCCAAATGGCACCCTATTCCCTACATGGTGCACTACTTTTGACCAGAGCCCTATTGGCTCCTGTCAAAAGTAGTGCACTATACGCTGAGTACACAAAACAAACATTTCCACGACAGACTGACCAAGTGAATCCAGGTGAAAGCTATGATCCCTTATTGATGTCACCTGTTAAATCCACTTCAATCAGTGTAGATGAAGGGGGAGACAGGTTAAAGAAGGAGCTTTAAGCCTTAAGACAATTGAGACATGGAATGTGTACCGTTCAGAGGGTGAATGGGCAAGACACAAAATCTAAGTGCCTTTGAATGGGGTATGGCAGTAGGTGCGCCATTTTTTTGTCAAGCACTGCAACGCTGCTGGGTTTTTCCACGCTCAACAGTTTCCCGTGTGTATCAAGAATGGTCCACCACCCAAAGGACATCCAGCCAACCTGACACAACTGTGGGAAGCATTGGAGTCAACATGGGCCAGCATCCCTGTGGAACGCTTTTGACATCTTGTAGAGTCCATGCCCCGACGAATTGAGGCTGTTCTGAGGGTAAAAGGGGGGGTGCAACTTAATGTTAGGATATTTGGTATACTCGATGTATAGAGAATAAGGTGCCCTTTGGGACGCAACCAAAGTTAAATAAATGAACCCCTTGAAGACAAACACGTCATTTTCAACATACACCCTAAAAAAACAAGTTGATGAGAGTGATCTTTTGGAAGACCAAGGCACAGAGGAGGCCGCTGTGGCAAATTATTCTAAATTAAGGACTTTCTTGAACTACAAATGATCAAGGTCAGAGGCACACATTTCAGGAGCTTGACAAAGTCCAGGTAGGTGTGAGGGGGGGTAGTCTCTCCTTGAAGTGCCCTGTTGCCTGCACAGGACACTAGTGGATGGAGGAAGTGTGTAGAACAGAAGATATGTCTATCTACAGTGACAGTACAGCTACTTGTCCATATGCAAAACAGAATAGATGTAGAGTGATGTCGTGGCAGCCATTTTGTTCGAGTTCTGTGTAATCTTCGCAGCAGAGGAGAGACTGTATGGCAGGTACGTCCTTAATTGCGCTTTAAAATGGGCCAAACTTAAGTGAAAACACCCCATCGATTCTGGACAATCGTGAATAGTCTGAATGGACCAGTAACTGCCTACCCCTCCAAAACAGAGAGGTCTGTTACAATTCACCAAGTAATCTATTGATACCCGCATACATGTACAGTGGACCCAAAACACACATAGGCATGTGTATGTGTGGACGTAAGACTGCTGTATAAAGTTGAAAAAGTGGTATTATCTGCCATGATCACTTCCACATGGGCGAGGAGGCAGGACGGGCCATTTTAGGTCCAGGTATCCGTGTTGCTGTGGGGGTTTTGCAGGCAGAGACAGCAGCTCTAGAGGGCTCTGTGCCGGGGCTCGTCCTGGTCGTTTTAGTCCTGGCCGCAGCTATAACAGCTGTACGGATGCTTTTAGCTGTAGCCAAGGAGGAGCTGTGTGGGGAGTGTTGGGTCTCAGAGTTGGCGGTGGGGGCGAGACGTTTGGTCACCCTGAGAGGGGAGCCTCTGACAAAGGCTGGCTGGCTGCTAGCTGTACTACTTGTGGTGCTGGTGCTAGAAGTCCTTTCCCTCTCTGGTCCAAGCCCCAGCCCAGCTCTCTCTGATGCCTGGCGGGTCAAGGTGGGTTTCCCTGGGGCCTGCTGCTGGTTCTCACCCCCAGCCTGGATCCTCTCACTCCTGGTGCTACTGCTCCGCTTCACCTCTGTCTGGGTAGTAGTAGGACGTGTGATGGGGGAGGAGCGTATGGAGGCGCTGCGTATGGACGGGGACGCCAGACAAGTGGAACGTGGTGTAGTCTGTAAATTAGGATTTGGGACGGGGCCAGTGGGTGTCTCTGGTTTGGAAATAAAACGCACCCTATGGATGCCTGTATTGTTCGGTTGACCTGCACGAGGTACCAAGCCCCTCTTAGCCCCTCCTCGGACAACAGGAGTGTTCCCCCCGCTCCGAGAGTCCTCTTTCCCCATTGGAAGCCCGGCACCAGCCCCTGGAGTCTCTGCCTGCCTCTCTTTCCTCCACTTGGAACAGAGGCTGGGTGGGGCTCTAGGGAGGGGTGTGGTTGGGGTGGGAGTGGGAGGAGGGGATATGGTGTCGTAAGAACGCAGGCCTCGGACCAGGGTGTGGTACTCCAGGGTTTCGCCCACACGTGGGTACGACCGGTCCCTCTCCCTGTCAGGGCTGGAGACCTCTGGGCATTGATGTGCCCGCTGTGGGCTCAGCTCTGGTAGGCTGGGAGGCAGCCAGCTCTGTTCCACTGGTGTAGAGGGAGATTCTGTTTCCCTCTGCTGGGTTGTTCCCCCCTCAGGCCTCAGCTCCAAACCACTTCCTTGTGTGGTCTCCTTGGCTCCCTTAGCCTCCTGCGATTGGACACCGTCTGGGGGGGTCAGTGGCCATGGATGATTCTGATTGGCTCTCAAAGGGCTGCTGAGTCACCTCAGTGACCGTTGACCCTGTGAGAGGAGCGAGGTCAGGGTCTTGATGCGCTGCGTCTCTGACTGAGGAGTCTGTGGCATTCGCCTGAGAAACGGGGGTAGGCTCAGTCCCCACTAGGCCATACCTGTGTCTAAGACCAATGGTATTTCTTCTCACACTGGGAATGGCAGTAGTGGTAGAGGAGGAGTGTCTATGAGGACTGGCCATAGACTTAGTGGTCAGTACACGCTGGTCCAGGCTGGCATCAACTGTCCGTTCATGGTGAGTTTTAGTCACTCGAGCCATTGGTGTGAGTCGGCTTTCATTGAAGTTAGTAGCAATTCCATGTTGGGTTTGTGTGGCATAGGCAATAGTGTCCTGCCTGTTTTGGGGGACATTGAATCTAAGTCCACACTGGGTTTGAGTGACATTAGAAGTCAGTTCATGTTGAGGTTGTGAGACTTGAGTCTGAGTTGTCCCCTCATGATGTGGTCTCTTTGTCTCCAGGACTGGTTGGTGCTGATGGACCAGGGGCTCTGTCCTGGTCTCTGTCCCCAGGGACGGTCTCTCCTGGCTGGGGTAGGTGGGGCAGGGTAGCCCTGGGGAGGTCTGGGGGTGGATGGAGGTACTGCGGAGGTTGGAGGAGTTGTTGAGGTGGAGATGGGGGGATACGATTCTACCCAAATCAGGGGATGTCTGAAGAGGAGCGGAGGTGGTGTCCTGGATTAGGTTGGAAGTGTAGTTCTGGAAGCGGGTGGAGGAGGTTTGAGGAGGAGGGGAGGATGAGGAGTTGTTTTGGAGGAGATGAGAGTTGTAGTTCTGGAGGTGGTTGGAGAGCCTACGGTTCTCCTGGGTTCTAAGGCTGCGCTGGCTCCAAGTGTGGCTCAGGTTCTCAAGGGTTCTTTCCAGGTCATCCTGGTTCTCCTGGGTGCCCGGTGGAGACACCTGACCCAGAACCACACCCAGGTCCAGCCCTGTACACACGGCCACAGAGCGACGCTTCTCCACCATCTCTCGCTCTCGCTCCATCCGCTTCTGCTCCTTCTGTTTCCGCTCTGCGTTTTCCTGAGAGGGAACAGGATGAGTTAAAGGAGTTTCAGGTAAAATAAGAAACATAAAGCATACATTTATCAGCAAAGCATCTACGCATCTATCTACGTATCTATCTACGTATCTATCATATCTATCTACGTATCTATCATATAATCTATCATATCTATCATATCTATCTATCTATCTACGTATCTATCATATCTATCTACGTATCTATCTACGTATCTATCATATCTATCTACGTATCTATCATATCTATCTACGTATCTATCATATCTATCTACGTATCTATCATATCTATCTACGTATCTATCATATAATCTTTTTTTCCTCATCTGTCTATAACTCCTTACACACACACACACACACACACACACACAGGTGAAGTCGGAAGTTTACACACACTTAGGTTGGAGTCATTAAAACTTGTTTTTCAACCACTCCACAAATTTCTTTTTAACAAACTATAGTTTTGGCAAGTCAGTTAGGACATCTACTTTGTGCATTGTGCAAAGTAATTGTTCCAACAATTGTTTACAGACAGATTACTTATAATTCACTGTATCACAATTCCAGTGGGTCAGAAGTTTACATACACTAAATTGGCTGGGCCTTTAAACAGCATGGAAAATTCCAGAAAATGATGTCATGGCTTTAGAAGCTTCTGATAGGCTAATTGACATCATTTGAGTCAATTGGAGATCATACTTTTTGGAGAAATGTCCTCTGGTCTGATTAAACAAAAATAGAACTTTGGCGATAATGACCATCGTTATGTTTGGAGGAAAAAGGGGGTTGCTTGCAAGCCGAAGAACACCATCCCAACTGTGAAGCACGGGGTGGCAGCATCATGCTGTGGGGGTGCTTTGCTGCAGGAGGGACTGGTGCACTTCACAAAATAGATGGCATCATGAGGAAGGAAAATGATGTGGATATATTGAAGCAACATCTCAGGACATCAGTCAGGAAGTTAAAGCTTGGTCGCAAATGGGTCTTCCAAATGGACAATGACCCCAAGCATACTTCCAACAAAGTCAAGGTATTGGAGTGGCCATCACAAAGCCCTAGCCCTGACCTCAATCCTATAGAACATTTGTGAGCAGAAAAAGCGTGTGCGAGCAAGGAGGCCTACAAACCTGACTCAGTTACACCAGCTCTGTCAGGAGGAAGGGGCCAAAATTCACCCAACCTATTGTGGGAAGCTTGTGGAAGGCTACCCGAAACGTTTGACCCAAGTTAAACAATTTAAAGGCAATGCTAGCAAATACTAGTTGAGTGTATGTAAACTTCTGACCCACTGGGAATGTGATGAAAGAAATAAAAGCTGAAATAAATAATTCTCTCTACTATTATTCTGACATTTCACATTCTTAAAATAAAGTGGTGATCCTAACTGACCTAAAACAGGGAATTTTTACTAGGATTAAATGTCAGGAATTGTGAAAAACTGAGTTTAAGGTGTATGCAAAATTCCGACTTCAACTGTATGTATAGTTTTTTTGTGTGCTCTAGGGCAACGGTGTCTAGATGGAGCCCAACCTAGTTCTACAATTTCTCTTCTTAAAATCAGATTTTAAGCCCAACCCTAAACCCAACCCTAAACCCAAGCCCAACCCTAAACCCAACCCTAAACCCAAGCCTAAACCCAACCTTGAATTAGGACCAAAAAACTCATTTTAGTTTTCATACATTTTTTCAATATGGACAAAATGTGGACTTTGGTCATGTAGGGTGAACCCATGCAGACAGCTTGATGTAAAGCAGTTGGTCTCACCTGTACAGCTCTTTGGAAGCGAAGGCAGAAGGAGTGGAAGACCCTGCAGGCCTCCTCCAGTTTAAAGGTGCTGTCATCCTCACAGAAGAATTCGACCAGAGCCTGACTGGACATCCTCATCCCCTCCACCTCATCCTCCGCCTCCTTCAGACGCTCCTCTGCCACCTAGAGATGGAGAGAGCAAGATTAGACTCACTGTTGTGCATTTTGACTCAGGAGGACGAATATGGAGGGAAGAGACTCAGAGTTAACCAAAGCCATGTGAGTTTCAGTTTTGTTCTTTGTGAGTTCATAAATTCTCACTTCACTAGATACCATAGATCAGTGTTTAATAATTTAGCATGTTCTAGCTCAGTTTCGTGTAGCTCAGATGGTAGAGCATGGCGCTTGCAATGCCAGGGTTGTGGGTTCGATTCCCACGGGGGGCCAGTATGAAAAAATTATAATATATATATATATATATATATATATATATATATTTTTTTTTATATATAAGAGCGTCTGCTAAATGGCTAAAATGTAAATGTAAAAATGTTCTAAATCCATGTTCTAGAATCTAGTTCAGTTCCGTACCTCCAGGAAAGGCTGTGTGAGCTGCTGGAGGTCTGCCTCCGTCTGGACACTGATCCTGAGGGATGCCACACGGCTGTGGAGCCTGGAGAGATCCTCTACTACAGACTCCTCACACAACCTATAGGAAGACAGAGACGAGAGATGCATTACTTTACATGACATTAAAAAGGTAGACTCAGCGATATGAGGTGGCTGCAGAAAGTAAACAGCATAGGGGGTCAATTTCCGTAACAACTAAGAGCGTTAAAGCACGAGGCTCAACTTCTCCCTGGCTATCACACTGTGAAAAGGCTGAAGCGAACCCGTGCACTTGCGCAGATACTTGTGTGTGACCGTGTGAGAGCAAAGTGTTGCATCTCGCTCATCTCAATATCTCCGGTGCTGCTCGTGGCAACGTCATTTCGCAGAGTCCACCTTTATAGATGATAGTAAAGTGATTACAGTGAGATTCTGTGACCCAACAACTAGATGGCATCTGTTCTAAAAGTTGGCCAAACTGTGTAAATGTACAGCTCTGGATAAAACCATGTGTTTTTAACCATGAGAGACTATGCTGCAAAGTAAAACATACAAGGAGTCTTTGTTTCAGAAGATGCTGTTACTAAGATTATAAGTCAAAGCGGTGGTTCCCAAGCTGTGACCTAGATAAAGCTGTTATTTTCCTCTGACAGACATCTTAATACGTCCAAGATTTCCCCTTTGGCTCTACCCCAGCAGGAGTAGGCTGTCGCTCATTACTAGGTCCTGACTGACGGACAGTAACACCGATACCCACAGAGTAACTGACAGTAAAGGGTGTATCCCAAATGGCACCCTATTCCCTATATAGTACATCGACAAAAAGTATTGGGTGCCATTTGGGACTCAATCTAAGTGTCCTACATAGCTAACCAATCCCAACAACCCCAACAGAGCCGTGATATTGGATTGAAACAGAAATGTTGTCATGAGCCATATTAAAAAAGGTGATAGTTATATCACTAACAGCTGGACAGAGCTCCAGTACTGTAACACAATACAGTCCTGTTGAAACTGGTCTTAAAGCAGCCGTAGTGTCTGTGTGTGTTAGCAGCCTGCTGGAGCGTATTGATGTTATAGGGCGGATCTCATATGCTCCCCCGAAGCATACAAAACACCACGGGCCACGTTCAAACACTTCAGATTGCTTCCTTCCTTCTTTCCTCTGTTTAATTAATTACAGATCTGCTGGACTGGTTAAAAGCAATGAAGTGGAAACCTTGCTTTACGCGCAGATCACGCAAAGATCTGGGCTCGCCCCAAGGTACATTTTCAAACGATTAGAACAGGGGCTCGTTCAGCAGGACAACGTTTTGGAACGTTGGGATAGAAACATGCCTCTCTGACACATAGACCAAGGAATCATGTTGGCTCTATTCATGGCAATTCTATCTGCAACGTTCGACAATGTTTGGCAACTGAACGTGGCCCATTCCCTATGAGGAAGGAAGAAGGGGGGCATTTCTAAACTGGGGGGGTCTGTATTATTGGCTCTTACTGACCTGGATGTGGGGCCGACATGTCCTAGTTGGCTGGGAAACGACAGTAAACTCTGGTCCTTTTTCACCGCTTCCTGTGGAGACAGAGACGGCGCTGATCCAGCTATTGTTTCACACAGTGAGCCGTCATAATTCTGTCTGAATCATTGCATTGTGTCACGATTCAGTGTGTTGATGTGGTTATTGTGAAAGTAATAATTAATGGTTGGTCAAATACAACAAATACCCAACACATAGTTTGAAAGACATTCTGAAGACCCATTTCATCTATGCCAATTGAACAATTCTGCTAAATAAGTGTCAAGTTTTTCAAAGGAAACTAAATGTGCAGTCTGTCAGATGGTTGTTAGTCTTCAATAAAGAGTAGTCTGGGATTCATTCTGTCGTCTTTGAACTGCATCTAGAGAGAGTTTCTTGACATGTGTGGCATATTACTGCTATAGCTTAAGTCTTAACTGAAAGATCAATTAAAGTCAAGCACTTCAAGGGTCTCCTCTTCACTGCAAGTGTGATTTACATAGTGTACAAAACATTACGAACACCTGCTCTTTCCATTACAGACTGACCAGGTGAATCCAGGTGAAACCTACGATCCCTTATTGATGTCACCTGTTAAATCCACTTCAATCAGTGTAGATGAAGGGGAGGAGACAGGTTAAAGAAGGATTTTTAAGCCTTGAGACAAACTTTGATTGTGTATGTGTGCCATTCAGAGGGTGAAGATTGAAGTGCCTTTGAACGGGGTATGGCAGTAGGTGCCAGGCGCACCATTTTGAGTGTGTCAAGAACTGCAATGCTGCTGGGTTTTTCACGCTCAACAGTTTCCCGTGTGTATCAAGATTAGTCCACCACCCAAAGGACATCCAGCCAACTGGACACAACTGTGGGAAGCATTAGAGTCAACATGGGCCAGCATCCCTGTGGAATGCTTTCGACACCTTGTACAGAGTCGATTCCCTGACGAATTGAGGCTGTTCTGAGGGCAAAAGGGGATGCAACTCAATATTAGGAAGGTGTATATTTGACTACATCAGGGTAGGAGTGCTGATCTACAGTAGGATCAGTTTTGCATTTTAGATGATAATGAATACAGCTATATGCACAAAAAGGTACCCGATCCTAGATCAGGTCTTACCATGGCCACGAAGTGCAGGAGGTTCATGCCTGGCTTGTTGGCTTTGGTGTCGGCCAGCTTGAGCAGAGAAGCGATTCGGAACCCTGCTGCGTTGCCTGCGTACCCACCCTGAGGTCAAATACAGTAGGTCAGTGAAAAGAGGTCACACACACACACACACACACACACACACACACTCCCCCGACATCTTAAACAAACAACATTACAAAACCCAGGTGCAGCCAGAGTGACGCTCTGGAGCAGACCCCAGTCCCAGACCCCAGTCCCAGACCCCAGTCCCAGTCCCCCGTCCCAGACCCCAGTCCCCAGACCCCAGTCCCCAGTCCCACACCCCAGTCCCACACCCCAGTCCCACACCCCAGTCCCCAGTCCCAGTCCCCAGTCCCAGACCCCCGTCCCAGACCCCCGTCCCAGACCCCAGTCCCAGACCCCAGTCCCAGACCCCAGTCCCAGACCCCAGTCCCACACCCCAGTCCCAGACCCCAGACCCCAGTCCCACACCCCAGTCCCAGACCCCAGTCCCAGACCCCAGTCCCACACCCCAGTCCCAGACCCCAGTCCCAGACCCCCGTCCCAGACCCCCGTCCCAGACCCCCGTCCCAGACCCCAGACCCCCGTCCCAGACCCCAGTCCCACACCCCAGTCCCGGACCCAGACCCCAGTCCCAGTCCCCAGTCCCAGACCCCAGTCCCAGACCCCCGTCCCAGACCCCCGTCCCAAACCCCCGTCCCCCGTCCCAGACCCCCGTCCCAAACCCCCGTCCCCCGTCCCAGACCCCCGTCCCAGACCCAGACCCCCGTCCCAGACCCAGACCCCCGTCCCAGACCCCCGTCCCAGACCCCCTTCCCAGACCCAGACCCCAGTCCCAGACCCCCGTCCCAGACCCCAGTCCTACACCAGCAGCATTGTGCACACAGATAAAGGACGTCTCTCTCTTTCATCTGAAAGATAGAAAGGAAGGAGGAAGAGAAAGAAGACATGACTCACAGCGTTCATGTAGTTTCCTGCCTTCAGAACCAGACGGAGGATGGAGTGCAGCTCAGGACAGCTCAACAGCTCTGAGACAGAGACAGAGGGACAGCGGGACAGACAAACGGACGGACAGACGGATATAAAACTGGTGAATAAAACGATCTCATATCTTCTTTAGACAAAAACCCACGTGGCCCATCTGTAGCCTACAGTACATCACGTCACTAATTCTGAACCAACTTCAGATCACCATCCCAGACTAAACTCAAACAAGACTGAACACTTAGAAGAGAAACTAAAACCCCCTGCTGGTGATTAAAGGGGAAACTAAAAACCCTGCTGGTGATTAAAGGGGAAACTAAAAACCCCTGCTGGTGATTAAAGGGGAAACTAAAAACCCCTGCTGGTGATTAAAGGGGAAACTAAAAACCCCTGCTGGTGATTAAAGGGGAAACTAAAAACCCCTGCTGGTGATTAAAGGGGAAACTAAAAACCCCTGCTGGTGATTAAAGGGGAAACTAAAAACCCCTGCTGGTGATTAAAGGGGAAACTAAAAACCCCTGCTGGTGATTAAAGGGGAAACTAAAAACCCCTGCTGGTGATTAAAGGGGAAACTAAAAACCCCTGCTGGTGATTAAAGGGGAAACTAAAACCCTGCTGGTGATTAAAGGGGAAACTAAAACCCCCTGCTGGTGATTAAAGGGGAAACTAAAACCCCCTGCTGGTGATTAAAGGGGAAACTAAAACCCCCTGCTGGTGATTAAAGGGGTGGGGGCGCTGATGAAGAGCAGTAGGCCATGTTTGCGTCCGAAATGGCACCGTATTCTCTTTATAGTGCACTACTTTTTAACAGGGCCCATGGGGATCTGGACAAAAGTAGTGCCCTATGTAGGGAGTAGGGTGCCATTTGGGATGCATTGGTATTATCGAAAAGAGGAAGTGGATGGGCCACAAAGGGGGTTAAACGGATGGTGATGAGTAGTAGTGTAGAGTAAAACTAAAAACAACTAAATAATAACTTCCACCATTTCATACTAAACTCAAACAAGACAAGAGCACTACAAGGGGAAGTGAACGGTATGGAAGTGAATGACCACAAAATAGTTTTAAAAGGGCGGTGATAGGGAGTAGAGTAGGCCTAGGGTTAATCCCAAATGGCACCCTATTCCCTACATAGTACACAACCTTTGAACCGGAGCCCTATGGAACCTGGTCAAAAGTAGTACACTATATAGGGAATAGGGTGCCATTTGGGACGTATCCCTTAACTAAAAGCCCCTGCTGATGGTTTACCTCTGGCCGCCTCCCTCAGACATCTGGCCGCCAGACAGAGAGAGGTCACAGCGGGGTCAAACTCCTCCTGCAGGATCATGGCGTCCAGACGCAGACGAAAGCTAACAGGGGAGAAAAGGGGAGGAGGGGGAGGAGAGGAGAGGAGAGGAGAGGAGGAGGGGGGGAGGAGGGGGAGAGGGGGAGGAGAGAGATGAGAGGAGAGGGGGAGGAGGGAGATGAGAGAGGAGAGGAGAGGGGGAGGAGGGAGATGAGAGAGGAGAGGGGGAGGAGAGGAGAGGGGGAGGAGGGAGATGAGAGGGGGAGGAGAGGAGGGGGAGAGGAGAGGAGGGAGAGGGAGAGGGGAGAGGGGGTAGAGGAGGGAGAGGGGGGTAGAGGAGGGAGAGGGGGGTAGAGGAAGGGGGGGGGGGGGGGGGGGGGGGGAGAGGAAAGGATGGAAGTGGTTAGAGCCATATCGATCATTAGAGAGACACACATCAGCACAGAGTGGAAAGTTAGTGAGTCAGCCATTAGTGTGTGGAGAGTGGGAGTCACTGCAAAATGAGAACAGCAGATACATTGGCATATTTTGCAACACAGTTTGAACTTCAAGGTTAGGGTTTGTAATAGTTTAAAACAGTGAAGTGCTAGGTTGTGTGGTATACCTGGGGACTTCCACTAGCAGAATCATGAAGAGGTCAGGCTCCCCAAGCCTACTGCACTCTCCCTTGAACCTCTTCAGACGAGCCTCCTGTGAAAATACCCAGACAGACAACTTAGAGATATTATCAGTCAGCTTTCCTGCTACATTCTACAAGCCTCATTCATTTTACTGGGAATTCCACCTAGGTTTCATTTACTAGCATCTCCAGAAATAATTTGTAGAATTTAAAACTTTGCTTGAGTCCAGTGGTAAAACCACCATCACCCAGGATGAGTCCAGCGGTAGAACCACCATCACCCAGGATAAGTCCAGTGGTAGAACCACCATCACCCAGGATGAGTCCAGTGGTAGAACCACCATCACCCAGGATGAGTCCAGCGGTAGAACCACCATCACCCAGGATGAGTCCAGCGGTAGAACCACCATCACCCAGGATGAGTCCAGCGGTAGAACCACCATCACCCAGGATGAGTCCAGCGGTAGAACCACCATCACCCAGGATGAGTCCAGCGGTAGAACCACCATCACCCAGGATGAGTCCAGCGGTAGAACCACCATCACCCAGGATGAGTCCAGCGGTAGAACCACCATCACCCAGGATGAGTCCAGCGGTAGAACCACCATCACCCAGGATGAGTCCAGCGGTAGAACCACCATCACCCAGGATGAGTCCAGCGGTAGAACCACCATCACCCAGGATGAGTCCAGCGGTAGAACCACCATCACCCAGGATGAGTCCAGCGGTAGAACCACCATCACCCAGGATGAGTCCAGCGGTAGAACCACCATCACCCAGGATAAGTCATTATTATTACTTTATATTATTTTAACCATGTCCATATACAACAACACGTGCAGTCATTGGAAACATATTTTACCACATGTATTGTCAGTAAGCCCTTCACAATTCTGAGACGATGGTGTAATGGCAAACTGTTGATTAGGATCATCAGAACCAGATGAAGAGAGGGGTGGGGGCTACAGGCTAGTCAGTGCTGTTGCAGTAGGAGCTATGGTGTGTCGGAGAGGACACGGAGCAGAGTCTTTACCTCGTCGGTGTCAGGCAGCAGTTTGCAGAGCTCGGCCAGTTTCTCTGCCCCATAGCGGGTCCCGACCCCCTGCCGGATATCCTCAACTATCTCCTGGGCAGCCCTGTGGAAAACATGACAACACACATCAGCTCTATGGTGACATCACCTTACACACAAACACACACGCAGCTGCACTGTCTGTGGGGTTTAGAGAAATGGGGTTTAAGCCAACCCCGGAGGATGTAAGTCACTGATATACTGAGGTGATTCAAATGAACACTCATCATTTAAGAAATGAAGAAAAGAGGGGGTTTCATGCAGGGGTGTGGAATGGTGGAGGGGGTTTCATACAGGGGTCTGGAATGGTGGAGGGGGTATCATGCAGGGGTCTGGAATGGTGGAGGGGGTTTCATCCAGGGGTCTGGAATGGTGGAGGGGGTTTGATATTCTCTGATTGCTCTGCTTGGTGCACGCACACACACACACGCACACGCAGTCAAGCTTATCCCCTCTTATCTGACTGATTGTTGGGAAAAAAGGCCTTTGACGCCACATTGGCGACACGCTGAATGACATGTGCCCTGAGCAAACACACACACAGATATAGAAACACACACAGGCGCTCAACACAGACACTTGGGCAAACACATAAGTAGACACCCACACACAGCGGTCCTTAGAGGTTGAGTTATCGCCAGACAGAGAGAGAGAGAGCAGAAGCTGGCCAGTCCCTGACTGTATGACCTCTCCCCGACCCCGACTTCCTCCAAATGACACAAGTCTAGTATGTAGCTCAACTCCTCCAGGAGTCTCTCCTTTCATCACCACCTACATCAGACAGCTTCACCCCATTCCTTCACTTCTTCCTTTCACCCCCTCTCTTTCCCAGGCTCTTCCTTTCTCTCCCTTATGTCCCCCCCCCCTTTTCTGTCTTTCTCTTACAGTCCTCCTCTCTGCCTGTCTGCCCTGTGTTCACTCTAATACCGTGGCTCTGCCTGTCTGCCCTGTGTTCACTCTAATACCTCCTCTCTGCCTGTCTGCCCTGTGTTCACTCTAATACCATGTCTCTGCCTGTCTGCCCTGTGTTCACTCTAATACCGTGGCTCTGCCTGTCTGCCCTGTGTTCACTCTAATACCGTGGCTCTGCCTGTCTGCCCTGTGTTCACTCTAATATCGTGGCTCTGCCTGTCTGCCCTGTGTTCACTCTAATACCGTGGCTCTGCCTGTCTGCCCTGTGTTCACTAATACCTCCTCTCTGCCTGTCTGCCCTGTGTTCACTCTAATATCGTGGCTCTGCCTGTCTGCCCTGTGTTCACTCTAATACCATGGCTCTGCCTGTCTGCCCTGTGCTCACTCTAATACCGTGGCTCTGCCTGTCTGCCCTGTGTTCACTCTAATACCATGGCTCTGCCTGTCTGCCCTGTGTTCACTCTAATACCTCCTCTCTGCCCGTCTGCCCTGTGTTCACTCTAATACCTCCTCTCTGCCTGTCTGCCCTGTGTTCACTCTAATACCATGGCTCTGCCTGTCTGCCCTGTGCTCACTCTAATACCGTGGCTCTGCCTGTCTGCCCTGTGTTCACTCTAATACCATGGCTCTGCCTGTCTGCCCTGTGTTCACTCTAATACCGTGGCTCTGCCTGTCTGCCCTGTGTTCACTCTAATACCTCCTCTCTGCCTGTCTGCCCTGTGTTCACTCTAATACCGTGGCTCTGCCTGTCTGCCCTGTGTTCACTCTAATACCTCCTCTCTGCCTGTCTGCCCTGTGTTCACTCTAATACCATGGCTCTGCCTGTCTGCCCTGTGTTCACTCTAATACCGTGGCTCTGCCTGTCTGCCCTGTGTTCACTCTAATACCTCCTCTCTGCCTGTCTGCCCTGTGTTCACTCTAATACCGTGGCTCTGCCTGTCTGCCCTGTGTTCACTCTAATACCATGGCTCTGCCTGTCTGCCCTGTGTTCACTCTACTACCGTGGCTCTGCCTGTCTGCCCTGTGTTCACTCTAATACCTCCTCTCTGCCCGTCTGCCCTGTGTTCACTCTAATACCTCCTCTCTGCCTGTCTGCCCTGTGTTCACTCTAATACCATGGCTCTGCCTGTCTGCCCTGTGTTCACTCTAATACCGTGGCTCTGCCTGTCTGCCCTGTGTTCACTAATACTGTGGCTCTGCCTGTCTGCCCTGTGTTCACTCTAATACCGTGGCTCTGCCTGTCTGCCCTGTGTTCACTCTAATACCTCCTCTCTGCCTGTCTGCCCTGTGTTCACTCTAATACCTCCTCTCTGCCTGTCTGCCCTGTGTTCACTCTAATACCGTGGCTCTGCCTGTCTGCCCTGTGTTCACTCTAATACCTCCTCTCTGCCTGTCTGCCCTGTGTTCACTCTAATACCGTGGCTCTGCCTGTCTGCCCTGTGTTCACTCTAATACCGTGGCTCTGCCTGTCTGCCCTGTGTTCACTCTAATACCATGGCTCTGCCTGTCTGCCCTGTGTTCACTCTAATACCTCCTCTCTGCCTGTCTGCCCTGTGTTCACTCTAATATCGTGGCTCTGCCTGTCTGCCCTGTGTTCACTCTAATACCGTGGCTCTGCCTGTCTGCCCTGTGTTCACTCTAATACCGTGGCTCTGCCTGTCTGAATCACAGATAACATTAACCTTTGTTAAGGATTGAAAATACACGTGGCTCAACTGGGATTATCCTGATTCAAAAGAGTTGAATGAAAGGTTTTTAGCCTCTACCTTCATAACCTCCGGCCTGTTATTTCTACGCAGAACTGAATGCTGGTTACAATAACAGTCGCCACAGCTGAAATTGAGCATAATGAAAAGGTAGAGGGAGGTAGTACATGTTCTAATACCGTAGTGTCTCACGAAGGGACCAATCTGTTCAAACGACTTCCACCCATGTCGCTAATCTAAAAGTACCTTGTGACTCACACAAGACAAACAAGCTCCATGTAAGAAGACATGTTTTTGTCCATAGGCTCACCTCTCTTCATATAAAGGCTTTCAACTACATGTTCTGACAGATATTTTGTTTAGAGAGAAGCTCTCTTCAAGTAGGACGCAAACAATTGAATCTCCGTGAACTCTGTGTTCAGTAAACGCGCAGGCATGACAACATACCTGCTCTGCAAGAGGGCATCGTCTGGTAGCTACCATCATACCACTAGTGTTGTCACAAACCAGAATTTTTACTTTGATACGCGATACCATCACTATACCACGGCAAAAAAATAAGTCGTATTAGCCAAAGACGCAGAATGACACTTGATCCGGACAGATCTGTAGAGTTCAATATCATTACTTTTGAAATGTTTGAATGTATGCATTAATGAATCAATTATACAATCAATGTGACCGTTTTTTACCAATCTAACCACATAAACGGTAATAATTTATTTGAATGGTAAATCTCTATTGATAAACTGGGTAAACCGAGATGTAGCCAAGGTCTTTTCACAATACAGATGAATACATATTCAATAGGGGTGTGTGCAAGCATTGTGTTATTGATCTTGTTTTGGCTGATTTCATGAGGCTACAGATGAAACACTGTTTACCTTCCATTTGGGACTTATTTTATTGGACTGATCAACAACAATCTCTTCTTTTACAAACGTGTACGCTGTCTCTTCACGACCATGACGTCATTCACACACAAAGTCCGTTCCAGGCTCGAGGAAAGATTATCTTGACTGGGAGAGACGTGAGGTGAGGGAAACAAAGTGAATTAATAACGTTTTTGGTAACAATCAGCAATATTCTGCGTTACGGTTTGCTTATTATCACAAACAAGGTACTAGGGTAGTGAATTGATGTTGTCTTCGTCTGTAAGCTAGCAAGGAAAGTTAGCCTACAAACCTGGAAGCTACCGGTATCTTCTGTAGTATTCTAGCCTGTACTGGACATTGTTTTGGGAACAGTAATTAGCAGTTTAAACATTTCTACATGTTAACTTCTGTGCAGCATGAGTGGGGAGCTAACATGATGCAGCCCAGACTCCCAGTGAGTTCAGTGGTTCCTCATGGCAGGCTAGAGCTAGTAATGAGTGAGTGGAGGGTGTGGAGCAGGCTGTGGAGCAGGCACGGTGCTCTCGCGCTATAAGTGTCATCGGCTGCGCTGATAGACAGACTAGATCCTCTCTCAATCAGTAGACGACGTGCGACACATTTGACAGAAGTACAGAGAGTAACAAATTCTAGTACTGAACCGTTTTTCATGTTCTAGTATCGAAAAAGTACCTAAGTTTTGGTATACCGTGCAATACTAATACCCACAGAGACCAACACACAGAGACCAACCATATCTGACCCACAGAGACCAACCCACAGACACCAACCATATCTGACCCACAGAGACCAACCATATCTGACCCACAGAGACCAACCATATCTGACCTACAGAGACCAACCACATCTGACCCACAGAGACCAACACACAGAGACCAACCATATCTGACCCACAGAGACCAACCATATCTGACCCACAGAGACCAACCCACAGATACCAACCATATCTGCAGCATCAACCAAGAGACATTCCAAACAGTACACCGATTTTAAACCTACGATCTAAACTCTACATAAAATAAAAGTGAAAAGTGAAAACATCAAGCTATAGAAAAGCACAACCTTTGGTTTTACAAGTCATATAAAGACTTTTCACCTTGTGTTTACAGACTCAAAGACTCTACAGAGTAAAGGAGGAGGACTATAAATGGCACCCTATTCGCTACAGGGCCATCGTCAAATGTAGTGCACTATAAAGGGAACAGGGTGCTATTTGGGATACAGCCTATGTCCGACTGTCTTTACTGGAGGGCAGCACTCCTTAACGGTCTGAGCAGGTGTCAACTTTGACCCCTTGGCTCACCATCTTACCCCCCTACCACCCTCACCCTGTGCCCCCCCCCCACAGTCCAGCTGCTAAGGCAGGATGCCATCTCATCTGCACCTGTCACCTTCTTGACACCCCCTCTCCCCTCATACTTAGAAGATCCCCCCCCACACTTCCCACTCCTCGATTGAAGCCCATCCTCTCCAGTCCATCTCCAGTGTGAAGGGTTGTTCCCCTGGGTGCAATCCTAGCCCCTTGTGTTTCCCCCTACAGACTCTAATAGCTTTTCTGATTCATGGCGCTTGACCTCTGATACCAGAGCAGCATGTGCTCTCTAGGACCTTACAGATAAATACTTCTTCGAAAAAAGAAAATGAAAGAGTGTGATGAGGAAAGGGAAGTAGATCCTTACGTCTTAAACTGCCGTAGAAATATTCCAACATTCATACTGCGTTTGGAGTCCAGTAGTGAGACCTGCAAACACACACACACAGAACATGTCAGATACTATCATCAAGGTGGAATAATAGTCAGTGGTATACCGGTATCTCACTGGAGGCTACTGAGGGGAGGACGGCTCATAATAATGGCTGGAACGGAGCCAATGTAATGTATTTGATACCATTCCACTGATTCCGCTCCAGCCATTACCATGAGCCCGTCCTCCCCCATTAAGGTGCCACCAGCCTCCTGTGTGGTATATGCAGTATCTCATTCAACTTTACAGACAACACATTCTATCAATATATGCTACCTGGCAGTTTAAACCACACCTAGCCTCGGTGCCGGTCAGTGTCAGTTTAAACCACACCTAGCCTTGGTGCCGGTCAGTGTCAGTTTAAACTACACCTAGCTTTGGTGCCAGTCAGTGTCAGTTTAAACCACACCTAGCCTCGGTGCCGGTCAGTGTCAGTTTAAACCACACCTAGCCTCGGTGCCGGTCAGTGTCAGTTTAAACTACACCTAGTCAGTGTCTGCCACTAGCCAGCATGCTGTTGTCTTGGCACAGCAACAACATTCCACTGTAGTATGCGCACACAGACTGGCACTAACTCATACTGCGCTCCTATCCCATACCTTGTCTGTGGTGCTGTCTCTCTCTCCCACCCATCTCCAGTCCTCTCATCTTCTCTCTCACCCATCTCCAGTCCTCTCATCCCCTCTCCCACCCATCTCCAGTCCTCTCATCCACCTCCAGTCCTCTCAACCCCTCTCCCACCCATCTCCAGTCCTCTCATCCCCTCTCCCACCCATCTCCAGTCCTCTCATCCATCTCCAGTCCTCTCAACCCCTCTCCCACCCATCTCCAGTCCTCTCATCCTCTCTCCCACCCATCTCCAGTCCTCTCATCCTCTCTCTCACCCATCTCCAGTCCTCTCATCCTCTCTCTCACCCATCTCCAGTACTCTCATCCTCTCTCTCACCCATCTCCAGTCCTCTCATCGTCTCTCTCACACATCTCCAGTCCTCTCATCCTCTCTCTCACCCATCTCCAGTCCTCTCATCCTCTCTCTCACCCATCTCCAGTACTCTCATCCTCTCTCTCACCCATCTCCAGTACTCTCATCCTCTCTCTCACCCATCTCCAGTACTCTCATCCTCTCTCTCACCCATCTCCAGTACTCTCATCCTCTCTCTCACCCATCTCCAGTCCTCTCATCCTCTCTCTCACCCATCTCCAGTACTCTCATCCTCTCTCTCACCCATCTCCAGTCCTCTCATCGTCTCTCTCACACATCTCCAGTCCTCTCATCCTCTCTCTCACCCATCTCCAGTCCTCTCATCCTCTCTCTCACCCATCTCCAGTACTCTCATCCTCTCTCTCACCCATCTCCAGTACTCTCATCCTCTCTCTCACCCATCTCCAGTACTCTCATCCTCTCTCTCACCCATCTCCAGTCCTCTCATCGTCTCTCTCACACATCTCCAGTCCTCTCATCCTCTCTCTCACCCATCTCCAGTCCTCTCATCCTCTCTCTCACCCATCTCCAGTCCTCTCATCCTCTCTCCCACCCATCTCCAGCCCCATCATCCTCTCCCAGCTATCTCACCTTATCCGTGGTGTTGTCCTGGGGTGAACTGCATCGCATCAGCACAGACCTCCGTCTCAAACTCCCGGCTCTGTCCTGAGGTTTACAGTCCTTCTGTCTAAACAGCTCATCCAGAGAGTGGAGGTCTATAGGGAACTCTTCCTCCTCCGTAGCCGCTCCACTCCAGACACTTTTCCTCCCCTCCACCTTCTCCTTAGGGATCTGCTCCCAGTTCAGCTTCCTCAGCCGGCTGCGACGGGCCGAGTCCATACGGGTCAGAGGAGAGGAGGTGAAGGGAGGTGGAGGAGGTGGGGGAGGTGGCAGAGGAGTAGGAGCAGGGGTGAGGGGTAGGGGAGCAGGGGTAGGGCCAGGAAGGGTGTCCATGGCTGTCACTTCCAAGATGAGGGGCGCAACACCGCGAGGGATGGCGGGTGGCGTTCCATGAAAGGCACGGGACTCCTTGAAGGACACAGTCAGGTTGATAAGCATAGAGGCTAGTTGGGAGTTAGGATAGGGCTCAACTAGGGTTTAGGACTGGGACTGGTTGTGGTCTAGCATTGCGGATAGCAAGAGTTCAACATAGATAGATGGATATTGACATTTAGGGTATAGGGGCTAGTTAGGGTGTAGATTTGATGCTAGTTAGTGTGCGTCCCAAAGGGCTAGTACAGTCTCTACTCAACCAAGGAGTGTCCGCTCTCTATTCTCTTCTCACAGTGGTGCAAGTCTCAGTCAGTCTCTCCAATCTAGGAAAACAACAACACAAGGAAATCAACTCTCAGAAAGGTTCAATAGACAGACATGTCTCAGAATACCTCTCATGCCATCTTTATTATGCCAATAGCAGTATAGGCTATGCTGGTATCAGACAATGTAATGAAGCATTTCATCCAGTCTCCATGATCACATTACTTACTTAAAAGACAGACAGACATACGTTATAAACCCAGGACCTGTCTAGTCTAGTCTGGTCCTGGGCCTGACATTAACGTCTCCATATCTTTTAGTTACTAGACATTTGAGATGACACCAGATGCTCTGGGATTCGGAAGCCAAGGGTTCCATTGTCACGCATTCTGATAACCCGATTTAAAAAGGTTGAGTCTTAGCCTACATCAACCTATGGCATTTGGAATTTGTGTAACTTATGTTGATTGTGATTGACAAACCACATTTTCAAATAAAGTATTTCTTATCCGTCTGTATTCTTTGAGTAAAACTCTGTACCAGGCTAAGACCGGTATTTAAGGTTTTTCAATAAGCATTTGAAATATTCCAGTGTGCTACTAACTCAGACACCTGGCTAGTCCTTTAATTAGCAGCACGGTTATGCCTGTTATATCTCTGTTCATCACTCTCTACAGCGGATCTAACTGACTGTTTGTTACACAGCTTGAAAATGCTTACCTCCGGTTAGGTTACACCCTCAGAGAGAGAGAGAGGGGAGAAAGAGGACAGCAAGTTTCACCCTGATGCCGGCCTCAGGTCCACACACACCTCCACCATGCCCTGCCTGCTGCACTACCTTCTAATTATTGCAAATGAAGACATCAGAGGGAGAGAGGTGTAGAGGAGCAGGTGATCTACCCTCTCTCCCGCTCACACACAAGGAAAGGTGGAACAGTAAACGTCCCTACATTTCTCGTGTCTAATATGACTAGATTCTCTTCAGATAGGACATGTCCAGTCACGAATATTAAACAGATTCTGAAAATTAGCAGTAAGCGTCATGAACCCACTGGAAAGTTTTGGATAGGCCTAACCTGCAATTACACAAATGAGTCATTCAGGTTTCAAGTGCATGTTTTTCTGATTGAAAATATAAGTTATTCAATCATAAATGGCAACATATGGGCCTCCTCGTGTGGTATTATTTTCATGAATGACAACACTGGGGCACAATGGCGCTCTGAGGCCAGTGATTAATGCCATGTTAGTTGTTTCACTTCGCACCGCATGAGCGCGCTACAGAGGCTGCTTTTAGACAGGCTGCCCAATTCTGATCTTTTTTTACCAATCACATCACATCTTCCACGTTAGATTTTTTTCCAGAGCTGATCTGATAGGGCAAAAGACCAATAAGTTAAAAAAATATCAGATTTGTGCTGCCTGTCTAAACACAGCCAAAGACCATCTCTGATTTGGCCTTCCGTAAATTACTCATTCAATCGGAACGCTTTCTTTGTATACAGCCAAGACAGTCATTCTTCAAAAGTAAACATACTAATAAATAAATACATCATTTAGGAGGAGTAGACCTACGAAGAAAGTTCATAGCCTGGTGGTTTTAATTCAAGGAGGAAAGAAGAGTAGGCCCAACGTTAAGAGTACTGATTTTGTGTGGACACCCCCAAAACAAACACATCAATTGACAGATTTAGTCTAAACCGTGTCAGTTCCTAAAATAGACTTTCATTTAAAAACACTCAGCCACCTGGGTAGCAGGGGTCTACTGTGAATATTCATAATAAAATGGGCGGCAGGTAGCTTAGTGGTTAAGAGCGTTGTGCCAGTAACCGAAAGTTCGCTGGTTCTAATCCCCGAGCCGACTAGGTGAAAAATCTGTCGATGTGCCCTTGAGCAAGGCCCTTAACCCTAATTGCTCCTGTAAGTCGCTCTGGATAAGAGCGTCTGCTAAATGACCAATTATTATAATATGATCATCTCTGCATGTTTTTTTCTCAATTAAATGTAGGCTAAATTACTTTATAAAAACAATTGTTTAGGCTATAGCGAATTTGCAATAATGCCTTATAAGCCTACAATGTAATTCCCCGGTTTATCGTAGTCTTCTCATGGTTATTTCCACCTTTTCCTGCAACAAAATCACACACACAAAAAAAAACACATGCTACTTACAGTGCGTTATGATGCGATATCCGACTTTCCAAAGTTATTACCTAAACTTATTTGACAATTCCTTCTTTCTTGTTTTAAACTTCAATGAAAAACGTATTGTTTTGTTTTATTTCGTTCTCTTTTGCTTGAAGACTCCTCACTCAAGCCAATGCATTGTGCTGCTCCGCAGTTTCAAGTGTTCTCCTCTACTTCGCTCAATTTGCAGTAAAACTTTCCTAGTGCTGAAGAGACGCGCAGGCGCGCCGCCGAGTCTCTTAAAATTTGCCCAGGAGCGCGTTCATCAGTACGCAACGTTTTGGAACGTTCAGATAGAAATGTGTTATGTAGAACAAACATGCCACTCTGACATGTAGAATAAGGAATCACGTCGGCTCTATTCATGCATTTCTATCTGCAACGTTCTATACGTTCGGCAACTGAATGTGGCCCTGAGCTTCTTGCATTATTTCCGCCCAACTTTCCCATGTGATGGACAAACAGGTACTTCACTAATCACTCCAGTGGTTTCCCCTGCATACCTGGGCACGTTTATAAGCCCTGGGAACATTTATAATACCTGGACATATTAATAACGGGCTTACACACTAATTCACACATAATGGAGAATAAAAATAGTTCCCATGAAAATGATATAGAAAGTGCCATTAGGATATACTGTATTGTTACGGTTGTTGCCAAATATATTGGCACCCTTGCGCTTTTCTTAAATAATTCCCTATTTGTCTAAAATAAGCTGAAATTGAAAAAAAAATTTGGTCTCCACACATTGTTAATGTATTTTCAACATTGCAGAACCAATTTTATTTTTGTCAACTAAAGTTTACAATTTAATTTGAAAATAAAGACAAATGGCATTGACAAAATTATTGGCACCCCGGAGCTAGTACTTGGTTGCGCAGCCTTTCCCAAGATAACGCCAACAAATTATTAATGTAGCCATCAATAAGCTTGCTGCATATTACTGCTGGCAATTTGGCCCACTCTTCAGCAGCAAACTGCTCTAATTCTTCTATGTTTGAGTGGTGCCCTCCTCAGCTCTCGCCATGGATGTGATTCAGATCTGGACTCTTCGCTGGCCACTCCAGAATAATCCAACGTTTCTTCTTGAACCATTCCAGGCTGCTTTTGATGTGTGTTTGGGGTTGTTGTCCTGCTGGAAGACTCACAACCTTCAACAGAGACAGTTTTTGGACTGTGTCTCTGGAATGGTTCAGAGATGCTGGTCTGTTCTGGAGTGGCCAGCAAAGAGTCCAGATCTGAATCACATCCAAAACCTATGGCGAGATCTGAAAACAGCAGTTAGTGAAGGGCACCCCTCAAATGTTGAAGAATTAGATCCATTTGCTGCTGAAAATTAAGCCAAATTGCCAGTAGAATGGTTCAGCAAGATCATTGATGACTACAAGAAGAATGTGTAGTTACAGTATCTTGGTGATAAGTCCTTGTTCCAGGGTTATCATCACAGGGGGGTGGGGCTGTGATTTCTGCCTGGTGTAGAGAGCCTTGATCAGGGGAGAGAGGAGGGGAACAAGACCCTGAGAGACCAGATACATTAGACAGACATGGAGATTATGTTCAGATCCAGATGAGACTAGAGAGGGAGAGATGGAGCAGGGGGATGAGTGATAGAGAAGGAGCAGGAGGGAGAGAGAGAAGGAGGAAGAGGAGAAAGAGAGAGTGGGAACAGAAACAATTATAGAGAGAGAGAGAGAAATGAGAGAGGGAGAGAAATGAAAGAGGGAGAGAAATGAAAGAGGGTGTATGAAGGGAAAGCCAAGACGCTAGAAGTCCAGACAGGCTGTTGACACACGTGTGTGAAGCCACAACACTGGCCTTTCATTGGACGTGCTGGGGCATCTGGGGGTGCTCCTGGACCCATGTCACCTGTGTGCTCTCAGGTAGGTAGCCTCTTTTACACGGCACGGTGACAGACACAACTCAACACATCAGAGGCTGTAGTAGCTAATTGGGAGGTTATGACCTCTCAGCGCCAGCCATTGTTCTCTCTGACTCCGTCCATCCATCGGGGTGTGCCGAGACTGTGCCAGAATAAACTAACTCTCAGGAAACGTATCTTTCTGTCCAGTCAGTTCAGGCCGTAACTTAGGCCAGACTGAGTACAGTAGCCTTCCGAATACTTGAGAAAAAAAGCTGTTGTATAGGCCTTGTACAGAGCCAGAACACCCCTGTAGAAGGGTGCACACGAACACACCCACACACACCTCATTTGCTTCACTGAGACTGACTATTTTGCTTCACAGTGAAACAACAGTCCGTGGTGGACCGACCCCGTTTCCCTTTCTGCAGTGAGCCTTGGAGCTTGAGGCTCTGTTCTCCTGTGAATGGATGTTCATGTGGGTGTTCGTGTGTAAAACTGGACGGGGTCAGAAAGGGACCTTTCATTGAGGGGGTGTAGTTTTTATGAATGAGAGAGAATTAGTGTATTGGAGGCAGACCACTGGGCACAAACTGGTTGAAGCAACGTTGTTTCAACGTAATTTCTCAACGTATTCTGATATGGAATCTATGTGGAAAAACATTGGATTTGAAACAAAGTAATCAACTGTTGTTTTGAGGGTGAAAATTCAACCACATGATTATGTCATCATGGTAACCAAATTTCAATTTTACCTTTGAAACAACGTCAGATTGTCATCGTTATATCCACTATCAGAAAGAAACTGGCTGGGCAGCACCTCCTACAGGAAAAATTGATTTATCTACAGCTTCCCTTTGGTCTCCTATCCAGGGATTTAACCAAGCCCTGCTTAGCATTGATATGTCACTGACTATTACCAATGTGCTATCGTGAAAAGGATTGTTGAGAGATCTCTCAATAACTAAATAGATTCCCTGTTGCTTTCGAAGTCATTCCAAAGTGTAGGTTTAACAGAGCAAATGAAATGTAACCATACTTTATAAGTCATATACAGCATCATCAATATTGAGGCCTATAAAGTATTTGAGAAGTCATCAACAGTTATTGTTTCAGTTCAACCCAGGGTTAAACTTAAAACAGACAAGACATTTTTTTACATTACAGCCTAATTCTAAAATTGATTAAATAATTTTTTTCCTCATCAATCTACACACAATACCCCATAATGACAAAGCAAAAACAGGTTTTTAGAAATTGTAGCAAATGTTTTAAAAATAAAAAACAGAAATACCTTATTTACATAAGTATTCAGACCCTTTGCTATGAGACTCGGAATTGAGCTCAGGTGCATCCTGTTTCCATTGATCATCCTTGAGATGTTTCTACAACTTGATTGGAGTCCACCTGTGGTAAATTCAATTGATTGGACATGCTTTGGAAAGGCACCTGTCTATATAAGGTCCCACAGTTGACAGTGCATGTCAGAGCAAAAACCAAGCCATGAGGTTGAAGGAATTGTCCGTAGAGCTCCGAGACATGATTGTGTCGAGGCACAGATCTGGGGAAGGGTACCAAAAAATGTCTGCAGCATTGAAGGTCCCCAAGAACACAGTGGCCTCCATCATTCTTAAATGGAAGAAGTATAGAACCACCAAGCCTCTTCCTAGAGCTGGCCGCCCGGCCAAACTGAGTAATCGGGGGAGAAGGGCCTTGGTCAGGGAGGTGACCAAGAACCCGATGGTCACTCTGACAGAGCTCCAGAGTTTCTCTGTGGAGATGGGAGAACCTTCCAGAAGGACAACCATCTCTGCAGCACTCCACCAATCAGGCCTTTATGGTAGAGTGGCCAGGCTGAAGCCACTCCTCAGTAAAATGCACATGACAGCCCGATTGGAGTTTGCCAAAAGGCACCTAAAGGACTCTCAGACCATGAGAAACGAGATTCTCTGGTCTGATGAAACCAAGATTGAACTCTTTGGCCTGAATGCCAAGCATCACGTCTGGAGGAAACCTGGCACTATCGCTATGGTGAAGCATGGTGGTGGCAGCATCATGCTGTGGGGATGTTTTTCAGTGGCAGGGACAGGGAGACCAGTCAGGATCGAGGGAAAGATGAACGGAGCAAAGTACAGAGAGATCCTTGATGAAAACCTGCTCCAGAGCGCTCAGGACCTCAGACTGGGGCGAAGGTTCTCCTTCCAACAGGACAACAACCCTAAGCACACAGCCAAGACAATGCAGAAGTGGCTTCGGGACAAGTCTCTAAATGTCCTTGAGTGGCCCAGCCAGAGCCCGGACTTGAACCTGATCGAACACCTCTGGAGAGACCTGAAAATAGCTGTGCAGCGACGCTCCCCATCCAACCTGACAGAGCTTGAGAGAATCTGCAGAGAAGAATGGGAGAAACTCCCTAAATACAGGTGTGCCAAGCTTGTAGCGTCATACCCAAGAACATTTGAGGCGGTAATCACTTCCAAAGGTGCTTCAACAAAGTATTTAGTAAAGGGTCTGAATACTTATGTAAACGTGGTATTTCTTTTATTTTTTGTATATACATTTGCAAACATTTCTAAAAACCTGTTTTCACTTTGTCCTTATGGGTTATTGTGTGTAGATTGATGAGTAAAAAAATTTACTTAATCAATTTTAGAATAAGGCTGTAACGTAACAAAATGTGGAAAAAGGGAAGTGGTCTGAATATTTTCGAATGCACTGTAGGCCTAGGGTTTAAAGCTTTGGTTGATTTCAAATGTAATCTTCAAGTTGTTAATTGATATCTCAACCAAAAATCTAAGTTAAAGAATAGGTCTAAATTAAATCCAGCTTTATTTACATAGCATTTAAAATTTGATTTGATTTAATTTAGTCCTATTCTTTAATTTAGATTTATGGTTGAGATTGAGATTTGAATCCATCATTTCAACTATTAATTTGTAGACAAACTGGATATTGAATTGTGTTTGGTTGTCAATGCAATGATATATCAACATTTGAAGGAGATGTATCTTCTGCTTGGATAGTTCCATCTGTGCCACTGACTTAGTCTGACTTTAATTCCAGTTTGTCTACAAATTAATAATTTCTATGTTGGATTCACATATCCATCTCAACCAAAAATCTAAGTTAAAGAATATGACTAAATCAAATCAAACTTTAAATGCACTTTAAATAAAGTTTGATTTGATTTAGTCACATTCTTTAACTTAGATCTCCTTCAAATGTTGATATTTCGTTGCGTTGACAACCAAACACAATTCAATATCACTTTTGCAATACATTAAAATAGCCTAAAGTTAAAGCTATCTTACAAACTAATGTAACAGTATTTATTCAACCTTAAAATGAGTAACACATCCATGGCCACATTTTGAGGTTACTGTAACAATAATGTATTCTAATGTAATCATATAAAGCGTGCATGTTCAAGATAGCATGCAAAGGTCATCGCAGGTCTGTGGAGATCTTCAAAATACCTGTAATAATCGGAGCAGAATCTGGAACAGCATTGATCACTTGCAGCATGTACTTTTAATGTAATCTCAACAACAGTGCAGGTCATTTGGTTCTGCTATTAGATGAAGCACAGTGGTACCACATTAATCTGTTGTATGGATACAAAACATCTGACATGGTATTCCCATTTGAAAAGGTTGAAAGCATAGTGATAACACATTTAGATGAAAACTAAACCCAACAACTTGACGTTGTTTTTACATTTGACTTTGGTTGAGCTTTTAGATGGTTGAAAGCATATATAATAACGTGAGCTACAGCGGTGTTTGTTATCCCGAAAACCGGTCTTCTCACGAAAACGGCTGTATTGACGCACTGGTTTGGCCTAGAAAACTAATATGACCACTCTATGGAAGATGACAAACACCATGGTGGTGTTCATTTTGCTCTACGTCCCCCACAAGTGTCAAGGGACTCGTCTGAAGGTAACCGCTTTTAAAAAATGAATGGAAGTATGGAGGTAGTTTTGTGCCTACCCAAAAAAAAGGGGTTAAATATGTTAAAAATATATATAGCATACAGTGAGGAGAACAAGTATTTGATACACTGCCAATTTTGCAGGTTTTCCTACTTACAAAGCATGTAGAGGTCTGTAATTGTTATCATAGGTACACTTCAACTGTGAGAGACGGAATCTAAAACAAAAATCCAGAAAATCACATTGTATGATTTTTAAGTAATTAATTTGCATTTTATTGCATGACATAAGTATTTGATACATCAGAAAAGCAGAACTTAATATTTGGTACAGAAACCTTTGTTTGCAATTAAAGAGATCATACGTTTCCTGTAGGTCTTGACCAGGTTTGCACACACTGCAACAGGGATTTTGTCCCACTCCTCCATATAGACCTTCTCCAGATCCTTCAGGTTTCGGGGCTGTCGCTGGGAAATACGGACTTTCAGCTCCCTCCAAAGCTTTTCTATTGGGTTCAGGTCTGGAGACTGGCTAGGTCACTCCAGGACCTAGAGATGCTTCTTACGGAGCCACTCCTTAGTTGCCCTGGCTGTGTGTTTCGGGTCGTTGTCATGCCGGAAGACCCAGCCACGACCCATCTTCAATGCTCTTACTGAGGGAAGGAGGTTGTTGGCCAAGATCTCGCGATACATGGCCCCATCCATCCTCCCCTCAATACGGTGCAGTCGTCCTGTCCCCTTTGCAGAAAAGCATCCCCAAAGAATGATGTTTCCACCTCCATGCTTCACGGTTGAGATGGTGTTCTTGGGGTTGTACTCATCCTTCTTCTTCCTCCAAACATGGTGAGTGGAGTTTAGACCAAAAAGCTATATTTTTGTCTCATCAGACCACATGACCTTCTCCCATTCCTCCTCTGGATCATCCAGATGGTCATTGGCAAACTTCAGACGGGCCTGGACATGCGTTGGCTTGAGCAGGGGGACCTTGCGTGCGCTGCAGGATTTTAATCCATGACGGCGTAGTGTGTTACTAATGGTTTTCTTTGAGACTGTGGTCCCAGCTCTCTTCAGGTCATTGCCCAGGTCCTGCCTTGTAGTTCTGGGCTGATCCCTCACCTTCCTCATGATCATTGATGCCCCACAAGGTGAGATCTTGCATGGAGCCCCAGACCGAGGGTGATTGACCGTCATCTTGAACTTCTTCCATTTTCTAATAATTGCGCCAACAGTTGTTGCCTTCTCACCAAGCTGCTTGCCTATTGTCCTGTAGCCCATCCCAGCCTTGTGCAGGTCTACAATTGTATCCCTGATGTCCTTACACAGCTCTCTGTTCTTGGCCATTGTGGAGAGGTTGGAGTCTGTTTGATTGAGTGTGTGGACAGGTGTCTTTTATACAGGTAACGAGTTCAAACATGTGCAGTTAATACAGGTAATGAGTGGAGAACAGGAGGGCTTCTTAAAGAAAAACTAACAGGTCAGTGAGAGCCGGAATTCTTACTGGTTGGTAGGTGATCAAATACTTATGTCATGCAATAAAATGCAAATTAATTACTTAAAAATCATACAATGTGATTTTCATGTATTTTTGTATTAGATTCCGTCTCTCACAGTTGAAGTGTACCTATGATAAAAATTACAGACCTCTACATGCTTTGTAAGTAGGAAAACCTGCAAAATCGGCAGTGTATCAAATACTTGTTCTCCCCACTGTACGTCCCAAATGGCACCCTATTCCCTACATAGTGCACTACTTTTGACTAGAGCCCTATGGGATGTGGTCAAAAGTGGTGCACTATATAGGGAATAGGATGCCATTTGGGACGCACCAACAAAGTTTGTCAGGCTTTCTAAAAATCTGCTGTTATTCTACTGAGATATACTTTGCTCTGAGCCAAGGAGAATTTCTACTTTTTTTGAGGCGGTATTGTGCTCCGTCCCTCTACTGTAATGACTATTATATATAAAGAGAGGTGTAGTTTCTGATCTGTGCATCTACAACAATCTGTGTCTGCCAGTCCTCAGGGTAGCACAGCTGATGATGTTGTGTGTTTCCTCAGCTGTCTACTGTAACAACACTGTAGTGTGAGGGGAGAGAAAAGTCTTCAAACACTCCAGGGGACAGGGGAGGGGCGCTTGTTTAAAGTGCTTGTGGTCATGGGCGCTCTGTGGGGTTTGGGCCCTCCTCCCTGTCCTACCCCCTCCCTCCCTCCTCCCTGTCCTACCCCCTCCCTCCCTCCTCCCTGTCCTACCCCCTCCCTCCCGCCTCCCTGTCCTACCCCCTCCCTCCCTCCTCCCTGTCCTACCCCCTCCCTCCCTCCTACCTGTCCTAACCCCTCCCACCCCCCTGTCCTAACCCCTCCCTCCCTCCTCCCTGTTCTACCCTCTGCCTCCCTCCTCCCTGTCCTACCCCCTCCCTCCCTCCTACCTGTCCTAACCCCTCCCACCCCCCTGTCCTAACCCCTCCCTCCCTCCTCCCTGTTCTACCCTCTGCCTCCCTCCCCCCTGTCCTACCCCCTCCCTCCCTCCCCCCCTCCCTATCCTCCCCCCTCCCTCCTCCCTGTCCTACCCCCTCCCTCCCCTCTCCCTCCCTCCCCCCTCCCTGTCTTACCCCCTCCCTCCCTGTCCTACTACCCCCTCCCCCCCTCCCTGTCTTACCCCCTCCCTCCCTGTCCTACTGCCCCCTCCCTCCCTCCCCCTTCCTGTCTTACCCTCTCCCTCCCTGTCCTACTACCCCCTCCCCCTCCCTGTCTTACCCCCTCCCTCCCTGTCCTACTACCCCCTCCCTCCCTATTCTGTCTGTTTGTCGTTGTACGGCTGTTGGAGCCACTTCCGACTCCAATTAGGATTTCCTGAGACTCAATAAAAGGGCTTATTGGCTGAGAGAAACCACCAGCACATACTGACTACTGCTCCCCTGAGAGAAACCACCAGCCCAGACTGACTACAGCTCCCCTGAGAGAAACCACCAGCCCAGACTGACTACATCTCCCCTGAGAGAAACCACCAGCCCAGACTGACTACAGCTCCCCTGAGAGAAACCACCAGCCCAGACTGACTACAGCTCACCTGTCCCCTTCCTGCACCCGCTATGCTACACTATACTGCCCTGGTGTGTGTGTGGCGTCAATATGCATGTGTGTGTGTGTGTTTCGTGTGTGTGAGCGTATGGGGTCTGTGTGCATGTGTGTGTACGTGTGTGTGTGTGTGTCTTGCTGTTTATGAGTGGCTCTGTGACTCACAGTATTGCTGTTGTCGTGTCATCACACCACAGTCTCACTCCACTGGAACTCCACCATGACACACCATGACACACCATGACACACCATGACACACCATGACACACCATGACACACCGATGACACACAATGTGACACAGACAAATCTCCTCTCTTCTCCTCCTTTTCCTGTGTTTCTATTCGCTCCCTCTTGTCTTTACTTCATTGTTTTATTCTCAGGGCCTGTAATGTTGAAACTGAAACAGACTCCTCAGTCATATCTAATGTCTGGTGCAATGTGTGCTCCCAGACCTTACAATTAATCAATCATTACATCATTATGTAAATTAAACAGTGGAAATTGAATGGAATGAAATCTCTCCTCCCTACCAGTTGGCCGTTGACTGAACTCAAGTGCTTGTTGTATTAATGACTGGCAATGGGACATCCACGGAGGCAGTAGTTTGGAGCACAAAGACACCAATCTGAGTGCTGAGTGCTGGGCTGGATCTGGAGCTTACATGGGGGGTCTCTCTGGAAGGCCAGCATCCCAAATGGCACCCTATTCCCTATATAGTGCACCCCTGGTCAAAAGTAGTGCACTATGTAGGGAATAGGGTGCCATTTGGGATGCAATAGTCCATGTATCTGGAGGAGGCTGTCTGTGTGGCAGGACGGCTCACATAGTTCATATTCAAAGGACCCGGGGCCTTGTAAAGGAAGCCATAAATAGAGGCTGACAAAGTGAGTTGCATACACAAAGACCTGGCCTTTAAATAGGCTGTGTGTATAGTGGGGTGATGGGGTGGAGGAGGAGGGCTGGGGCTGTGTATAGTGAGGCAGAACAGAGGGGTGCAGGGTGGGTGAAGGAGGGGTGGAAGGATGGAGGCCTGAGGGAGGGTTGTGCTAGGGTGGTCATGTATAGAGTCTATAGTGGGTCATTAAAGCAAGGTCTCACACTGCACCTCCCCACTCCCTCTCCCTCATCACTGCAAACAAAACTAACCCCACAGCTGACATTCTAGAACCTTTCAGTATACCCTGCATCAGGTGCAGTATGCAAGACATGGACTTCTGTTTTTTCTTACATTTTTGATTGTTTGATTATTTTGAGGAATTCAAATAATATTTTGACGAATTCAAGGTCAATTTATTTGAGTTATGAAATAGTTATTTCTAAGTGAATTAAAAGTGAGTTAAATGATATCAGTAGTGTGTCTTATTGACAAACTGTTAATACCCACTTGTTCCCCTCTGCTTCCACTCCCATTCACTTCCATTCATTTCCTATTCACTTCCATTCATTTCCTATTCACTTCCATTCATTTCCTATTCACTTCCATTCATTTCCCATTCACTTCCATTCATTTCCCATTCACTTCCATTCATTTCCCATTTACTTCCATTCAGCAGGCCTGTGCTGAGGTCCATTCATTACGGACTAAACTGTTATGTAACAACACGGCCTACCTTTTGCTGAGGCATCTGAGATGTTGGTTATACAAGACACCCTCAGGCCCCTGGGCTGGGATTCTCTGACTCAGCCACAGTCCAGTTTCTACCCTTGGGCCCCTCGGGGCTGGGATTCTCTGACTCAGCCACGGTCCAGTTTCTACCCTCTGGCCCCTGTGATTCTCTGTGATTCTATTAGCCGTGGTCCAGTTTCTACCCTTGGTCCCCTGTGATTCTATGAGCCATGATACAGTTTCTGTAGAGGCTGCAGGATCATGAGATGAATGGCGCCGGAGAAGATGGCTTCCATTTTACAGCCCTCTAACCAATTGTACTATTATGTGTGTTTTTTCGCGTTATTTTTAATTTATTCTATACATAATGTTTCTGCCACCGTCTCTTATTACCAAAAAGAGCTTCTGAATATCTGGACAGCGATTACTCACCTCGTATTGGACGAATATTTTTTCTTCAATGAGTCGGACGCGAAGGATATCCTACAGACACCCGACAAGGCCCAAAATCCCCGTCATTCGCATGAGAAAGAGACAGAGATATCGTGGACGTAGGTCGGGGTGCCTTGTAAGGATCTGACGGCGAGCGAGTAAACTGCCTCTTCCATCAATCCTATTAACCAATGTTCAATCATTTGAGAATAAATTGGATGACCTAAGATTACGGTTATCCTACCAACGGGACATTAAAAACTGTAATATCTTATGTTTCACCGAGTCGTGGCTGAACGACGACATGGACAAGATACAGCTGGCGGGATATACACTACATCGGCATGATAGAACGGCTGACTCCGGTAAGACAAGGGGTGGCGGTCTGTGTATATTTGTAAACAACAGCTGGTGCATAAAATCTAATACTAAGGAAGTCTCTAGGTTTTGCTCGCCTGAGGTAGAGTATCTTATAATAAGCTGTAGACCACACTATTTACCAAGAGTTTTCATCTATATTTTTCGTAGCTGTCTATTTACCACCACAAACCGATGCTGATTACACTCAATGAGCTGTATAAGGTCATATGTAAACAGGAAAACGCTCATCCAGAGGCAGCGCTCCTAGTGGCCGGGGACTTTAATGCAGGGAAACTTAAATCCGTTCTACCTAATTTCTACCAGCATGTTAAATGTGAAACCAGATTGAAAAAACTCTAGACCACCTTTACTCTGCACACAGAGACGCACGCGTACAAAGCTCTCCCTCGCCCTCCATTTGGCAAATCTGACCATAACTCTGTCCTCCTGATTCCTGCTTATAAGCAAAAACTAAAGCAGGAAGCACCAGTGACTCAGTTCATAAAAAAGTGGTCAGATGACGCAGATGCTAAGCTACAGGATTGTTTTGCTAGCACAGACTGGAATATGTTCCGGGATTCATCCAATGGCATTGAGGAGTATACCACATCAGTCACTGGCTTCATCTATAAGTGCATCGATGACGTCGTCCCCACAGTGACAGTACATACATACCCCAACCAGAAGCCATGGATTACAGGCAACATCCGCACTGAGCTAAAGGGTAGAGCTGCCTCTTTCAAGGAGTGGGACTCTAACCCGGACCCTTATAAGAAATCCTGAACCATCAAACAGGCAAAGAGTCAATACAGGACTAAAATTGAATCGTACTACACCGGCTCGGACGCTCGTCGGATGTGGCAGGGCTTGAAAAATACAAAGGGAAGCACAGCCACGAGCTGCCCAGTGACACAAGCCTACCAGACGAGCTAAACTACTTCTATGCTCGCTTCGAGGCAAGCAACACTGAAGCATGCATGAGAGCATCAGCTGTTCCGGATGACTATGTGATCACGCTCTCCGTAGCCGATGTGAGTAAGACTTTTAAGCAGGTCAACATTCAACAAGGCCGCAGGGCCAGACGGATTACCAGGACGTGTACTCCGAGCATGCACTGACCAACTGGCAGTGTCTTCACTGACATTTTCAACATGTCCCTGACTGAGTCTGTAATACCAACATGTTTCAAGCAGACCACCATAGTCCCTGTGCCCAAGAACACTAAGATAACCTGCCTAAATGACTACCAACCCGTAGCACTCACGTCTGTTGAAAGGCTGGTCATGGCTCACATCAACACCATTATCCCAGAAACCCTAGACCCACTCCAATTTGCATACCGCCCCAACAGATCCAGAGATGATGCAATCTCTATTGCACTCCACACACTGCCGTTTCCCACCTGGACAAGAGGAACACCTACGTGAGAATGCTATTCATTGACTACAGCTCAGTGTTCAACACCATAGGGCCCTCAAAGCTCATCACTAAGCTAAGGACCCTGGGACTAAACACCTCCCTCTGCAACTGGATCCTGGACTTCCTGACGGGTCATCCTCAGGTGGTAAGGGTAGGTAACAACACATCTGGAACGCTGATCCTCAACACGGGGTCCCCTCAGGGGGGCGTGCTCAGTCCCCCTCCTGTACTCCCTGTTCACCCATGACTGCATGGTCAGGCACGACTCCAACACCATCATTAAGTTTGCCGACGACACAACAGTGGTAGGCCTGATCACCGACAACGATGAGACAGCCTATAGGGAGGAGGTCAGAGACCTGGCCGTGTGGTGCCAGGATAACAACCTCTTCCTCAACGTGATGTAGACAAAGGAGATGATTGTGGACTACAGGAAAAAAAGAGGACTGAGCACGCCCCCTTTCTCATTGACGGGGCTGTAGTGGAACAGGTTGAGAGCTTCAAGTTCCTTGGTGTCCACATCACCAACAAACTATCATGGTCCAAACACACCAAGACAGTCGTGAAGAGGGCACGACAAAGCCTATTCCCCCTCAGGAGACTGAAAAGATTTGGCATGGGTCCTCAGATCCTCAAAAAGTTATACATCCTGACTGGTTGCATCACCGCCTGGTTTGGCAACTGCTCGGCCTCCGACCGCAAGGCACTACAGAGATAGTGCGTACGGCCCAGCACATCACAGGGGCCAAGCTTCCTGCCATCCAGGACCTCTATACCAGGCCGTGTCAGAGGAAGGCCCTAAAAATTATCAAAGACTCCAGCCACCCTAATCATAGACTGTTCTCTCTTCTACCGCACGGCAAGCGGTACCGGAGCGCCAAGTCTAGGTCCAAAAGGCTTCTTAACAGCTTCTACCCCCAAGCCATAAGACTCCTGAATAGCTAATCATGGCTACCCGGACTATTTGCATTGCCCCCCCCACCCCAAACCTTTTTTACCCTGCTGCTACTCTGTTTATTATTTATGCATAGTCACTTTAACTCTACCCACATGTACATATTACCTCAATTACCTCGACTAACCAGTGCCCCCGCACATTGACTCTGTACCGGTACCCCCTGTATATAGCCTCCCTAGTGTTATTTTATTTTACTGCTGCTCTTTAATTTGTTTAAATTTTTAATTATTTTTATTTTTTACTTATCTTTTTTTTAACTTAAAAGTGCATTGTTGGTTAAGGGCTTGTAAGTAAGCATTTCACTGTAATGTTTACACCTGTTGTATTCAGCGCATGTGGCAAATAAAATTTTATTTTATTTGATTGCGTTACGAGACAGGGAATCCTCATCAAGGATCAGTTAAAGAGGAAGGCTATCAACGGGTCAAAGACAGTCAGTGTATGGGGCTTGTGATGGATTCCCTATCACTTGTCTTGGTCGGTGACAACCACAATATTGTGAAATATTTACAAAGTGAAAGTAACAGAGGAGATGGCGTACTGTAGATTGAGTCAATAAAGTCCATGAAAGCACAGGATATGAGTTTGTGTGGTTATTTTGTTTGAGTGAAAACACATGCATCTCCCTCTCTTTTTCTCTTCCGTTCCCTCTCCCTCCATCCCTCCGTCTCCCTGACACAGAGACAGCTGGCATGCATGGCAAAGAGAGAATAGAGGGGGATCAAAAGGTCGCCACGGCCAGCTGAGTTATTTGGAGAACCCGTGTGAAAATGGAAGGACAGAAAGACCTGTTGCTAGGCTGGCCATAAAGATCAGAGCTCCTGAAGGCTAATGTATCATATTTGCTAAATGAATACATGTTATTTATATATCTCTGCTAGTTGTTATTTATATATCTCTGCTGGTTGTTATTTATATATCTCTGCTGGTTGTTATTTATATATCTCTGCTGGTTGTTATTAATATATCTCTGCTGGTTGTTATTTATATATCTCTGCTAGTTGTTATTTATATATCTCTGCTGGTTGTTATTAATATATCTCTGCTGGTTGTTATTTATATATCTCTGCTGGTTGTTATTTATATATTTCTGCTGGTTGTTATTAATATATCTCTGCTGGTTGTTATTAACATATCTCTGCTGGTTGTTATTTATATATCTCTGCTGGTTGTTATTTATATATTTCTGCTGGTTGTTATTAATATATCTCTGCTGGTTGTTATTAACATATCTCTGCTGGTTGTTATTTATATATCTCTGCTGGTTGTTATTAATATATCTCTGCTGGTTGTTATTTATATATCTTATATATTGTCACAGCTAATACTATATGTTTAATATAATGCGTCCCACCTTTTCCCCATTCCTTATCCACCACAGACAGTCAGTCTGTACCCTACCTCACAGTAAGGGTGTCTCCTCCTCTACTGTGTGTTTGTAGTGTAGTGTAGTGTAGTTTAGTGTAGTGTAGTGTAGTGTAGTGTAGTGTGGTTTAGTGTAGTGTAGTGTAGTGTAGTGTGGTTTAGTGTAGTGTAGTGTAGTGTAGTTTAGTTTAGTGTAGTGTAGTGTAGTGTAGTTTAGTGTAGTTTAGTGTAGTGTAGTGTAGTTTAGTGTAGTGTAGTGTAGTTTAGTGTAGTGTAGTGTAGTGTGGTTTAGTGTAGTGTAGTGTAGTGTAGTGTAGTGTAGTATAGTGTAGTTTAGTGTAGTGTAGTGTAGTTTAGTGTAGTGTAGTGTAGTTTAGTGTAGTGTAGTGTAGTGTGGTTTAGTGTAGTGTAGTGTAGTGTAGTGTAGTATAGTGTAGTTTAGTTTAGTGTAGTGTAGTTTAGTGTAGTGTGTTTGTAGTGTAGTGTAGTTTAGTTTAGTGTAGTGTGTTTGTAGTGTAGTTTAGTGTAGTGTAGTGTGTTTGTAGTGTGTTTGTAGTGTAGTTTAGTGTAGTGTAGTGTAGTGTAGTGTGTTTGTAGTGTAGTTTAGTGTAGTGTGTTTGTAGTGTAGTGTAGTTTAGTTTAGTTTAGTGTAGTGTAGTGTGTTTGTAGTGTAGTGTAGTGTAGTGTAGTGTAGTGTGTTTGTAGTGTAGTGTAGTGTAGTGTAGTGTAGTGTAGTGTAGTGTAGTGTGTTTGTAGTGTAGTGTAGTGTAGTGTAGTGTGTTTGTAGTGTAGTGTAGTATGTTTGTAGTGTAGTGTAGTGTTTGTAGTGTAGTGTAGTGTGTTTGTAGTGTAGTGTAGTGTAGTGTAGTGTGTTTGTAGTGTAGTGTAGTGTAGTGTGTTTGTAGTGTAGTGTAGTGTAGTGTCGTGTAGTGTGTTTGTAGTGTAGTGTAGAGTGTAGTGTAGTGTATAGTGTGTAGTGTAGTGTGTTTGTAGTGTAGTGTAGTGTAGTGTAGTGTGTTTGTAGTGTAGTTTAGTGTAGTGTAGTGTAGTGTGTTTGTAGTGTGTTTGTAGTGTAGTGTGTTTGTAGTGTAGTGTAGTGTAGTATGTTTGTAGTGTAGTTTAGTGTAGTGTAGTGTAGTGTGTTTGTAGTGTAGTGAAATGTAGTGTAGTATGTTTGTAGTGTAGTTTAGTGTAGTGTAGTGTAGTGTGTTTGTAGTGTAGTGTAGTGTAGTGTAGTGTGTTTGTAGTGTAGTATGTTGTAGTGTAGTGTGTTTGTAGTGTAGTGTAGTGTAGGGTAGTGTAGTGTAGTGTGTTTGTAGTGTAGTGTAGTGTAGTGTGTTTGTAGTGTAGTGTAGTGTAGTGTAGTGTGTTTGTAGTGTAGTATGTTGTAGTGTTGTATGTTTGTAGTGTAGTGTAGTGTAGGGTAGTGTAGTGTAGTGTGTTTGTAGTGTAGTGTAGTGTAGTGTAGTGTAGTGTAGTGTAGTATGTTGTAGTGTAGTGTAGTGTAGTATGTTTGTAGTGTAGTGTAGTGTAGTGTAGTGTAGTGTAGGGTAGTGTAGTGTGTTTGTAGTGTAGTGTAGTGTCGTGTGTTTGTAGTGTAGTGTAGTGTAGTGTAGTGTAGTGTAGTGTGTTTGTAGTGTAGTGTAGTGTCGTGTGTTTGTAGTGTAGTGTAGTGTCGTGTGTTTGTAGTGTAGTGTAGTGTCGTGTGTTTGTAGTGTAGTGTATAGTGTGTAGTGTAGTGTAGTGTAGAGTGTAGTGTAGTGTAGAGTGTAGTGTAGTGTAGAGTGTAGTGTGGTGTAGTGTAGTGTAGTGTAGTGTAGTTTAGTGTAGTTTAGTGTAGTGTAGTGTAGTGTAGTGTAGTGTAGTTTAGTGTAGTGTAGTGTAGTTTAGTGTAGTGTAGTGTGGTTTAGTGTAGTGTAGTGTAGTGTAGTGTAGTATAGTGTAGTTTAGTTTAGTGTAGTGTAGTTTAGTGTAGTGTGTTTGTAGTGTAGTGTAGTTTAGTTTAGTGTAGTGTGTTTGTAGTGTAGTTTAGTGTAGTGTAGTGTGTTTGTAGTGTGTTTGTAGTGTAGTTTAGTGTAGTGTAGTGTAGTGTGGTGTAGTGTGTTTGTAGTGTAGTTTAGTGTAGTGTGTTTGTAGTGTAGTGTAGTGTAGTGTAGTGTAGTGTAGTGTGTTTGTAGTGTAGTGTAGTGTAGTGTGTTTGTAGTGTAGTGTAGTGTAGTGTAGTGTGTTTGTAGTGTAGTATGTTGTAGTGTTGTATGTTTGTAGTGTAGTGTAGTGTAGGGTAGTGTAGTGTAGTGTGTTTGTAGTGTAGTGTAGTGTAGTGTAGTGTAGTGTAGTGTAGTATGTTGTAGTGTAGTGTAGTGTAGTATGTTTGTAGTGTAGTGTAGTGTAGTGTAGTGTAGTGTAGTGTAGTGTAGTGTGTTTGTAGTGTAGTGTAGTGTCGTGTGTTTGTAGTGTAGTGTAGTGTAGTGTAGTGTAGTGTAGTGTGTTTGTAGTGTAGTGTAGTGTCGTGTGTTTGTAGTGTAGTGTAGTGTCGTGTGTTTGTAGTGTAGTGTAGTGTCGTGTGTTTGTAGTGTAGTGTATAGTGTGTAGTGTAGTGTAGTGTGTAGTGTAGTGTAGAGTGTAGTGTAGTGTAGAGTGTAGTGTGGTGTAGTGTAGTGTAGTGTAGTGTAGTTTAGTGTAGTTTAGTGTAGTGTAGTGTAGTGTAGTGTAGTGTAGTGTAGTTTAGTGTAGTGTAGTGTAGTTTAGTGTAGTGTAGTGTGGTTTAGTGTAGTGTAGTGTAGTGTAGTGTAGTATAGTGTAGTTTAGTTTAGTGTAGTGTGTTTAGTGTAGTGTGTTTGTAGTGTAGTTTAGTGTAGTGTAGTGTGTTTGTAGTGTGTTTGTAGTGTAGTTTAGTGTAGTGTAGTGTAGTGTGGTGTAGTGTGTTTGTAGTGTAGTTTAGTGTAGTGTGTTTGTAGTGTAGTGTAGTTTAGTTTAGTTTAGTGTAGTGTAGTGTGTTTGTAGTGTAGTGTAGTGTAGTGTAGTGTAGTGTGTTTGTAGTGTAGTGTAGTGTAGTGTAGTGTAGTGTAGTGTAGTGTAGTGTGTTTGTAGTGTAGTGTAGTGTAGTGTAGTGTGTTTGTAGTGTAGTGTAGTGTAGTATGTTTGTAGTGTAGTGTAGTGTTTGTAGTGTAGTGTAGTGTAGTGTAGTGTGTTTGTAGTGTAGTGTAGTGTAGTGTAGTGTAGTGTGTTTGTAGTGTAGTGTAGTGTAGTGTGTTTGTAGTGTAGTGTAGTGTAGTGTCGTGTAGTGTGTTTGTAGTGTAGTGTAGAGTGTAGTGTAGTGTAGTGTATAGTGTGTAGTGTAGTGTGTTTGTAGTGTAGTGTAGTGTAGTGTAGTGTGTTTGTAGTGTAGTTTAGTGTAGTGTAGTGTAGTGTGTTTGTAGTGTGTTTGTAGTGTAGTGTGTTTGTAGTGTAGTGTAGTGTAGTATGTTTGTAGTGTAGTTTAGTGTAGTGTAGTGTAGTGTGTTTGTAGTGTAGTGTAGTGTAGTGTAGTATGTTTGTAGTGTAGTTTAGTGTAGTGTAGTGTAGTGTGTTTGTAGTGTAGTGTAGTGTAGTGTGTTTGTAGTGTAGTATGTTGTAGTGTAGTGTGTTTGTAGTGTAGTGTAGTGTAGGGTAGTGTAGTGTAGTGTGTTTGTAGTGTAGTGTAGTGTAGTGTGTTTGTAGTGTAGTGTAGTGTAGTGTAGTGTGTTTGTAGTGTAGTATGTTGTAGTGTAGTATGTTTGTAGTGTAGTGTAGTGTAGGGTAGTGTAGTGTAGTGTGTTTGTAGTGTAGTGTAGTGTAGTGTAGTGTAGTGTAGTATGTTGTAGTGTAGTGTAGTGTAGTATGTTTGTAGTGTAGTGTAGTGTAGTGTAGTGTAGTGTAGTGTAGTGTAGTGTGTTTGTAGTGTAGTGTAGTGTCGTGTGTTTGTAGTGTAGTGTAGTGTAGTGTAGTGTAGTGTAGTGTGTTTGTAGTGTAGTGTAGTGTCGTGTGTTTGTAGTGTAGTGTAGTGTCGTGTGTTTGTAGTGTAGTGTAGTGTCGTGTGTTTGTAGTGTAGTGTATAGTGTGTAGTGTAGTGTAGTGTAGAGTGTAGTGTAGTGTAGAGTGTAGTGTAGTGTAGAGTGTAGTGTGTAGTGTGGTGTAGTGTAGTGTAGTGTAGTGTAGTGTAGTGTAGTGTAGTGTAGTGTAGTGACAGTAGTGACAGAATGAAATCGTAGAAAATATAGTTTGGTCAAAGATCGACCTTTTGCAAAAGAGTATCGTTTTTACTTCTCTGCTTGATTAAGAGACCAAAAATGGAAACAAAGGGATAAAGTCAACAAACACACAAGTATCTCCTGGCTCAGACCAGGCCGTGAACACATCCATGTGTCTCAGTTTAGCCATCGCGTGTATATACTAGCAGCCCCCTCGGCTCTCTGTTGTGAAAACTCAAGATGGGCTCTAAGGAAAGCAGAGACACAGAGTTAAATGATTAAGAACAGAGATAGCAGAGAGAGAGATAGCAGAGAGAGAGATGAGAGAGAGAGATCCTCCATGAGATATGAGGTGAAATTCCCAGGAGGCCAAAGTCCCATTTAAAGAGCCCCAGAGGTTAAGGTTAGAGGTCAGGGGTTATCTCTGTTTAGGGTTAAAGGGTTTAGATCAGGGCTGCCCAACTCTCTTCCTGGAGATCTACTGTCCTGTAGGTTTTCAGTACAACCCTAATTTAGCGAATCTTATTCAGCTAGTTAAGGTCTTGTTGAGCAGCTAATTATTAGAATCAGGTGTGCTAGATTAGGGTTGGAGTGAAAACCTACAGGATGGTAGCTCTCCAGGAACAGGGTTGGGCAGTCCTGGTTTAGATCTACTCAGGCTTTTCTAAAGCTAGCCAGCTTGTTAGCTTCACATTCCAGGCTTCATCCATACTACAAAGGTGGATATTTGATCATGCAGCTGCCGCTAACTCAAGCAGGCTTGTAACTGCGCGTGCAAGTCGCACATGGCTAGTCGAACACCAAACTATTAATTGAGACAATGCTGAACCATCAATCCATTGCAAGTCAGTGCCACATTTTAATTTTTGCCAAAATCAACATGAAAGAAAAGTTTTCATGCAAATGTACCCAAAATCGATTCCAACCCTAAGCTTGATAACAACTGCACGGGGATCGGACAGGCTTCCTGTTTAGATTAAGACACCACGGCGCTGGTGCGAGATATGGTTTGAAAAACGTACCTAAATCCTGGGATGAGAAATGTGTTGCACTCCGAATTGTCACATTATCCTAACTCTTACACCGAGAAAATTTGAACGACTGCTAGATTTTCCAGAAAACTGCCCTTTTTTGTCCTCATGCTAGGTAGATATTTTGGATTGGCAGTGTAAGCCAATCAGCTCCTTTGTTGTTCAATGTAACGTGACATTCCAAAGTGGCTACTGCTAGCTAGCATGAGGATGAAAACGGCAGTCTACTTAACAACTAGCAGTCGTTCAATCTTCTCCGTGTAACAGTTGTGATAATGGGACAATTCGGGGTACACCGTGGTGTCTTAATCTAAACAGGAAGCCTGTCCGACTCCAGTGCAGCTGTAAGCAACAGGGTGTACTTTGGTGTGCTGATCAATGCACAAACACCTTTTCCCCCTCCCACTCCTATCAATAAAATGTTTGTCTTAAGACAGTTTTACTGTGCATGAACTTTCAAATGCATCCTGTCATTAATAAATGTGTAATGTGACAGCTATTTAAATATTACTATTTTTAACAACATTTGATTCATAAAATATTCAGTTGTCTTCCCAAATGAAGGGGATAATGATGCAATCTTTGCCACAGGGAGGGAATCTGATTTCATTGGTCCTCAACTCGCGGCTCAGTCATTTCATTCAGGGTAAGTGGAGTAAGCCCTGAGTTAGCCTGCCCCAGAGCAGGTTAGTTCTGAAGAATTCATTGCCATAGAAATGTACCTTGCTAAAAGGTGAGCCACTTTTGTATGACTGGTTATCCAAAGTTGAACTCAGAGTTGACCAAAGTTAGCTCGCTAACTCCTCAAACCTGATTGGTAGTATAGGGGCTGTAGGTATGGATAGGGGTATGTAGGTATAGATAGGGGTATGTAGGTATATATAGGGGTATGTAGGTATAGATAGCGGCTGTAGGTATAGATAGGGGTATGTAGGTATAGATAGGGTAGGTAGGTATAGATAGGGGTATGTAGGTATAGATAGGAGTATGTAGGTATAGATAGGAGTATATAGGTATAGATAGGGTATGTAGGTATGGATAGGGGTATGTAGGTATGGATAGGGGTATGTAGGTATAGATAGGGGTATGTAGGTATAGATAGGAGTATATAGGTATATATAGGGTATGTAGGTATGGATAGGGGTATGTAGGTATAGATAGGGGTATGTAGGTATGGATAGGGGTATGTAGGTATGGATAGGGGTATGTAGGTATAGATAGGGGTATGTAGGTATGGATAGGGGTATGTAGGTATGGATAGGGGTATGTAGGTATGGATAGGGGTATGTAGGTATGGATAGGGGTATGTAGGTATAGATAGGGGTATGTGGGTATATATAGAGGTATGTAGGTATGGATAGGGGTATGTAGGTATAGATAGGGGTATGTAGGTATAGATAGGGGTATGTAGGTATAGATAGGGGTATGTAGGTATAGATAGGGGTATGTAGGTATGGATAGGGGTATGTAGGTATGGATAGGGGTATGTAGGTATGGATAGGGGTATGTAGGTATAGATAGGGGTGTGTAGGTATAGATAGGGGTATGTAGGTATGGATAGGGGTATGTAGGTATGGATAGGGGTATGTAGGTATATATAGGGGTATGTAGGTATAGATAGGGGCTGTAGGTATAGATAGGGGTATGTAGGTATGGATAGGGGTATGTAGGTATATATAGGGGTATGTAGGTATATATAGGGGTATGTAGGTATAGATAGGGGCTGTAGGTATGGATAGCGGCTGTAGGTATAGATAGGGGTATGTAGGTATAGATAGGGGTATGTAGGTATAGATAGGGGTATGTAGGTATGGATAGGGGTATGTAGGTATGGATAGGGGTATGTAGGTATGGATAGGGGTATGTAGGTATAGATAGGGGTATGTAGGTATAGATAGGGGTATGTAGGTATAGATAGGGGCTGTAGGTATAGATAGGGGTATGTAGGTATAGATAGGGGTATGTAGGTATGGATAGGGGTATGTAGGTATATATAGGGGTATGTAGGTATATATAGGGGTATGTAGGTATAGATAGGGGCTGAAGGTATGGATAGGGGTATGTAGGTATATATAGGGGTATGTAGGTATATATAGGGGTATGTAGGTATAGATAGGGGCTGTAGGTATGGATAGCGGCTGTAGGTATAGATAGGGGTATGTAGGTATAGATAGGGGTATGTAGGTATATATAGGGGTATGTAGGTATAGATAGGGGCTGTAGGTATAGATAGGGGTATGTAGGTATAGATAGGGGTATGTAGGTATGGATAGGGGTATGTAGGTATATATAGGGGTATGTAGGTATATATAGGGGTATGTAGGTATATATAGGGGTATGTAGGTATAGATAGGGGCTGTAGGTATGGATAGCGGCTGTAGGTATAGATAGGGGTATGTAGGTATAGATAGGGTATGTAGGTATAGATAGGGGTATGTAGGTATAGATAGGAGTATGTAGGTATAGATAGGAGTATATAGGTATAGATAGGGTATGTAGGTATGGATAGGGGTATGTAGGTATAGATAGGGGTATGTAGGTATGGATAGGGGTATGTAGGTATAGATAGGGGTATGTAGGTATAGATAGGAGTATATAGGTATATATAGGGTATGTAGGTATGGATAGGGGTATGTAGGTATAGATAGGGGTATGTAGGTATGGATAGGGGTATGTAGGTATGGATAGGGGTATGTAGGTATAGATAGGGGTATGTAGGTATGGATAGGGGTATGTAGGTATGGATAGGGGTATGTAGGTATGGATAGGGGTATGTAGGTATAGATAGGGGTATGTGGGTATAGATAGAGGTATGTAGGTATGGATAGGGGTATGTAGGTATAGATAGGGGTATGTAGGTATAGATAGGGGTATGTAGGTATAGATAGGGGTATGTAGGTATAGATAGGGGTATGTAGGTATAGGATAGGGGTATGTAGGTATAGGATAGGGGTATGTAGGTATAGATAGGGGTATGTAGGTATAGATAGGGGTATGTAGGTATGGATAGGGGTATGTAGGTATGGATAGGGGTATGTAGGTATGGATAGGGGTATGTAGGTATGGATAGGGGTATGTAGGTATGGATAGGGGTATGTAGGTATAGATAGGGGTATGTGGGTATAGATAGAGGTATGTAGGTATGGATAGGGGTATGTAGGTATAGATAGGGGTATGTAGGTATAGATAGGGGATGTAGGTATAGATAGGGGTATGTAGGTATAGATAGGGGTATGTCGGTATAGATAGGGGTATGTGGGTATAGATAGGGGTATGTAGGTATAGATAGGGGTATTTAGGTATAGATAGGGGCTGTAGGTATGGATAGGGGCTGTGGGTAAAGAACAAACATTAGGTATTCAGGGTATAAAACTGAAAAGAGGACACCAAATGTATGGCCCCTGTCACACACACACACACTAACACACACACTAACAAACTAACACACACACACACCCTGCCCCCCAGCTCTGGGTGTGGTAGAGGAGAGGAAGTCAGCGGGGAGTTGAGGTGTTGATCTCTGCCATCCTGTTGTTGATGATCCCACACCTGAATGTTGTTTCAGACTCACACACACTTATGCACACACACACACACACACACACACAAACACCTACCTGTTGTCCATGGGTCCTAGTGTAACTGAACGGGTTAACGGAGGTGATCTGTTTATTGAAGATGGTTGGACTCTGTAGAGGTGATCTGTTAATTTACATTTACATTTTTACATTTTAGTCATTTAGCAGACGCTCTTATCCAGAGCGACTTACAGTTAGTGAATACATATATATATTTTTTTTTTATACTGGCCCCCCCGTGGGAATCGAACCCACAACCCTGGCGTTGCAAACGCCATGCTCTATCAACTGAGCTACATCCCCTGCCGGCCATTCCCTCCCCTACCCTGGACGACGCTGGGCCAATTGTGTGCCGCCTCATGGGTCTCCCGGTCGCGGCCGGCTGCGACAGAGCCTGGATTCGAACCAGGATCTCTAGTGGCACAGTTAGCGCTGCGATGCGGCGCCTTAGACCACTGCGCCTTAATTGAAGGTGGTGTGACTGTGTAGAGGTGATATGTTAATTGAAGGTGGTGTGACTCTGTAGAGGTGATCTGTTAATTGAAGGTGGTTTGACTCTGTAGAGGTGATCTGTTAATTGAAGGTGGTGTGACTCTGTAGAGGTGATCTGTTAATTGAAGGTGGTTTGACTCTGTAGAAGTGATCTGTTAATTGAAGGTGTGGTCCTTGTTGTGGTCCTTGTTGTGGGTCCAAACTTCACCAGAACCATGGTCAGCATTACGTCAGCTTGTTGTGGTCCTTGTTGTGGGTCCAAACATCACCAGAACCATAGTCAGCATTGCGTCAGCTTGTTGTGGTCCTTGTTGTGGGTCCAAACATCACCAGAACCATGGTCAGCATTACGTCAGCTTGCAGAGATCAACACCTCAACTCCCCGCTGACTTCCTCTCCTCTACCACAGGTTAGAGAGAAGGGGGGAGGATAGAGAGAAGGGGGGAGGTTAGAGAGAAGGGGGGAGGATAGAGAGAAGGGGGGGAGGTTAGAGAGAAGGGGGGAGGTTAGAGAGAAGGGGGGAGGTTAGAGAGAAGGGGAGAGGATAGAGAGAAGGGGGGAGTTTAGAGAGAAGGGGGGAGGTTAGAGAGAAGGGGGGAGGATAGAGAGAAGGGGGGAGGTTAGAGAGAAGGGGGGAGGTTAGAGAGAAGGGGGAGGATAGAGAGAAGGGGGGAGGTTAGAGAGAAGGGGGGAGGTTAGAGAGAAGGGGGGAGGTTAGAGAGAAGGGGGGAGGTTAGAGAGAAGGGGGGAGGTTAGAGAGAAGGGGGAGGTTAGAGAGAAGGGGGGAGGTTAGAGAGAAGGGGGGAGGTTAGAGAGAAGGGGGGAGGTTAGAGAGAAGGGGGGAGGATAGAGAGAAGGGGGGAGGTTAGAGAGAAGGGGGGAGGTTAGAGAGAAGGGGGGAGGATAGAGAGAAGGGGGGAGGTTAGAGAGAAGGGGGGAGGATAGAGAGAAGGGGGAGAGATAGAGAGAGGTAGAGAGAAGGGGGGAGGATAGAGAGAAGGGGGGAGGTTAGAGAGAAGGGGGGAGGATAGAGAGAAGGGGGGAGGTTAGAGAGAGGTTAGAGAGAAGGGGGGAGGTTAGAGAGAAGGGGGGAGGTTAGAGAGAAGGGGGGAGGTTAGAGAGAAGGGGGGAGGTTAGAGAGAAGGGGGGAGGTTAGAGAGAAGGGGGGAGGTTAGAGAGAAGGGGGGAGGTTAGAGAGAAGGGGGGAGGTTAGAGAAAGGGAAGAGAGAAGAGAGAGGATAGAGAGAAGGGGGGAGGTTAGAGAGAAGGGGGGAGGTTAGAGAGAAGGGGGGAGGTTAGAGAGAAGGGGGGAGGTTAGAGAGAAGGGGGGAGGTTAGAGAGAAGGGGGGAGGTTAGAGAGAAGGGGGGAGGTTAGAGAGAAGGGGGGAGGTTAGAGAGAAGGGGGGAGGTTAGAGAGAAGGGGGGAGGTTAGAGAGAAGGGGGGAGGTTAGAGAGAAGGGGGGAGGTTAGAGAGAAGGGGGGAGGTTAGAGAGAAGGGGGGAGGATAGAGAGAAGGGGGGAGGTTAGAGAGAAGGGGGGAGGTTAGAGAGAAGGGGGGAGGTTAGAGAGAAGGGGGGAGGTTAGAGAGAAGGGGGAGGTTAGAGAGAGGGGGGAGGTTAGAGAGAAGGGGGTGTTAGTGTGGTGGGGGGTGTACACTAGAAATGGAGGGAGATATGTGGAAGAGAAGGAAGATGGACTGTTTCCACCGTCTCTGTAATGACACGTTGGACCCAAAGTTAATTCTCTCTCTATCTCCCCACCAGGTGCCTGCTAGGGACATGAAAACACAGGAGAGGCCCCGAGCCATGTGAGTGAGTGAGTGAGTGAGTGAGTGAGTGAGTGAGTGAGTGAGTGAGTGAGTGAGTGAGTGAGTGCGTGCGTGCGTGCGTGCGCACGTGCGTGTGTGTGAGCCCAGGCCACCCTGCTGCTCCACAGGCAGTAATAACGCATTGCTCACATATAAAAACAGCAGCATTAGATAAACGCAGGGTAGTGATTATAGCTGCCAGCCAGTATTGATAAACCGTGTCTTACAGTGGTAGAGGTATGCAGGGTAGTGATTTTAGCAGCCAGTATTGATAAACCCTGTTTTACAGTGGTAGAGGTATGCAGGGTAGTGATTTTAGCAGCCAGTATTGATAAACCCTGTCTTACAGTGGTAGAGGTATGCAGGGTAGTGATTTTAGCAGCCAGTATTGATAAACCCTGTCTTACAGTGGTAGAGGTATGCACTGGTCTCTGCTCTCCCCACCTCCATTGTTTTATTGTGATACTATACTGTATATTCCAGTATTGTTTTAAACAGGGAGAAGGCTCACTGCTGTAGTGGCTCAATAATCTATGCAGGGGATCTCTTAGAGTGTTGCTATGGACGGCCTCACAATCTGTTTGGAGGGAGACATAACAAGATACATTGCTAAACAGCTGATTAAATAAACATATTTCAAAATACCACCCTCCCTCTCTCCCTCTCTCCCCCTCTCCCTCCCTCCCTCACTCTCTCTCTCGCTCTCTCTCTCTCTCTCTCTCTCTCTCTCTCTCTCTCTCTCTCTCTCTCTCTCTACCTCTCTCTCTCTCTCTCTCTCTCTGGGTGGTATTTTGAAAGATTTTTCTGTGACCAGCTGTTTAGCGATGTATCTTGTCATGTCTCCCTCACAACAGATTAGCAACACTCCAGGAGTGCTCATACCATTGCCAGGCATTGCTAATTATCTGCCAGCCCAGCAGCTTGGTTCATCATGGCGTGGCACACAGGATGCATCGCCCCATGGAATGCACAGGCACAATGCTCCATGCCAACTTTGCCAAGGCCCATAAGTAACACAGCTAGGCCAAGTGCTCCATGCCCATTGCCCCGTAGCCAATGCCCCATGCCCGCTGCCCCATGCCCGCTGCCCCATGCCCGCTGCCACATGCCCGCTACCCACTGCCCCATGCCCGCTGCCACATGCCCGCTACCCGCTGCCCCATGCCCGCTACCCGCTGCCCCATGCCCGCTACCCGCTGCCCCCTGCCCGCTACCCGCTGCCCCATGCCCGCTACCCGCTGCCCCATGCCCGCTACCCGCTGCCCCATGCCCGCTACCCGCTACCCCATGCCCGCTACCCGCTGCCCCATGCCCGCTACCCACTGCCCCATGCCCACTACCCGCTGCCCCATGCGCTCTACCCGCTGCCCCATGCCCGCTACCCACTGCCCCACTGCCCCATGCCCGCTACCCACTGCCCCACTGCCCCTTGCCCACTACCCACTGCCCCTTGCCCGCTACCCACTGCCCCATTCCCGCTAGCCACTGCCCCATGCCCTCTACCCGCTGCCCCATGCCCGCTACCCGCTGCCCCATGCCCGCTACCCGCTGCCCCATGCCCGCTACCCGCTGCCCCATGCCCGCTACCCACTGCCCCATGCCCGCTACCCGCTGCCCCATGCCCGCTACCCGCTGCCCCATGCCTGCTACCCACTGCCCCGCTGCCCCATGCCTGCTACCCGCTGCCCCATGCCTGCTACCCACTGCCCCACTGCCCCATGCCCGCTACCCGCTGCCCCATGCCTGCTACCCGCTGCACCATGCCTGCTACCCACTGCCCTGCTGCCCCATGCCTGCTACCCGCTGCCCCATGCCTGCTACCCACTGCCCCACTGCCCCATGCCCGCTACCCGCTGCCCCATGCCTGCTACCCGCTGCCCCACATCTGCTACCCACTGCCCCGCTGCCCCATGCCCACTGCCCCATGCCTGCTACCCACTGCCCCACTGCCCCATGCCCGCTACCCGCTGCCCCATGCCTGCTACCCGCTGCCCCATGCCTGCTACCCACTGCCCCGCTGCCCCATGCCCGCTACCCGCTGCCCCATGCCTGCTACCCACTGCCCCACTGCCCCATGCCCGCTACCCGCTGCCCCATGCCTGCTACCCGCTACCCCATGCCTGCTACCCACTGCCCCGCTGCCCCATGCCTGCTACCCGCTGCCCCATGCCTGCTACCCACTGCCCCGCTGCCCCATGCCCGCTACCCGCTGCCCCATGCCCGCTACCCGCTGCCTGCAAGGTGACTGCGTCACAAACACACTGCTCTTATTCTACTTGGCTTTGTTAACCCCTCCTCTAACCAGGACATGCAAGCAAACCAGCTTTGTACTGCACTTTTTGTCCTCTCTCTCTCTCTCTCTCTATCTCTCTTTCTCTCTCTCTGATCTCTGCCTCTCTTTTTATGACTGGGGTTTTCCTCTCTCTCTCTGACTCTCTCTTTCTTTTTTTCTGTATGAGAAATCCACAGCAGTTTTTAAATGTTACTCTGGCCAACACCACCTATAGCCAAACAGAGCATTGGATCCCAGCCCTGTAGAACTCCACAGTTCTCCCTTCAGCTGAGCCAAACACAACACAACACAAAACGTGACCCCTGGGCTACTACTCACACCTCCTTCCTGCTTTGTCCACTAACTAACTGCGTGTATTCCTGTTAAAAAGCTTCAAAGTAATCACACACATTTAGCTCACCGTTGTGTTATCTGTTATTATAAACTGGTTTAGCTCACCGTTGTGTTATCTGTTATTATAAACTGGTTAACTCACCGTTGTGTTATCTGTTGTTCTATCATTTTCACTCTGCTGTTGTTCATTGTGTTTCTCAGTTAGAAGTGCTGCAGATACCAGCCAACATCCCTGTCGAATGTTGATTAACGACATGTTTTTATTTCCAGCGCCATGTAATAATTAAGTATACTCTCTGATCAGGCAGGACCAAACATTCTCAGAGAGGTTGAAGTCAGCTCAGTGCCTTAGCCGGGCACACACACACACACACACACACACACACACACACACACACACACACACACACACACACACACACACACCCTTCCCTTGGCTGTTAAGGCTCTCTAAGCTCTCCGTCAGCCCTGCAACTTCAAAGCCTCTCCCAGCTGCCCATCAGGCCAAGACTAACAAGAGGTCATGTCCATGAAAAGACCATTGCTGCGTACTGAATGGCACCCTATTCCCTATTTAGTGCACTAGTTTTTGCACTCTGTAGGCAATAGGGTGCAATTTGGACCCAGACAATGAAATTACCTCAAACATCCACTTACACTAATGCAGGCCCTTGGAAGGGAGAGCCAAAGACCTAATTCAACTCTTCACTTCTTAAGCCATATCCTCCCCTCCTCGGTCCAGTGAACAACACATTATGAACACTGAACATGTCTCTACAGGCTCATGCTGTCTAAACAGAGGAGAGCAAAGGTCCGAAAGACACATACTAGCTTACAGTTTTTCTCGATTGCTAAGACACATTTCTTGAAAGCTGCTCTCCTTTTCTCTTAACTGTGAACACAAAACCCAATTTTCAAGCTACATTCACAAAACCTCAGACTCTTCTTGCAAAACCAAACTTTCACCTCAAAACAGTTCAATCTGTGCTCAAAACTGAACTATGTTGTCAAATCGTGCCCCGAGTCAATCAAAATAAAAAACACTACTGAACAGTCACTAAACACTACGTAGAAAAATAGAAAACACAATGCTCAGGACATGAAGCTGGAGAAATAAATGTTTATTGTTCACTGTAGGCTAAATGCATGTTGCAAAACAAAAAAGAAACTGTGCATTTAGCACTTGTACAAAAAGACAAAACAGAAATCTTGTGCATTTACATGTAGCACTTGTAAAAACAAACAGAAATCTTATGCGTTTGCCACTTGTGTACAGTAAGCCCATGTAAAAATAAAGTACAAAAATATACAAATAAGTGCATTACTCAGCCACAGCATCATGTCTCCGTCAGTGGCGGCTCCTGAAAAAATTCTCAGGAGGGGCAATTTTTCTGATGATTTAGGTGACCTACACACATTTAAAAAAAAGATATGTCCAGCAACAACATGAAGACAGGGGCAGCATATAAGTCAATACCAGAAGCATTTATTGACTGATCTCAAAAGTGTTGGCTTACCAGGGTTGGTGGAGCCCTCAGTTTCATCTTTGCCTCGCAAAGCTAACTCAAACACTCCGCAAAACTTCACACACTGGATTAGCCGGCTGAGGATGTGGCGGTTCTTGCTAATGTCGTAGTAAATATATTTGTTATAGTGAATATGGAATATGATATGTTGAGTAAAATGTTGTGCTAAGATCTATTTAGGTCAGGAGCTGGTTATAAGTTCTGTTCCTATCCAATAACAATGGACAAAAGGGTCCTATCTTGTCAGCCTTGTCAGCAGGTGGCCAAGGACAACACCCACGCCATAGGCCTCTCAGTTCTTCCAACTCACGAGTTCTTGCTCTGAGGACACACACACACACAAACACACACACACACACATCATCACTGTTAAACACACACACACACACACACACATCATCACTGTTAAACACACACACACACACACACAAAAATCCCCTCTCTTAGGCTGAACATTTGAAGACAGAGAACCCGACTCAGAGCCAATGCAACAGTGACAGTAGCCTGGAGGTGACCTCGCCCAACTCATCAGGACCAATCAGAAGATCAGAACTACTAGATTGAACCTACTTCATTTATTGCATAAAATGTCTGCACACAATGTTTCGGGGCTCTCTTCAGATAATAATAATAATAATAATAATATGCCATTTAGCAGACGCTTTTATCCAAAGCGACTTACAGTCATGCGTGCATACATTTTTGTGTATGGGTGGTCCCGGGGATCGAACCCACTACCTTGGCGTTACAAGCACCATGCTCTACCAGCTGAGCTACAGAAAGTGGATACTCATGGATGCGCATTGCAATTGTAAAATGTCAACACAATTGGAGACACCACGTCATTTTTGGAGACATGTTATTGACAGTAAACTATTGTAGATGCGACTGCTAACTAAATAAAACATTTTAGCTGGCTAGCTAATCATCTTAGCTAAATGTGGGGCAAACAATTCTGTTATTTACCGTTAATTTGAGGGATTGGGGTGAAAGAAATCGAGTTACATAGTGATACTTTACGATATACTGTATTGACAATATCGCAATATTTTAGCGCTAGTTGGCTGTACCTGCACCAAAACACCATTATTGTTCCTTCATAGCTTGTTCTCAATCTTTTCACATTGGGAGCCAATTAGTTTTCAGCACTTTTATTTCCATGACTGATCAAAACTCGTTCTCATGGCTTTCTGATCCCTCTGCAACAGACATATGGTGCGCAATAAAATCACAGTATCGAATCGCAATACGTATAGAATCATGAGACTCGCAATGCATATATCTTATCGTGAGGTTCCTGGCAATTCCCAGGCCAAGTTCATTTGCCACAACAAATCTCTTCGCTAGCAAACGCGATGTCTTCTCCAAAACGACAATGTGTCTCCAGCAATGTTTACTTTTTTGACGTTCTATGGCATCTCCACTTTCCAAGCATATATGACCACATGTAATATTTTGGTAAGTGATGCAAATAGTGAACTATGTAGGGCCAGGATGTAAAATATATGTAGCTGCAGCAATTTCTCTTATCTGATATGGTAAGTAATGGGGCTTAATTTATAGCTCCCTAAGAGTTTGACGAACGGGTCCGTGAACGCGATTCCAGATATATTTACCTCTGAATAAACTGCCTTTATTACACCATATCCACATCCAGTAAACTTGTGATTATCAACACTAACCTCATCGTTGTGGCGGCGGACAGCTAGCCTGTATCCCTCGTCATCCAGTTGAGTGAGTGGCAATGTCTTTTTTCGTTCGTACCAATTTTTGGAAAATCCTCGGGTGTAGGACTTTCCGCCTTTAGTAGAAACCTGTTGAATTATTAAATTTGGTCTGGGAGGTCCTAATTGTTTCGTTGCCAATTTATCTTAATTTGTTCGCCGACAAAAAGGAACTTCTTTCAAAGACACAATCGAGTTGGACTGAAGCCTAGCCATTTTGATAGTAGTAGTGAATTGATTGAGGCTGCTACCTGGTCTTTTCTTAGTTACGTTCATTCGTGGTTACGTTATGTATGACGAAAGCGCGTAAGTGCAAGCCCACAGACACCCATAGAGAATGTATTGAAAGCTTTGAAATGTGAAAAAAATAGATTTTACATGACAGGCTATGAGAGACTTCTGGGCGATTTTCAACCTGACTGAAATCGCCCAAAAAACGGGCGGGGCCATTTGAAGCACGACTTTAGCCTGATTTGACATTTAGTGGCTGTCAGATCAGACGTGAACACTGATAACTGCTGTTGCCGTGATATAATTTTTTATAAATTTATAAAAAAATATATATATTTTTTTTTTAATTTTTTTTTTTTATAATTGATTAGAAAAAAAATCCCTTCCTTTTCCCGTTTGGCAGTGCGTCGCCCATATCGCCCTATTGAACAAGCCGTCCCTGGTCTCCGTACTGGGTCAGGCCACAGGACTTCATCCACATCACAGGCCACATTTTGTCTGGCCAGGCAACAGGGGAAAAAACCCCTGGCATGCCGTATCCAGGCTTGGCATGCCTCCACACCTATGTCACCACAGGCAAGTCCCATGTCTTGCAGGAGATTGACCCTGGTGTAAGGTTGGCGTTCATATACCTTCCACCGCCATGAGGAGAATAATTCCTCAATGGGGTTTAGGAAAGGGGAGTACGGTGGAAGGCAAAGATTGATAAAACCTTGGTTCATATTGTACCACTCTCTAACCTGGAGGGCTCTGTGAAAACTCACATTGTCCCAAACAACAACATAGATGGGATGCTCATCCTGCTGCCCTAACAAAGCATCTCGCATGTGATTGAGGAAAATGAGGAGCTGGTGAGTGTTGTAGGGCCCCAGGTTGGCATGATGGTGGACAACCCCATGATTGCTGATGGCAGCACATAATGTGACATTGCCACCACGCTGCCCAGTAACACCAACAATGGCCCGATGACCAATCACATTACGGACTCTCCTTCTCCTTTTGGTGAGATTAAACCCAGCTTCATCCATGTAGATGTATTGATAAGGTCTTTCCATTGCATCCAGTTGAAAAACCCTCTGTAGAAATAGATATAGTTTTGTAAGTGATACGGAAAAAGTGATTTAGGCCACTACAGTAAATCACTACTTAGAGTAATCAACATTGAATGTGTCTGGATATATGCCAACCTGTACATACTGGAATCTTTGCTCTTTGACTCTGTCTGAGTTGCGATCAAAGGGCACTCTGTATAGCTGTTTCATGCGCAGTCTGTTGCGCTTGAGGACACGATCAACAGTAGAGAGGCTGACACTGTTGATACCCTCAAAATTTAAATGGTCCTCAATGAGCTTCTGCTGAATTTCGCTCAGTTTAATGGCATTGTTCTCACGGACCATATCAACAATTAGGGTCTCTTGGTGTGGGGAGAACATACCTGTCCTCCCACCCCCATGTGGCAGTCTTTCAATTCTACAAAAAGAGAACATGGAGTTACAAAAAATATACATGGAATACTAGGCCTACAAACAGTTAGACCAACCCTCCATTACAATACTACAGTACATTGGTACAGTGATGTACTGAAACATATATTTACTTACAGTATACTGTGGTACAGTATATAGTATGTCATACAGTAATTGCTGTCAACATTTACATACTGTACTATAATGTCAAAAAAAGGTAATTACCTGTTCTCTTCTCTAAATCTTCGGATTATGGTGGACACAGTGAATCTACTGATGTTTGGTTGTACCCTTTGTCCAGCCTCCCTCATGCTCATACCATGGACAAGAACATGGTCAATCACAGTAGCTCTGATTTCATCAGATATTACTGTTCTTTGTCTTCGCTGACCACCTCGACCACCTCGACCTCCTCTCACACGAACTCTTCCTCTCAGATTTCTATCCATTGTAGGGCCTCACAAACCAGTGCTCTCTGAACTGGCTTACTGTATATGTTCCCTCACATCATTAGCCACAAGTGTGATCAATTTTGAGTTGTTGTGTTCAAGTGGTGACACCTGTGCTCTAATTGTGTTTGACTTTTGTCACCTGTGCTCACCATTATGCAGCACGGGTGCATCACAATGAAAATGTGTTGGCAAGTTATGTCTTAACAGGTGAAAAGTGCTTATGGTTTTGCCAAAAGAGTGATTGATTCAATCAGTGGGTTCAGGCAACTGAGCATTTGGTTCAGACAATAGGGTTTAGTGTTTTAGCAATTGAGAAAAACTGTATTACATACATAGGAAGTCAACAACAAAGGGAGAGTTTTTCCTTTTCTTGTGAAGAATAGTTTTTTCCATTGACTTGAGAAAGAGGACAAACATTATGATACACATTTTAATACAGTTTGTCTCTGCATACTCGATTCCCGCTGTTTGGAGAAAAGTGTTTTGCATGTGTCACTAACTCAGACCCTGTGTCTGCACGGCCCTGACTCTGAGGTGAAAGGTCATGACCTCATGCTGTCTCTCTGTGACCCCTAGTGATGTCTCTCTGACCCCTGACCTCCATAGATCCCCCTGGTTGGTCTTCTCTCTGGCTCTGAGGCCTGTAGACTATCTCTCTCTTGTGTATGTGTATGTGTGTGTGTGTGTGTGTGTGTGTGTGTGTGTGTGTGTGCGTGCGTGCGTGCGCATGTGTGTGTATGTACAGATAGTTACACTAGTGAGTAAGTACAATCACCCACTTGGAACATACCAAACTTTCCATTAAAATTACCATAAAGGGAGTAACCTCACTCACCAGTTTAACTACAATCTAGTCCAGTCATGTTGTTCCCCTAAAAGTCTTGTGTTCTATGATGTTATAAAGTATGAGTCAGCAGTAAATACTGTTTAATCAGCAGTTACATATTTCTGTAAGGAACACCCGTAGTGTACAGGACAGAAGGCATAGGAGGGCCAGCCTTCTCAATCTGACCTGGGCTCAGTCAACGGTGAGACACAACATTGTTTTCACTTTCTCATTGACACAGACATAGAGAGAGAGAGAGAGAGAGACAGAGAGAGAGAGACAGAGAGAGAGAGAGAGAGAGAGAGAGAGAGAGAGAGAGAGAGAGAGAGGTGAAAGTCCCTAGGATTTCTGTTATTGTTTTATGAGAGATAACCCAGGAACAGTCAGAACTAGACACCCCCTCAGAGATAACCCAGGAACAGTCAGAACTAGACACCACCTCAGAGATAACCCAGGAACAGACAGAGCTAGACACCACCTCAGAGATAACCCAGGAACAGACAGAGCTAGACACCACCTCAGAGATAACCCAGGAACAGACAGAGCTAGACACCACCTCAGAGATAACCCAGGAACAGACAGAACTAGACACCACCTCAGAGATAACCCAGGAACAGTCAGAACTAGACACCACCTCAGAGATAACCCAGGAACAGTCAGAACTAGACACCACCTCAGAGATAACCCAGGAACAGTCAGAACTAGACACCACCTCAGAGATAACCCAGGAACAGTCAGAACTAGACACCACCTCAGAGATAACCCAGGAACAGACAGAGCTAGACACCACCTCAGAGATAACCCAGGAACAGTCAGAACTAGACACCACCTCAGAGTGGTCAAGCAGCATAGCACCACAGTTATGTCATAATCCTTCTGTATACAAACTGCAACAACATCACACTCTCTGAGCAGTCTACACCATTACTCATAGTTAGGGTCTTGAGTCTCTCCCGACCATTTCACCTGACCATTAAAAAAAAACCTGCATAGGCCCTAGGCCATAACTCAGGATCACTCCAGTCCTGGTCAGTTCACATTGTCAGGAACACTCAGGGCCCTATAGGCAACTCTGGGCCATACCGTGGCTATAGGCTATATCTCAGGAAAACTCAGGGCCCTATAGGTGATATAGACCACAGTGAGCTCCAAAGGTATTGGGACAGTGACACATGTTTGGTTGTTTTATCATTTGAAATCCAAAGTGCTGGAGTAGAGAGCCAAAACAACAACAAAATGTATCACTGTCCCAATACCTCTGGAGCTCACTGTATATCTCTGGAAAACTCAGGGCCCTATAGGCAACTCTGGGCCCTACAGTAGTTATAGACTACATCTCAGGAAAACTCAGGAACTGGTCAGATCATGTGGTCAGATAAAACTCAGGGCCCTGTTTATGCCACCCGGCTCTCTAGGAGCAGCAAGACCAGACTTCCTCTAGGGTCAAAGTTGAACTCTCCATACTGTCTCCTCCTCACAGTAAAATGACTCTTATAGCCACTGGCCTGGCTTCTCTGGCTTCTCTCCCAGCACGGGAACACCACTAACACAGTTCATAATGTCCTGGCTTCTCTCTCACTAATCTACATTGCCTACAACAGTTCATAATCAAATCAAATGTTATTTGTCACATGCGCCGAATACAACAGGTACATTCAACCTTACAGTGAAATGCTTACTTACAAGCCCTTGACCAACAATGCAGTTTTAAGAAAGAATACCCCCAAAAAATCATACAAAAAAAGACAATATAAAATAATACGAAATAAAAGTAAAAAATGATTAAAGAGCAGCAGTCAAAATAACAATAGCAAGGCTATATACAGGGGGTACCGGTACCGAGTCAATATGCTGGGGCACCATTTAGTCGAGGTAATTGAGGTAATATGTACATGTAGGTAGAGTTATTAAAGTGACTATGCGTCGATAATTAACAGAGAGTCGCAGCAGCATAATAGGGGGTAGAAGCTGTTTAGATTCCCTCTTGGACCTAGACTTGGCGCTCCGGTACCGCTTGACGTACGGTAGCAGAGAGAACAGTCTATGACTAGGGTGGCTGGAGTCTTTGATCATTGTTAGGGCCTTCCTCTGACACCGCCTGGTATAGAGGTCCTGGATGGCAGGAAGCTTGGCCCTGTGATGTTCTGGGCCGTACGCACTACCCTCTGTAGTGCCTTGCGGTCGGAGGCCGAGCAGTGGCCTACCAGGCAGCGATGCAACCAGTCAGGATGCTCTCGATGGTGCAGCTGTAGAACCTTTTGAGGATCTTAGGACCCATGCCAAATCTTTTCAGTCTCCTTAGGGGGAATAGGTTTTATCGTGCCCTCTTCACGACTGTCTTGGTGTGCTTGGACCATGTTAGTTTGTTGGTGAGGTGGACACCAAGGAACTTGAAGCTCTCAACCTGCTCCACTACTGCCCCGTCGATGAGAATGGGGACGTGCTCGGTCCTCTTCTTTTTCCTGTAGTCCACAATCATCTCCTTTGTCTTGATCACGTTGAGGGAGAGGTTGTTGTCCTGGCACCACACGGCCAGGTCTCTGGCCATATGCAACAGAGATTGCATCATCTGTGGATCTGTTGGGGTGGTATGCAAATTGGAGTGGGTCCAGGGTTTCTGGGATAATGATGTTGATGTGAGCCATGACCAGCCTTTCAAAGCACTTCATGGCTACAGACGTGAGTGCTACGGGTTGGTAGTCATTTAGGCAGGTTATCTTAGTGTTCTTGGGCATAGGGGCTATGGTGGTCTGCTTGAAACATGTTGGAATTACAGACTCAGACAGGGAGAGGTTGAAAATGTCAGTGAAGACACTTGCCAGTTGGTCAGCGCATGCTCGGAGTACACGTCCCGGTAATTCGTCTGGCCCTGCGGCCTTGTGAATGTTGACCTGTTTAAAGGTCTTACTCACATCGGCTACGGAGAGCGTGATCACACAGTCGTCCGGAACAACTGATGCTCTCATGCATGTTTCAGTGTTACTTGTCTCGAAGCGATCATAGAAGTAATTTCGCTTGTCTGGTAGGCTCGTGTCACTGGGCAGCTCGCGGCTGTGCTTCCCTTTGTATTCTGTAATAGTTTGCAAACCCTGCCACATCCGACGAACGTCAGAGCCAGAGTAGTAAGATTCGATCTTAGTCCTGTATTGACGCTTTGCCTGTTTGATGGTTTGTCGGAGGGCATAGCGGGATTTCTAATAAGCTTCCGGGTAGAGTCCCGCTCCTTGAAAGCG
>CM062474.1:795087-834718 GCA_031479575.1 Coregonus ussuriensis | reverse complement strand
CCCTAGTCCTTACTGCCTCTGACCCCAGTCCTTACTGCCTCTGACCCCATCCGTTACTGCCTCTGACCCCAGCCTTTATTGCCTCTGACCCCAGTCCCTTACTTGAGTCTGACCCTAGTCCTTATTGCCTCTGACCCTAGTCCTTATTGCCTCTGACCCAGTCCTTACTGCCTCTGACCCCAGTCCTTATTGCCTCTGACCCCAGTCCTTACTGCCTCTGACCCCCAGTCCTTACTGCCTCTGACCCCAGGTCCTTACTGCCTCTGACCCTAGTCCTTAGTGCCTCTGACCCTAGTCCTTACTGCCTCTGACCCCTAGTCCTTATTGCCTCTGACCCTAGTCCTTACTGCCTCTGACCCCAGTCCTTACTGCCTCTGACCCCAGTCCGTTACTGCCTCTGACCCTAGTCCTTATTGCCCTCTGACCCTAGTCCTTATTGCCTCTGACCCCAGTCCTTATTGCCTCTGACCCCTGGTCCTTAGTCCCCCAGTTATTGCCTCTGACCCTAGTCCTTATCAGGCTGCCTCTGACCCTATGACCCCATCCTTATTGCCTCTGACCCTAGTCTTACTTGCCTCTGACCCAGTCCTTTACTTGCCTCTGACCCCCAGTCCTTATTGCCTCTGAACCACTAGTCCTTACTTGCCTCTGACCCCAGTCCTTTATTGCCTCTGACCCCAGTCCTTATTGCCTCTGACCCTAGTCAGTCTTACTGCCTCTGACCCCAGTCCTTATTGCCTCTGACCCCAGTTCCTTACTGCCTCTGACCCCAGTCCTTATTGCCTCTGACCCCAGTCCTTACTGCCTCTGACCCCAGTCCTTACTGCCTCTGACCCCAGTCCTTACTGCCTCTGACCCCAGTCCTTACTGCCTCTGACCCCAGTCCTTTACTGCCTCTGACCCCAGTCCTTATGCCTCTGACCCCAGTCCTTACTCCGCCTCTGACCCCAGCCTTATTGCCTCTGACCCCAGTCCTTACTGCTCTGACCCTAGTCCTTACTGCCTCTGACCCTAGTCCTTACTTGCCTCTGACCCCAGTCCTTACTGCCTCTGACCCCAGTTTCTGCCTCTGACCCCGTCCTTATTGCTCTGACCCCAGTCCTTACCCCCCATCCTTACTGCCTCTGACCCCAGTCCTTACTTGCCTCTGACCCCAGTCCTTACTGCCACTGACCCCAGTCCTTATCTGGCTCTGAACCTAGTTCCTACTGCCTCTGACCCCCAGTCCTTACTGCCCTCTTACCCCAGTCGTTACTGCCTCCTGACCCTCAGTCCTTACTGCCTATGACCCCCGTCCTTACTGCCCTCTACTACCCAGTCCTTTACTGCCTCTGACCCCAGCCTCCTTATTGCCTCATGACCCCAGTCCTCTTACTGCCTCTGACCCCGAGTCCCTTACTGCCTCTGACACCTAGTCCTTACTGCCTCTGAACCCCCGTCCTTACTGCCTCTGACCCCAGTCCTTACTGCCTCTGACCCCAGTCCTTACTGCCTCTGACCCCAGTCCTTATTGCCTCTGACCCTAGTCCTTATTGCCTCTGACCCTAGTCCTTACTGCCTCGACCCCAGTCCTTACTGCCTCTGACCCCAGTCCTTACTGCCTCTGACCCCCAGTCCTTATTGCCTCTGACCCCAGTCCTTACTTGCCTCTGACCCCAGTCCTTATTGCCTCTGACCCCTAGACCTTACTGCCTATTGACCCCAGTCCTTACTGCCTCTGACCCCTAGTCCTTATGCCTCTGACCCCAGTCCTTACTGCCTCTGACCCCAGTCCTTATTGCCTCTGACCCTAGTCCTTACCTGCCTCTGACCCTAGTCCTTAATGCCTCTGATCCCCAGTCCTTACTGCCTCTGACCCCAGTCTTTATTCCTCTGACCCCAGTCCTTAATGCCTCTGACCCTAGGTCCTTACTGCCTCTGACCCCAGTCCTTATTGCCTCTGACCCTAGTCCTTATTGCCTCTGACCCCTAGTCCTTATTGCCTCTGACCCTAGTCCTTATTGGCCTCTGACCCCAGTCCTTACTGCCTCTGACCTAGTCCTTACTGCCTCTGACCCCTAGTCCTTACTTGCCTCTGACCCCAGTCCTTACTGCCTCTGACCCCCAGTCCTTAATTGCCTCTGACCCCAGTCCTTTATTGCCTCTGACCCCAGTCCTTATTGCCTCTGACCCTAGTCCTTACTTGCCTCTGACCCTAGTCCCTTATTGCCTCTGACCCAGTCCTTATTGCCTCTGACCCCAGTCCTTATTGCCTCTGACCCCAGTCCTTACTGCCCTCTGACCCCAGTCCTTAATTGCCTCTGACCCTAGTCCTTACTGCCTCTGACCCCAGTCCTTACTGCCTCTGACCCCAGTCCTTACTTGCCTCTGACCCTAGTCCCTTATTGCCTCTGACCCCAGTCCTCTACTTGCCTTCTGACCCCAGTCCTTATTGCCTCTGACCCTAGTCCTTATTGCCTCTGACCCCAGTTCCTTACTGCCTCTGACCCCAGTCCTTACTGCCTCTGACCCCAGTCCTTATTGCCTCTGACCCCAGTCCTTATTGCCTCTGACCCCAGTCCTTATGCCTCTGACCCTAGTCCTTACTGCCTCTGACCCCAGTCCTTACTGCCTCTGACCCCAGTCCTTACTGCCTCTGACCCCAGTCCTTAATGCCTCTGACCCCCAGTCCTTACTGCCTCTGACCCCAGTCCTTATTGCCTCTGACCCTAGTCCTTATTGCCTCTGACCCTAGTCCTTACTGCCTCTGACCCTAGTCCTTATTGCCTCTGACCCTAGTCCTTACTGCCTCTGACCCCAGTCCTTACTGCCTCTGACCCCAGTCCTTACTGCCTCTGACCCCTAGTCCTTATTGCCTCTGACCCTAGTCCTTACTGCCTCTGACCCCAAGTCCTTACTGCCTCTGACCCTAGTCCTTACTGCCTCTGACCCCAGTCCTTACTGCCTCTGACCCCTAGTCCTTATTGCCTCTGACCCTAGTCCTTATTGCCTCTGACCCTAGTCCCTTACTGCCTCTGACCCCAGTCCTTACTGCCTCTGACCCAGTCCTTACTGCCTCTGACCCTAGTCCTTATTGCCTCTGACCCTAGTCCTTACTGCCTCTGACCCTAGTCCTTATTGCCTCTGACCCCAGTCCTTACTGCCTCTGACCCCAGTCCTTATTGCCTCTGACCCAGTCCTTAATGCCTCTGACCCAGTCCTTATTGCCTCTGACCCCAGTCCTTACTTGCCTCTGACCCCAGTCCTTACTGCCTCTGACCCCTAGTCCTTATTGCCTCTGACCCCTAGTCCTTACTGCCTCTGACCCCAGTCCTTATTGCCTCTGACCCCAGTCCTTACTGCCTCTGACCCCAGTCCTTATTGCCTCTGACCCCAGTCCTTACTGCCTCTGACCCTAGTCCTTATTGCCTCTGACCCTAGTCCTTACTGCCTCTGACCCCAGTCCTTACTGCCTCTGACCCCAGTCCTTACTGCCTCTGACCCTAGTCCTTATTGCCTCTGACCCTAGTCCTTATTGCCTCTGACCCTAGTCCTTATTGCCTCTGACCCTAGTCCTTATTGCCTCTGACCCCAGTCCTTTATTGCCTCTGACCCTAGTCCCTTATTGCCTCTGACCCCTAGTCCTTACTGCCTCTGACCCCAGTCCTTATTGCCTCTGACCCCAGTCCTTACTTGCCTCTGACCCCAGTCCTTATTGCCTCTGACCCCAGTCCTTACTTGCCTCTGACCCCTAGTCCTTAATGCCTCTGACCCTAGTCCTTACTGCCTCTGACCCCAGTCCTTACTGCCTCTGACCCCAGTCCTTACTTGCCTCTGACCCTAGTCCTTATTGCCTCTGACCCCAGTCCTTACTGCCTCTGACCCTAGTCCTTACTGCCTCTGACCCTAGTCCTTATTGCCTCTGACCCCAGTCCTTACTGCCTCTGACCCCAGTCCTTACTGCCTCTGACCCTAGTCCTTATTGCCTCTGACCCCAGTCCTTACTGCCTCTGACCCCAGTCCTTATTGCCTCTGACCCCTAGTCCTTACTTGCCTCTGACCCCAGTCCTTATTGCCTCTGACCCCTAGTCCTTACTGCCTCTGACCCCAGTCCTTACTGCCTCTGACCCCAGTCCTTATTGCCTCTGACCCTAGTCCTTATTGCCTCTGACCCCAGTCCTTACTGCCTCTGACCCCTAGTCCTTACTGCCTCTGACCCTAGTCCTTACTGCCTCTGACCCCAGTCCTTATTGCCTCTGACCCCAGTCCTTACTGCCTCTGACCCCAGCCTTATTGCCTCTGACCCCAGTCCTTACTTGCCTCTGACCCTAGTCCTTACTGCCTCTGACCCTAGTCCTTATTGCCTCTGACCCCAGTCCTTACTGCCTCTGACCCCAGTCCTTATTGCCTCTGACCCAGTCCTTACTGCCTCTGACCCTAGTCCTTATTGCCTCTGACCCCAGTCCTTACTGCCTCTGACCCCAGTCCTTACTGCCTCTGACCCCAGTCCTTACTGCCTCTGACCCTAGTCCTTACTGCCTCTGACCCTAGTCCTTATTGCCTCTGACCCTAGTCCTTACTGCCTCTGACCCCAGTCCTTACTGCCTCTGACCCCAGTCCTTATTGCCTCTGACCCTAGTCCTTATTGCCTCTGACCCTAGTCCTTACTTGCCTCTGACCCTAGTCCTTACTGCCTCTGACCCTAGTCCTTACTGCCTCTGACCCTAGTCCTTACTGCCTCTGACCCCAGTCCTTACTGCCTCTGACCCCAGTCCTTACTTGCCTCTGACCCCAGTCCTTACTGCCTCTGACCCAGTCCTTAATGCCTCTGACCCTAGTCCTTATTGCCTCTGACCCTAGTCCTTACTGCCTCTGACCCCAGTCCTTACTGCCTCTGACCCCTAGTCCTTAATGCCTCTGACCCTAGCCTTATTGCCTCTGACCCCAGTCCTTACTGCCTCTGACCCCAGTCCTTACTGCCTCTGACCCTAGTCCTTATTGCCTCTGACCCCAGTCCTTACTGCCTCTGACCCCTAGTCCTTATTGCCTCTGACCCCAGTCCTTATTGCCTCTGACCCCAGTCCTTACTGCCTCTGACCCCTAGTCCTTACTTGCCTCTGACCCAGTCCTTACTTGCCTCTGACCCCTAGTCCTTATTGCCTCTGACCCAGTCCTTACTGCCTCTGACCCCAGTCCTTACTGCCTCTGACCCCAGTCCTTACTGCCTCTGACCCCAGTCCTTACTGCCTCTGACCCCAGTCCTTACTGCCTCTGACCCAGTCCTTACTGCCTCTGACCCCAGTCCTTACTGCCTCTGACCCCAGTCCTTACTGCCTCTGACCCCAGTCCTTACTGCCTCTGACCCCAGTCCTTACTGCCTCTGACCCCAGTCCTTACTGCCTCTGACCCCAGTCCTTACTGCCTCTGACCCTAGTCCTTACTGCCTCTGACCCCAGTCCTTACTGCCTCTGACCCCAGTCCTTACTGCCTCTGACCCCAGTCCTTACTGCCTCTGACCCTAGTCCTTATTGCCTCTGACCCTAGTCCCTTACTGCCTCTGACCCTAGTCCTTATTGCCTCTGACCCTAGTCCTTACTGCCTCTGACCCCAGTCCTTACTGCCTCTGACCCTAGTCCTTACTGCCTCTGACCCCAGTCCTTATTGCCTCTGACCCTAGTCCTTATTGCCTCTGACCCTAGTCCTTATTGCCTCTGACCCTAGTCCTTACTGCCTCTGACCCCAGTCCCTTACTGCCTCTGACCCCAGTCTTTACTGCCTCTGACCCCAGTCCTTTATGCCTCTGACCCCAGTCCTTACTGCCTCTGACCCCAGTCCTTACTTGCCTCTGACCCTAGTCCTTATTGCCTCTGACCCTAGTCCTTATTGCCTCTGACCCTAGTCCTTATTGCCTCTGACCCCAGTCCTTACTGCCTCTGACCCCAGTCCTTACTGCCTCTGACCCCAGTCCTTACTGCCTCTGACCCCAGTCCTTATTGCCTCTGACCCCAGTCCTTACTGCCTCTGACCCCAGTCCTTATTGCCTCTGACCCAGTCCTTACTGCCTCTGACCCTAGTCCTTATTGCCTCTGACCCCTAGTCCTTACTGCCTCTGACCCTAGTCCTTATTGCCTCTGACCCCTAGTCCTTACTGCCTCTGACCCCAGTCCTTACTGCCTCTGACCCCTAGTCCTTATTGCCTCTGACCCCAGTCCTTATTGCCTCTGACCCTAGTCCTTATTGCCTCTGACCCTAGTCCTTATTGCCTCTGACCCTAGTCCTTACTGCCTCTGACCCCAGTCCTTACTGCCTCTGACCCCAGTCCTTACTGCCTCTGACCCCAGTCCTTACTGCCTCTGACCCTAGTCCTTACTGCCTCTGACCCTAGTCCTTATTGCCTCTGACCCTAGTCCTTACTGCCTCTGACCCCAGTCCTTACTGCCTCTGACCCCAGTCCTTATTGCCTCTGACCCCAGTCCTTACTGCCTCTGACCCCAGTCCTTATTGCCTCTGACCCCAGTCCTTACTGCCTCTGACCCTAGTCCTTATTGCCTCTGACCCTAGTCCTTACTGCCTCTGACCCCAGTCCTTACTCCCTCTGACCCCAGTCCTTACTGCCTCTGACCCCAGTCCTTACTGCCTCTGACCCCTAGTCCTTATTGCCTCTGACCCTAGTCCTTACTGCCTCTGACCCTAGTCCTTATTGCCTCTGACCCTAGTCCTTATTGCCTCTGACCCTAGTCCTTACTGCCTCTGACCCCAGTCCTTATTGCCTCCGACCCAGTCTTTATTGCCTCTGACCCCAGTCCTTATTGCCTCTGACCCTAGTCCTTATTGCCTCTGACCCCAGTCCTTACTGCCTCTGACCCCAGTCCTTACTGCCTCTGACCCCAGTCCTTATTGCCTCTGACCCCAGTCCTTACTGCCTCTGACCCAGTCCTTACTGCCTCTGACCCCAGTCCTTACTGCCTCTGACCCTAGTCCTTATTGCCTCTGACCCTAGTCCTTACTGCCTCTGACCCCAGTCCTTACTGCCTCTGACCCCAGTCCTTACTGCCTCTGACCCCAGTCCTTACTGCCTCTGACCCCAGTCCTTACTGCCTCTGACCCTAGTCCTTACTGCCTCTGACCCCAGTCCTTACTGCCTCTGACCCCAGTCCTTACTTGCCTCTGACCCCAGTCCTTATTGCCTCTGACCCAGTCCTTACTGCCTCTGACCCCAGTCCTTACTGCCTCTGACCCTAGTCCTTATTGCCTCTGACCCTAGTCCTTATTGCCTCTGACCCCTAGTCCTTATTGCCTCTGACCCTAGTCCTTACTGCCTCTGACCCCAGTCCTTACTGCCTCTGACCCCTAGTCCTTATTGCCTCTGACCCCAGTCCTTACTTGCCTCTGACCCCAGTCCTTATTGCCTCTGACCCTAGTCCTTACTGCCTCTGACCCTAGTCCTTACTGCCTCTGACCCCAGTCCTTACTGCCTCTGACCCCAGTCCTTACTTGCCTCTGACCCCAGTCCTTACTGCCTCTGACCCCAGTCCTTACTGCCTCTGACCCCAGTCCTTACTGCCTCTGACCCTAGTCCTTATTGCCTCTGACCCCAGTCCTTACTGCCTCTGACCCCAGTCCTTACTTGCCTCTGACCCCAGTCCTTACTGCCTCTGACCCAGTCCTTATTGCCTCTGACCCCAGTCCTTATTGCCTCTGACCCTAGTCCTTATTGCCTCTGACCCTAGTCCTTATTGCCTCTGACCCTAGTCCTTACTTGCCTCTGACCCTAGTCCTTACTGCCTCTGACCCCAGTCCTTATTGCCTCGACCCTAGTCCTTAATTGCCTCTGACCCAGCCTTACTCCCTTACTATGCCTCTGACCCTAGTCCTTATTGCCTCTGACCCCTAGTCCTTATTGCCTCTGACCCTTGGCTCCTGACCTTGTCCTTACTGCCTCTGACCCCATCCTTACTTGCCTCTGACCCCAGTCCTTTACTTGCCTCTGACCCCAGTCCTTTATTGCCTCTGACCCCAGTCCTTACTGAGTTGCTCTTACCCCAGTCCTTACTGCCTCTGACCCTAGTCCTTAACTGCCTCTGACCCCCAGTCCTTTTTGTGTTACTGCCTCTGACCCCAGCCTATTTTCCTATGTCCCTTATTGCCTCTGACCCTAGTCCTTACTTACGCCTCTGACCCCAGTCTTACTGCCTCTGACCCTAGTCCTTATTGCCTCTGACCCTAGTCCTTATTGCCTCTGACCCTAGTCCTTACTTGCCTCTGACCCTAGTCCTTACTTGCCTCTGACCCTAGTCCTTATTGCCTCTGACCCCAGTCCTTACTGCCTCTGACCCCAGTCCTTATTGCCTCTGACCCTAGTCCTTATTGCCTCTGACCCCAGTCCTTATTGCCTCTGACCCTAGTCCTTACTGCCTCTGACCCTAGTCCTTATTGCCTCTGACCCCAGTCCTTACTGCCTCTGACCCTAGTCCTTATTGCCTCTGACCCCTAGTCCTTACTGCCTCTGACCCTAGTCCTTACTGCCTCTGACCCCAGTCCTTACTGCCTCTGACCCCTAGTCCTTACTGCCTCTGACCCAGTCCTTATTGCCTCTGACCCTAGTCCTTATTGCCTCTGACCCCTAGTCCTTACTGCCTCTGACCCCAGTCCTTACTGCCTCTGACCCCAGTCCTTATTGCCTCTGACCCCAGTCCTTACTTGCCTCTGACCCCAGTCCTTACTGCCTCTGACCCCAGTCCTTACTTGCCTCTGACCCCAGTCCTTACTGCCTCTGACCCTAGTCCTTACTGCCTCTGACCCCTAGTCCTTACTGCCTCTGACCCCTAGTCCTTACTGCCTCTGACCCCAGTCCTTACTGCCTCTGACCCCAGTCCTTATTGCCTCTGACCCTAGTCCTTATTGCCTCTGACCCTAGTCCTTATTGCCTCTGACCCTAGTCCTTACTGCCTCTGACCCTAGTCCTTACTGCCTCTGACCCCAGTCCTTATTGCCTCTGACCCCAGTCCTTACTGCCTCTGACCCCAGTCCTTATTGCCTCTGACCCTAGTCCTTATTGCCTCTGACCCTAGTCCTTACTGCCTCTGACCCCAGTCCTTATTGCCTCTGACCCTAGTCCTTATTGCCTCTGACCCCAGTCCTTATTGCCTCTGACCCTAGTCCTTACTGCCTCTGACCCCAGTCCTTACTGCCTCTGACCCCAGTCCTTACTTGCCTCTGACCCCAGTCCTTACTTGCCTCTGACCCCAGTCCTTACTGCCTCTGACCCCAGTCCTTATTGCCTCTGACCCTAGTCCTTATTGCCTCTGACCCCAGTCCTTACTGCCTCTGACCCCAGTCCTTACTGCCTCTGACCCCAGTCCTTACTGCCTCTGACCCCAGTCCTTACTGCCTCTGACCCCAGTCCTTATTGCCTCTGACCCTAGTCCTTATTGCCTCTGACCCTAGTCCTTATTGCCTCTGACCCTAGTCCTTATTGCCTCTGACCCTAGTCCTTACTGCCTCTGACCCCAGTCCTTACTGCCTCTGACCCCAGTCCTTATTGCCTCTGACCCTAGTCCTTACTGCCTCTGACCCCAGTCCTTACTGCCTCTGACCCCAGTCCTTACTGCCTCTGACCCTAGTCCTTATTGCCTCTGACCCTAGTCCTTACTGCCTCTGACCCCTAGTCCTTACTGCCTCTGACCCTAGTCCTTACTGCCTCTGACCCCAGTCCTTACTGCCTCTGACCCCAGTCCGTATGCCTCTGACCCCAGTCCTTATTGCCTCTGACCCCAGTCCTTACTGCCTCTGACCCCAGTCCTTATTGCCTCTGACCCCTAGTCCTTACTGCCTCTGACCCCAGTCCTTACTGGCCTCTGACCCCAGTCCTTATTGCCTCTGACCCCTAGTCCTTACTGCCTCTGACCCCAGTCCTTATTGCCTCTGACCCCAGTCCTTACTGCCTCTGACCCTAGGTCCTTATTGCCTCTGACCCTAGTCCTTACTGCCTCTGACCCCAGTCCTTACTGCCTCTGACCCCAGTCCTTATTGCCTCTGACCCCAGTCCTTACTGCCTCTGACCCTAGTCCTTATTGCCTCTGACCCTAGTCCTTACTGCCTCTGACCCCAGTCCTTACTCCCTCTGACCCCAGTCCTTAATGCCTCTGACCCTAGTCCTTATTGCCTCTGACCCCAGTCCTTATTGCCTCTGACCCCAGTCCTTACTGCCTCTGACCCTAGTCCTTACTGCCTCTGACCCCAGTCCTTACTGCCTCTGACCCAGTCCTTACTGCCTCTGACCCTAGTCCTTATTGCCTCTGACCCTAGTCCTTACTGCCTCTGACCCTAGTCCTTACTGCCTCTGACCCCTAGTCCTTACTGCCTCTGACCCCAGTCCTTACTGCCTCTGACCCTAGTCCTTACTGCCTCTGACCCCAGTCCTTATTGCCTCTGACCCCAGTCCTTACTGCCTCTGACCCCAGTCCTTACTGCCTCTGACCCCAGTCCTTACTGCCTCTGACCCCAGTCCTTACTGCCTCTGACCCCTAGTCCTTACTGCCTCTGACCCCTAGTCCTTACTGCCTCTGACCCTAGTCCTTATTGCCTCTGACCCTAGTCCTTACTGCCTCTGACCCTAGTCCTTATTGCCTCTGACCCTAGTCCTTATTGCCTCTGACCCTAGTCCTTACTGCCTCTGACCCCAGTCCTTACTGCCTCTGACCCCAGTCCTTACTGCCTCTGACCCTAGTCCTTACTGCCTCTGACCCAGTCCTTACTGCCTCTGACCCCAGTCCTTACTCCCTCTGACCCCAGTCCTTAATGCCTCTGACCCTAGTCCTTATTGCCTCTGACCCCAGTCCTTATTGCCTCTGACCCTAGTCCTTATTGCCTCTGACCCTAGTCCTTATTGCCTCTGACCCTAGTCCTTATTGCCTCTGACCCTAGTCCTTACTGCCTCTGACCCCAGTCCTTATTGCCTCTGACCCCAGTCCTTATTGCCTCTGACCCCAGTCCTTACTGCCTCTGACCCTAGTCCTTATTGCCTCTGACCCCAGTCCTTACTGCCTCTGACCCCAGTCCTTACTGCCTCTGACCCTAGTCCTTATTGCCTCTGACCCCAGTCCTTACTGCCTCTGACCCTAGTCCTTATTGCCTCTGACCCTAGTCCTTACTGCCTCTGACCCCTAGTCCTTACTGCCTCTGACCCCAGTCCTTACTGCCTCTGACCCCAGTCCTTACTGCCTCTGACCCTAGTCCTTATTGCCTCTGACCCCAGTCCTTATTGCCTCTGACCCTAGTCCTTACTGCCTCTGACCCAGTCCTTACTGCCTCTGACCCTAGTCCTTACTGCCTCTGACCCCAGTCCTTATTGCCTCTGACCCTAGTCCTTATTGCCTCTGACCCCAGTCCTTATTGCCTCTGACCCTAGTCCTTACTGCCTCTGACCCCGTCCTTACTGCCTCTGACCCTAGTCCTTATTGCCTCTGACCCTAGTCCTTACTGCCTCTGACCCCAGTCCTTATTGCCTCTGACCCCAGTCCTTACTGCCTCTGACCCCTAGTCCTTATTGCCTCTGACCCTAGTCCTTATTGCCTCTGACCCTAGTCCTTACTGCCTCTGACCCTAGTCCTTACTGCCTCTGACCCCTAGTCCTTACTGCCTCTGACCCCAGTCCTTATTGCCTCTGACCCCAGTCCTTACTGCCTCTGACCCTAGTCCTTATTGCCTCTGACCCTAGTCCTTACTGCCTCTGACCCTAGTCCTTACTGCCTCTGACCCCAGTCCTTATTGCCTCTGACCCTAGTCCTTATTGCCTCTGACCCTAGTCCTTATTGCCTCTGACCCCAGTCCTTACTGCCTCTGACCCTAGTCCTTATTGCCTCTGACCCTAGTCCTTACTGCCTCTGACCCCAGTCCTTACTCCCTCTGACCCCAGTCCTTAATGCCTCTGACCCTAGTCCTTATTGCCTCTGACCCCAGTCCTTATTGCCTCTGACCCTAGTCCTTATTGCCTCTGACCCTAGTCCTTACTGCCTCTGACCCCAGTCCTTATTGCCTCTGACCCTAGTCCTTACTGCCTCTGACCCCAGTCCTTATTGCCTCTGACCCCAGTCTTTATTGCCTCTGACCCCAGTCCTTATTGCCTCTGACCCTAGTCCTTACTGCCTCTGACCCCAGTCCTTACTGCCTCTGACCCCAGTCCTTACTGCCTCTGACCCCAGTCCTTACTGCCTCTGACCCCAGCCCTTATTGCCTCTGACCCCAGTCCTTACTGCCTCTGACCCCAGTCCTTACTGCCTCTGACCCTAGTCCTTATTGCCTCTGACCCCAGTCCTTACTGCCTCTGACCCTAGTCCTTATTGCCTCTGACCCTAGTCCTTACTGCCTCTGACCCCAGTCCTTACTGCCTCTGACCCCAGTCCTTACTGCCTCTGACCCTAGTCCTTATTGCCTCTGACCCTAGTCCTTATTGCCTCTGACCCTAGTCCTTATTGCCTCTGACCCTAGTCCTTACTGCCTCTGACCCCAGTCCTTACTGCCTCTGACCCCAGTCCGTTACTGCCTCTGACCCCAGCCTTATTGCCTCTGACCCCAGTCCTTACTGCCTCTGACCCCAGTCCTTACTGCCTCTGACCCTAGTCCTTATTGCCTCTGACCCCAGTCCTTACTGCCTCTGACCCCTAGTCCTTATTGCCTCTGACCCCTAGTCCTTACTGCCTCTGACCCCAGTCCTTACTGCCTCTGACCCCAGTCCTTATTGCCTCTGACCCTAGTCCTTACTGCCTCTGACCCTAGTCCTTATTGCCTCTGACCCCAGTCCTTACTGCCTCTGACCCCAGTCCTTACTGCCTCTGACCCCAGTCCTTACTGCCTCTGACCCCAGTCCTTACTGCCTCTGACCCTAGTCCTTACTGCCTCTGACCCCAGTCCTTATTGCCTCTGACCCCAGTCCTTACTGCCTCTGACCCCTAGTCCTTACTTGCCTCTGACCCCAGTCCTTACTGCCTCTGACCCTAGTCCTTATTGCCTCTGACCCTAGTCCTTACTGCCTCTGACCCTAGTCCTTACTGCCTCTGACCCCTAGTCCTTACTTGCCTCTGACCCCAGTCCTTACTGCCTCTGACCCCAGTCCTTACTGCCTCTGACCCCAGTCCTTATTGCCTCTGACCCTAGTCCTTATTGCCTCTGACCCTAGTCCTTACTGCCTCTGACCCTAGTCCTTACTGCCTCTGACCCCAGTCCTTACTGCCTCTGACCCCAGTCCTTATTGCCTCCGACCCCAGTCCTTATTGCCTCTGACCCCAGTCCTTACTGCCTCTGACCCCAGTCCTTACTGCCTCTGACCCCAGTCCTTACTGCCTCTGACCCCTAGTCCTTATTGCCTCTGACCCCTAGTCCTTACTGCCTCTGACCCTAGTCCTTATTGCCTCTGACCCTAGTCCTTACTGCCTCTGACCCTAGTCCTTACTGCCTCTGACCCCAGTCCTTATTGCCTCTGACCCCTAGTCCTTATTGCCTCTGACCCTAGTCCTTACTGCCTCTGACCCTAGTCCTTATTGCCTCTGACCCCTAGTCCTTACTGCCTCTGACCCCAGTCCTTACTTGCCTCTGACCCCAGTCCTTACTTGCCTCTGACCCTAGTCCTTACTGCCTCTGACCCCTAGTCCTTACTTGCCTCTGACCCCTAGTCCTTATTGCCTCTGACCCTAGTCCTTACTGCCTCTGACCCTAGTCCTTACTGCCTCTGACCCCAGTCCTTACTGCCTCTGACCCTAGTCCTTATTGCCTCTGACCCTAGTCCTTATTGCCTCTGACCCTAGTCCTTATTGCCTCTGACCCCTAGTCCTTACTGCCTCTGACCCCAGTCCTTACTGCCTCTGACCCCAGTCCTTACTGCCTCTGACCCCAGTCCTTATTGCCTCTGACCCCAGTCCTTACTGCCTCTGACCCCAGTCCTTACTGCCTCTGACCCTAGTCCTTACTGCCTCTGACCCCAGTCCTTACTGCCTCTGACCCCAGTCCTTACTGCCTCTGACCCCAGTCCTTATTGCCTCTGACCCCTAGTCCTTATTGCCTCTGACCCCAGTCCTTACTGCCTCTGACCCTAGTCCTTACTGCCTCTGACCCTAGTCCTTACTGCCTCTGACCCCAGTCCTTATTGCCTCTGACCCTAGTCCTTACTGCCTCTGACCCCAGTCCTTACTGCCTCTGACCCTAGTCCTTATTGCCTCTGACCCTAGTCCTTATTGCCTCTGACCCTAGTCCTTATTGCCTCTGACCCTAGTCCTTACTGCCTCTGACCCTAGTCCTTATTGCCTCTGACCCTAGTCCTTACTGCCTCTGACCCCAGTCCTTACTGCCTCTGACCCCAGTCCTTACTGCCTCTGACCCCAGTCCTTATTGCCTCTGACCCTAGTCCTTACTGCCTCTGACCCCAGTCCTTACTGCCTCTGACCCCTAGTCCTTACTGCCTCTGACCCAGTCCTTACTGCCTCTGACCCAGTCCTTACTGCCTCTGACCCCAGTCCTTACTGCCTCTGACCCTAGTCCTTACTGCCTCTGACCCCAGTCCTTACTGCCTCTGACCCTAGTCCTTATTGCCTCTGACCCCTAGTCCTTACTGCCTCTGACCCTAGTCCTTATTGCCTCTGACCCTAGTCCTTACTGCCTCTGACCCCAGTCCTTACTGCCTCTGACCCCAGTCCTTACTGCCTCTGACCCTAGTCCTTATTGCCTCTGACCCCTAGTCCTTACTGCCTCTGACCCTAGTCCTTACTGCCTCTGACCCTAGTCCTTACTGCCTCTGACCCCTAGTCCTTACTGCCTCTGACCCCAGTCCTTACTTGCCTCTGACCCTAGTCCTTATTGCCTCTGACCCCAGTCCTTACTGCCTCTGACCCCAGTCCTTACTGCCTCTGACCCTAGTCCTTATTGCCTCTGACCCCTAGTCCTTACTGCCTCTGACCCCAGTCCTTATTGCCTCTGACCCTAGTCCTTATTGCCTCTGACCCCAGTCCTTACTGCCTCTGACCCCTAGTCCTTACTGCCTCTGACCCTAGTCCTTACTGCCTCTGACCCTAGTCCTTATTGCCTCTGACCCCAGTCCTTACTGCCTCTGACCCTAGTCCTTACTGCCTCTGACCCTAGTCCTTATTGCCTCTGACCCCAGTCCTTATTGCCTCTGACCCTAGTCCTTATTGCCTCTGACCCCTAGTCCTTATTGCCTCTGACCCCAGTCCTTATTGCCTCTGACCCTAGTCCTTACTGCCTCTGACCCCAGTCCTTACTGCCTCTGACCCCAGTCCTTATTGCCTCTGACCCCAGTCCTTACTTGCCTCTGACCCCAGTCCTTACTGCCTCTGACCCCAGTCCTTACTGCCTCTGACCCCAGTCCTTACTGCCTCTGACCCCAGTCCTTACTGCCTCTGACCCAGTCCTTACTGCCTCTGACCCCAGTCCTTACTGCCTCTGACCCAGTCCTTACTGCCTCTGACCCCAGTCCTTACTGCCTCTGACCCTAGTCCTTATTGCCTCTGACCCCAGTCCTTACTGCCTCTGACCCCTAGTCCTTATTGCCTCTGACCCCAGTCCTTACTGCCTCTGACCCCAGTCCTTACTTGCCTCTGACCCTAGTCCTTATTGCCTCTGACCCTAGTCCTTATTGCCTCTGACCCCAGTCCTTACTGCCTCTGACCCTAGTCCTTACTGCCTCTGACCCCTAGTCTTACTGCCTCTGACCCAGTCCTTATTGCCTCTGACCCCAGTCCTTACTGCCTCTGACCCCTAGTCCTTATCTGCCTCTGACCCCTAGTCCTTACTGCCTCTGACCCCAGTCCTTATTGCCTCTGACCCCAGTCCTTACTGCCTCTGACCCTAGTCCTTACTTGCCTCTGACCCTAGTCCTTACTGCCTCTGACCCCTAGTCCTTACTGCCTCTGACCCCTAGTCCTTACTGCCCTCTGACCCCAGTCCTTACTGCCTCTGACCCCAGTCCTTACTGCCTCTGACCCTAGTCCTTATTGCCTCTGACCCCAGTCCTTACTTGCCTCTGACCCTAGTCCTTATTGCCTCTGACCCTAGTCCTTATTGCCTCTGACCCTAGTCCTTACTGCCTCTGACCCTAGTCCTTATTGCCTCTGACCCCTAGTCCTTACTGCCTCTGACCCCTAGTCCTTATTGCCTCTGACCCTAGTCCTTACTGCCTCTGACCCCAGTCCTTACTTGCCTCTGACCCCAGTCCTTACTGCCTCTGACCCTAGTCCTTATTGCCTCTGACCCCTAGTCCTTACTGCCTCTGACCCCAGTCCTTATTGCCTCTGACCCCTAGTCCTTACTGCCTCTGACCCCAGTCCTTACTGCCTCTGACCCTAGTCCTTACTGCCTCTGACCCTAGTCCTTATTGCCTCTGACCCTAGTCCTTATTGCCTCTGACCCCTAGTCCTTATTGCCTCTGACCCTAGTCCTTACTGCCTCTGACCCCAGTCCTTACTGCCTCTGACCCCAGTCCTTACTGCCTCTGACCCCAGTCCTTATTGCCTCTGACCCTAGTCCTTATTGCCTCTGACCCCAGTCCTTACTGCCTCTGACCCTAGCCCTTACTGCCTCTGACCCCAGTCCTTACTGCCTCTGACCCTAGTCCTTATTGCCTCTGACCCCAGTCCTTACTGCCTCTGACCCCAGTCCTTACTGCCTCTGACCCCAGTCCTTACTGCCTCTGACCCTAGTCCTTATTGCCTCTGACCCTAGTCCTTATTGCCTCTGACCCTAGTCCTTATTGCCTCTGACCCCAGTCCTTACTGCCTCTGACCCCAGTCCTTACTGCCTCTGACCCCAGTCCTTATTGCCTCTGACCCTAGTCCTTATTGCCTCTGACCCTAGTCCTTACTGCCTCTGACCCCAGTCCTTACTGCCTCTGACCCCAGTCCTTACTGCCTCTGACCCTAGTCCTTACTGCCTCTGACCCCAGTCCTTATTGCCTCTGACCCTAGTCCTTATTGCCTCTGACCCTAGTCCTTATTGCCTCTGACCCTAGTCCTTACTGCCTCTGACCCCAGTCCTTACTGCCTCTGACCCCTAGTCCTTATTGCCTCTGACCCTAGTCCTTATTGCCTCTGACCCCTAGTCCTTACTGCCTCTGACCCCAGTCCTTACTGCCTCTGACCCTAGTCCTTACTGCCTCTGACCCCAGTCCTTACTGCCTCTGACCCTAGTCCTTACTGCCTCTGACCCTAGTCCTTATTGCCTCTGACCCCAGTCCTTACTGCCTCTGACCCCAGTCCTTACTTGCCTCTGACCCTAGTCCTTTATTGCCTCTGACCCCAGTCCTTATTGCCTCTGACCCCAGTCCTTACTGCCTCTGACCCTAGTCCTTACTGCCTCTGCCCCCAGTCCTTACTGCCTCTGACCCCAGTCCTTACTGCCTCTGACCCTAGTCCTTATTGCCTCTGACCCTAGTCCTTACTGCCTCTGACCCCAGTCCTTACTGCCTCTGACCCTAGTCCTTATTGCCTCTGACCCCAGTCCTTACTGCCTCTGACCCCAGTCCTTATTGCCTCTGACCCCAGTCCTTATTGCCTCTGACCCCAGTCCTTACTGCCTCTGACCCCAGTCCTTACTGCCTCTGACCCTAGTCCTTACTGCCTCTGACCCCAGTCCTTACTGCCTCTGACCCCAGTCCTTATTGCCTCTGACCCTAGTCCTTACTGCCTCTGACCCTAGTCCTTACTGCCTCTGACCCCAGTCCTTATTGCCTCTGACCCTAGTCCTTACTGCCTCTGACCCTAGCCTTACTGCCTCTGACCCCAGTCCTTACTGCCTCTGACCCCAGTCCTTACTGCCTCTGACCCTAGTCCTTATTGCCTCTGACCCCAGTCCTTACTGCCTCTGACCCTAGTCCTTACTGCCTCTGACCCCTAGTCCTTACTGCCTCTGACCCCAGTCCTTACTGCCTCTGACCCCAGTCCTTATTGCCTCTGACCCCAGTCCTTATTGCCTCTGACCCCAGTCCTTACTGCCTCTGACCCTAGTCCTTATTGCCTCTGACCCCTAGTCCTTACTGCCTCTGACCCCAGTCCTTACTGCCTCTGACCCTAGTCCTTACTGCCTCTGACCCCAGGTCCTTACTGCCTCTGACCCTAAGTCCTTATTGCCTCTGACCCTAGTCCTTATGCCTCTGACCCTAGTCCTTATTGCCTCTGACCCTAGTCCTTACTGCCTCTGACCCCAGTCCTTACTGCCTCTGACCCAGTCGTTACTTGCCTCTGACCCCACAGCCTTTATTGCCTCTGACCCCAGTCCTTACTGCCTCTGACCCCAGTCCTTACTGCCTCTGACCCTAGTCCTTATTGCCTCTGACCCCAGTCCTTACTGCCTCTGACCCCAGTCCTTATTGGCCTCTGACCCTCCTTACTGCCTCTGACCCCAGTCCCTTACTGCCTCTGACCCCAGTCCTTACTGCCTCTGACCCTAGTCCCTTATTGCCTCTGACCCCTAGTCCTTAATTGCCTCTGACCCCCCAGTCCTTACAACTGCCTCTGACCCCAGTCCTTACTGCTCTGACCCCAGTCCCTTATTGCCTCTGACCCTAGTCCTTATTGCCTCTGACCCAGTCCTTATTGCCTCTGACCCCTAGTCCTTACTGCCTCTGACCCCAGTCCTTATTGCCTCTGACCCTAGTCCTTATTGCCTCTGACCCCAGTCCTTATTGCCTCTGACCCCAGTCCTTATTGCCTCTGACCCCAGTCCTTATTGCCTCTGACCCCAGTCCTTACTGCCTCTGACCCCAGTCCTTACTGCCTCTGACCCCAGTCCTTACTGCCTCTGACCCCAGTCCTTACTGCCTCTGACCCCAGTCCTTATTGCCTCTGACCCCAGTCCTTACTGCCTCTGACCCTAGTCCTTACTGCCTCTGACCCCAGTCCTTACTGCCTCTGACCCCTAGTCCTTATTGCCTCTGACCCCTAGTCCTTATTGCCTCTGACCCCAGTCCTTACTGCCTCTGACCCCAGTCCTTACTGCCTCTGACCCTAGTCCTTACTGCCTCTGACCCCAGTCCTTACTTGCCTCTGACCCTAGTCCTTATTGCCTCTGACCCCTAGTCCTTACTGCCTCTGACCCTAGTCCTTATTGCCTCTGACCCTAGTCCTTACTGCCTCTGACCCCTAGTCCTTACTGCCTCTGACCCCAGTCCTTACTGCCTCTGACCCCAGTCCTTACTGCCTCTGACCCTAGTCCTTATTGCCTCTGACCCCTAGTCCTTACTGCCTCTGACCCCTAGTCCTTACTGCCTCTGACCCCAGTCCTTACTGCCTCTGACCCCAGTCCTTACTGCCTCTGACCCCAGTCCTTATTGCCTCTGACCCCTAGTCCTTACTGCCTCTGACCCCAGTCCTTACTGCCTCTGACCCTAGTCCTTATTGCCTCTGACCCCAGTCCTTACTGCCTCTGACCCTAGTCCTTACTTGCCTCTGACCCTAGTCCTTACTGCCTCTGACCCCAGTCCTTACTGCCTCTGACCCCAGTCCTTACTGCCTCTGACCCTAGTCCTTATTGCCTCTGACCCTAGTCCTTATTGCCTCTGACCCCAGTCCTTACTTGCCTCTGACCCTAGTCCTTATTGCCTCTGACCCCTAGTCCTTACTGCCTCTGACCCCAGTCCTTACTGCCTCTGACCCTAGTCCTTATTGCCTCTGACCCCAGTCCTTACTGCCTCTGACCCTAGTCCTTATTGCCTCTGACCCCAGTCCTTACTGCCTCTGACCCCAGTCCTTATTGCCTCTGACCCTAGTCCTTATTGCCTCTGACCCTAGTCCTTATTGCCTCTGACCCTAGTCCTTATTGCCTCTGACCCTAGTCCTTACTGCCTCTGACCCCAGTCCTTACTTGCCTCTGACCCCAGTCGTTACTGCCTCTGACCCCAGTCCTTTATTGCCTCTGACCCCTAGTCCTTACTGCTCTGACCCCAGTCCTTACTGCCTCTGACCCTAGTCCTTATTGCCTCTGACCCCAGTCCTTACTGCCTCTGACCCTAGTCCTTATTGCCTCTGACCCTAGTCCTTACTGCCTCTGACCCCAGTCCTTACTGCCTCTGACCCCAGTCCTTATTGCCTCTGACCCTAGTCCTTATTGCCTCTGACCCTAGTCCTTATTGCCTCTGACCCTAGTCCTTATTGCCTCTGACCCTAGTCCTTACTGCCTCTGACCCCAGTCCTTACTGCCTCTGACCCCAGTCCTTACTGCCTCTGACCCCAGTCCTTATTGCCTCTGACCCCAGTCCTTACTGCCTCTGACCCTAGTCCTTATTGCCTCTGACCCTAGTCCTTACTGCCTCTGACCCCAGTCCTTACTCCCTCTGACCCCAGTCCTTAATGCCTCTGACCCTAGTCCTTACTGCCTCTGACCCCAGTCCTTACTGCCTCTGACCCCAGTCCTTATTGCCTCTGACCCTAGTCCTTACTGCCTCTGACCCTAGTCCTTATTGCCTCTGACCCCTAGTCCTTATTGCCTCTGACCCTAGTCCTTACTGCCTCTGACCCCAGTCCTTACTGCCTCTGACCCTAGTCCTTATTGCCTCTAACCCTTCCTTACTGCCCTCTGACCCCAGTCCTTATTGCCTCTGACCCTCAGTCCTTACTGCCTCTGACCCTAGTCCTTACTGCCTCTGACCCAGTCCTTATTGCCTCTGACCCAGTCCTTACTTGCCTCTGACCCTAGTCCTTATTGCCTCTGACCCCTAGTCCGTACTGCCTCTGACCCCAGTCCTTACTGCCTCTGACCCCTAGTCATTATTGCCTCTGACCACAGTCCTTTATGCCTCTGACCCCAGTCCTTACTGCATCTGACCCCAGTCCTTACTGCCTCTGACCCCAGTCCTTATTGCCTCTGACCCCAGTCTTATTGCCTCTGACCCTAGTCCTTATGCCTCTGACCCCAGTCCTTACTGCCCTCTGACCCCAGGTCCTTAATGCCTCTGACCCAGCTTTATGCCTCTGACCCCAGCTTTATTGCCTCTGACCCCAGTCCTTACTGCCTCTGACCCCAGTCCTTATTGCCTCTGACCCAGTCCTTACTGCCTCTGACCCCAGTCCTTATTGCCTCTGACCCTAGTCCTTACTGCCTCTGACCCCAGTCCTTACTGCCTCTGACCCCAGTCCTTACTGCCTCTGACCCTAGTCCTTATTGCCTCTGACCCCAGTCCTTACTGCCTCTGACCCTAGTCCTTATTGCCTCTGACCCTAGTCCTTATTGCCTCTGACCCCAGTCCTTACTGCCTCTGACCCTAGTCCTTATTGCCTCTGACCCTAGTCCTTACTGCCTCTGACCCCAGTCCTTACTGCCTCTGACCCCAGTCCTTATTGCCTCTGACCCTAGTCCTTATTGCCTCTGACCCTAGTCCTTACTGCCTCTGACCCCAGTCCTTACTGCCTCTGACCCTAGTCCTTACTGCCTCTGACCCCAGTCCTTACTGCCTCTGACCCCAGTCCTTATTGCCTCTGACCCCAGTCCTTACTGCCTCTGACCCCAGTCCTTACTGCCTCTGACCCCAGTCCTTATTGCCTCTGACCCTAGTCCTTATTGCCTCTGACCCTAGTCCTTATTGCCTCTGACCCTAGTCCTTACTTGCCTCTGACCCCAGTCCTTACTGCCTCTGACCCCAGTCCTTACTGCCTCTGACCCAGTCGTTACTGCCTCTGACCCCAGCCTTTATTGCCTCTGACCCCAGTCCTTACTGGCTCTGACCCCAGTCCTTACTGCCTCTGACCCTAGTCCTTATTGCCTCTGACCCCAGTCCTTACTGCCTCTGACCCTAGTCCTTATTGCCTCTGACCCTAGTCCTTACTGCCTCTGACCCTAGTCCTTACTTGCCTCTGACCCCTAGTCCTTACTTGCCTCTGACCCCAGTCCTTACTGGCTCTGACCCTAGTCCTTACTGCCTCTGACCCCAGTCCTTACTGCCTCTGACCCCAGTCGTTACTGCCTCTGACCCCAGCCTTTATTGCCTCTGACCCCAGTCCTTACTGAGTCTTACCCCAGTCCTTACTGCCTCTGACCCTAGTCCTTATTGCCTCTGACCCCAGTCCTTACTGCCTCTGACCCTAGTCCTTATTGCCTCTGACCCTTGTCCTTACTGCCTCTGACCCTAGTCCTTATTGCCTCTGACCCTAGTCCTTACTGCCTCTGACCCCAGTCCTTACTGCCTCTGAACCTAGTCCTTATTGCCTCTGACCCTAGTCCTTATTGCCTCTGACCCTAGTCCTTACTGCCTCTGACCCCAGTCCTTACTGCCTCTGACCCCAGTCTTTACTGCCTCTGACCCCAGCCTTTATTGCCTCTGACCCCAGTCCTTACTAGCTCTTACCCCAGTCCTTACTGCCTCTGACCCTAGTCCGTATTGCGTCTGACCCCAGTCCTTACTGCCTCTGACCCTAGTCCTTATTGCCTCTGACCCTAGTCCTTACTGCCTCTGACCCCAGTCCTTACTGCCTCTGACCCCAGTCCTTACTGCCTCTGACCCTAGTCCTTATTGCCTCTGACCCTAGTCCTTATTGCCTCTGACCCTAGTCCTTATTGCCTCCGACCCTAGTCCTTACTGCCTCTGACCCCAGTCCTTACTGCCTCTGACCCCAGTCGTTACTGCCTCTGACCCCAGCCTTTATTGCCTCTGACCCCAGTCCTTACTGGCTCTGACCCCAGTCCTTACTGCCTCTGACCCTAGTCCTTATTGCCTCTGACCCCAGTCCTTACTGCCTCTTACCCTAGTCCTTATTGCCTCTGACCATAGTCCTTACTGCCTCTGACCCCAGTCCTTACTGCCTCTGACCCCAGTCATTATTGCCTCTGACCCTAGTCCTTACTGCCTCTGACCCTAGTCCTTATTGCCTCTGACCCTAGTCCTTATTGCCTCTGACCCTAGTCCTTACTGCCTCTGACCCCAGTCCTTACTGCCTCTGACCCTAGTCCTTATTGCCTCTAACCCTTACTGCCTCTGACCCCAGTCCTTATTGCCTCTGACCCCAGTCCTTACTGCCTCTGACCCTAGTCCTTACTGCCTCTGACCCCAGTCCTTACTGCCTCTTACCCTAGTCCTTATTGCCTCTGACCCTAGTCCTTACTGCCTCTGACCCCAGTCCTTACTGCCTCTGACCCCAGTCATTATTGCCTCTGACCCTAGTCCTTACTGCCTCTGACCCTAGTCCTTATTGCCTCTGACCCTAGTCCTTATTGCCTCTGACCCTAGTCCTTACTGCCTCTGACCCCAGTCCTTACTGCCTCTGACCCTAGTCCTTATTGCATCTAACCCTTACTGCCTCTGACCCCAGTCCTTATTGCCTCTGACCCTAGTCCTTATTGCCTCTGACCCTAGTCCTTACTGCCTCTGACCCCAGTCCTTATTGCCTCTGACCCTAGTCCTTATTGCCTCTGACCCCAGTCCTTATTGCCTCTGACCCCAGTCCTTATTGCCTCTGACCCCAGTCCTTATTGCCTCTGACCCCAGTCCTTATTGCCTCTGACCCCAGTCCTTATTGCCTCTGACCCTAGTCCTTACTGCCTCTGACCCCAGTCCTTACTGCCTCTGACCCAAGTCGTTACTGCCTCTGACCCCAGCCTTTATTGCCTCTGACCCAGTCCTTACTGGCTCTGACCCCAATCCTTACTGCCTCTGACCCTAGTCCTTATTGCCTCTGACCCCAGTCCTTACTGCCTCTACCCTAGTCCTTATTGCCTCTGACCCTAGTCCTTACTGCCTCTGACCCCAGTCCTTACTGCCTCTGACCCCAGTCCTTATTGCCTCTGACCCTAGTCCTTATTGCCTCTGACCCTAGGCCTTACTGCCTCTGACCCCAGTCCTTACTGTCTCTGACCCTAGTCCTTATTGCCTCTGACCCTAGTCCTTACTGCCTCTGACCCCAGTCCTTATTGCCTCTGACCCCAGTCCTTACTGCCTCTGACCCTAGTCCTTACTGCCTCTGACCCTAGTCCTTATTGCCTCTGACCCTAGTCCTTTTTGCCTCTGACCCTAGTCCTTATTGCCTCTGACCCTAGTCCTTATTGCCTCTGACCCTAGTCCTTACTGCCTCTGACCCCAGTCCTTACTGCCTCTGACCCCAGTCGTTACTGCCTCTGACCCCAGCCTTTATTGCCTCTGACCCCAGTCCTTACTGGCTCTGACCCCAGTCCTTACTGCCTCTGACCCTAGTCCTTATTGCCTCTGACCCAGTCCTTACTGCCTCTGACCCTAGTCCTTATTGCCTCTGACCCTAGTCCTTACTGCCTCTGACCCCAGTCCTTACTGCCTCTGACCCCAGTCCTTATTGCCTCTGACCCTAGTCCTTACTGCCTCTGACCCTAGTCCTTATTGCCTCTGACCCTAGTCCTTATTGCCTCTGACCCTAGTCCTTATTGCCTCTGACCCTAGTCCTTACTGCCTCTGACCCCAGTCCTTACTGCCTCTGACCCCAGTCCTTACTGCCTCTGACCCCAGTCCTTACTGCCTCTGACCCCAGTCGTTACTGCCTCTGACCCCAGCCTTTATTGCCTCTGACCCCAGTCCTTACTGGCTCTTACCCCAGTCCTTACTGCCTCTGACCCTAGTCCTTATTGCCTCTGACCCCAGTCCTTACTGCCTCTGACCCTAGTCCTTATTGCCTCTGACCCTTGTCCTTACTGCCTCTGACCCTAGTCCTTATTGCCTCTGACCCTAGTCCTTACTGCCTCTGACCCCAGTCCTTACTGCCTCTGAACCTAGTCATTTTGCCTCTGACCCTAGTCCTTATTGCCTCTGACCCTAGTCCTTACTGCCTCTGACCCCAGTCCTTACTGCCTCTGACCCCAGTCTTTACTGCCTCTGACCCCAGCCTTTATTGCCTCTGACCCCAGTCCTTACTAGCTCTTACCCCAGTCCTTACTGCCTCTGACCCTAGTCCGTATTGCGTCTGACCCCAGTCCTTACTGCCTCTGACCCTAGTCCTTATTGCCTCTGACCCTAGTCCTTACTGCCTCTGACCCCAGTCCTTACTGCCTCTGACCCCAGTCCTTACTGCCTCTGACCCTAGTCCTTATTGCCTCTGACCCTAGTCCTTATTGCCTCTGACCCTAGTCCTTATTGCCTCCGACCCTAGTCCTTACTGCCTCTGACCCCAGTCCTTACTGCCTCTGACCCCAGTCGTTACTGCCTCTGACCCCAGCCTTTATTGCCTCTGACCCCAGTCCTTACTGGCTCTGACCCCAGTCCTTACTGCCTCTGACCCTAGTCCTTATTGCCTCTGACCCCAGTCCTTACTGCCTCTTACCCTAGTCCTTATTGCCTCTGACCATAGTCCTTACTGCCTCTGACCCCAGTCCTTACTGCCTCTGACCCCAGTCATTATTGCCTCTGACCCTAGTCCTTACTGCCTCTGACCCTAGTCCTTATTGCCTCTGACCCTAGTCCTTATTGCCTCTGACCCTAGTCCTTACTGCCTCTGACCCCAGTCCTTACTGCCTCTGACCCTAGTCCTTATTGCCTCTAACCCTTACTGCCTCTGACCCCAGTCCTTATTGCCTCTGACCCCAGTCCTTACTGCCTCTGACCCTAGTCCTTACTGCCTCTGACCCCAGTCCTTACTGCCTCTTACCCTAGTCCTTATTGCCTCTGACCCTAGTCCTTACTGCCTCTGACCCCAGTCCTTACTGCCTCTGACCCCAGTCATTATTGCCTCTGACCCTAGTCCTTACTGCCTCTGACCCTAGTCCTTATTGCCTCTGACCCTAGTCCTTATTGCCTCTGACCCTAGTCCTTACTGCCTCTGACCCCAGTCCTTACTGCCTCTGACCCTAGTCCTTATTGCATCTAACCCTTACTGCCTCTGACCCCAGTCCTTATTGCCTCTGACCCCAGTCCTTACTGCCTCTGACCCTAGTCCTTACTGCCTCTGACCCCAGTCCTTATTGCCTCTGACCCCTAGTCCTTATTGCCTCTGACCCTAGTCCTTACTGCCTCTGACCCCAGTCCTTACTGCCTCTGACCCTAGTCCTTATTGCCTCTAACCCTTACTGCCTCTGACCCCAGTCCTTATTGCCTCTGACCCCAGTCCTTACTGCCTCTGACCCTAGTCCTTACTGCCTCTGACCCTAGTCCTTATTGCCTCTGACCACAGTCCTTACTGCCTCTGACCCTAGTCCTTATTGCCTCTGACCCTAGTCCTTACTGCCTCTGACCCCAATCCTTACTGCCTCTGACCCCAGTCCTTACTGCCTCTGACCCTAGTCCTTATTGCCTCTGACCCTAGTCCTTATTGCCTCTGACCCTAGTCCTTATTGCCTCTGACACTAGTCCTTACTGCCTCTGACCCCAGTCCTTGCTGCCTCTGACCCCAGTCGTTACTGCCTCTGACCCCAGCCTTTATTGCCTCTGACCCCAGTCCTTACTGCCTCTGACCCCAGTCCTTATTGCCTCTGACCCTAGTCCTTATTGCCTCTGACCCTAGTCCTTATTGCCTCTGACCCTAGTCCTTATTGCCTCTGACCCTAGTCCTTACTGCCTCTGACCCCAGTCCTTACTGCCTCTGACCCAAGTCGTTACTGCCTCTGACCCCAGCCTTTATTGCCTCTGACCCAGTCCTTACTGGCCTCTGACCCCAATCCTTACTGCCTCTGACCCTAGTCCTTATTGCCTCTGACCCCAGTCCTTACTGCCTCTACCCTAGTCCTTATTGCCTCTGACCCTAGTCCTTACTGCCTCTGACCCCAGTCCTTACTGCCTCTGACCCCAGTCCTTATTGCCTCTGACCCTAGTCCTTATTGCCTCTGACCCTAGGCCTTACTGCCTCTGACCCCAGTCCTTACTGTCTCTGACCCTAGTCCTTATTGCCTCTGACCCTAGTCCTTACTGCCTCTGACCCCAGTCCTTATTGCCTCTGACCCCAGTCCTTACTGCCTCTGACCATAGTCCTTACTGCCTCTGACCCTAGTCCTTATTGCCTCTGACCCTAGTCCTTTTTGCCTCTGACCCTAGTCCTTATTGCCTCTGACCCTAGTCCTTACTGCCTCTGACCCCAGTCCTTATTGCCTCTGACCCCAGTCCTTACTGCCTCTGACCATAGTCCTTACTGCCTCTGACCCTAGTCCTTATTGCCTCTGACCCTAGTCCTTTTTGCCTCTGACCCTAGTCCTTACTGCCTCTGACCCTAGTCCTTATTGCCTCTGACCCTAGTCCTTATTGCCTCTGACCCTAGTCCTTATTGCCTCTGACCCTAGTCCTTACTGCCTCTGACCCCAGTCCTTACTGCCTCTGACCCCAGTCCTTACTGCCTCTGACCCCTTTCCTTACTGCCTCTGACCCCAGTCGTTACTGCCTCTGACCCCAGCCTTTATTGCCTCTGACCCCAGTCCTTACTGGCTCTTACCCCAGTCCTTACTGCCTCTGACCCTAGTCCTTATTGCCTCTGACCCCAGTCCTTACTGCCTCTGACCCTAGTCCTTATTGCCTCTGACCCTTGTCCTTACTGCCTCTGACCCTAGTCCTTATTGCCTCTGACCCTAGTCCTTACTGCCTCTGACCCCAGTCCTTACTGCCTCTGAACCTAGTCATTTTGCCTCTGACCCTAGTCCTTATTGCCTCTGACCCTAGTCCTTACTGCCTCTGACCCCAGTCCTTACTGCCTCTGACCCCAGTCTTTACTGCCTCTGACCCCAGCCTTTATTGCCTCTGACCCCAGTCCTTACTAGCTCTTACCCCAGTCCTTACTGCCTCTGACCCTAGTCCGTATTGCGTCTGACCCCAGTCCTTACTGCCTCTGACCCTAGTCCTTATTGCCTCTGACCCTAGTCCTTACTGCCTCTGACCCCAGTCCTTACTGCCTCTGACCCCAGTCCTTACTGCCTCTGACCCTAGTCCTTATTGCCTCTGACCCTAGTCCTTATTGCCTCTGACCCTAGTCCTTATTGCCTCCGACCCTAGTCCTTACTGCCTCTGACCCCAGTCCTTACTGCCTCTGACCCCAGTCGTTACTGCCTCTGACCCCAGCCTTTATTGCCTCTGACCCCAGTCCTTACTGGCTCTGACCCCAGTCCTTACTGCCTCTGACCCTAGTCCTTATTGCCTCTGACCCCAGTCCTTACTGCCTCTTACCCTAGTCCTTATTGCCTCTGACCATAGTCCTTACTGCCTCTGACCCCAGTCCTTACTGCCTCTGACCCCAGTCATTATTGCCTCTGACCCTAGTCCTTACTGCCTCTGACCCTAGTCCTTATTGCCTCTGACCCTAGTCCTTATTGCCTCTGACCCTAGTCCTTACTGCCTCTGACCCCAGTCCTTACTGCCTCTGACCCTAGTCCTTATTGCCTCTAACCCTTACTGCCTCTGACCCCAGTCCTTATTGCCTCTGACCCCAGTCCTTACTGCCTCTGACCCTAGTCCTTACTGCCTCTGACCCCAGTCCTTACTGCCTCTTACCCTAGTCCTTATTGCCTCTGACCCTAGTCCTTACTGCCTCTGACCCCAGTCCTTACTGCCTCTGACCCCAGTCATTATTGCCTCTGACCCTAGTCCTTACTGCCTCTGACCCTAGTCCTTATTGCCTCTGACCCTAGTCCTTATTGCCTCTGACCCTAGTCCTTACTGCCTCTGACCCCAGTCCTTACTGCCTCTGACCCTAGTCCTTATTGCATCTAACCCTTACTGCCTCTGACCCCAGTCCTTATTGCCTCTGACCCCAGTCCTTACTGCCTCTGACCCTAGTCCTTACTGCCTCTGACCCCAGTCCTTATTGCCTCTGACCCCAGTCCTTATTGCCTCTGACCCTAGTCCTTACTGCCTCTGACCCCAGTCCTTACTGCCTCTGACCCTAGTCCTTATTGCCTCTAACCCTTACTGCCTCTGACCCCAGTCCTTATTGCCTCTGACCCCAGTCCTTACTGCCTCTGACCCTAGTCCTTACTGCCTCTGACCCTAGTCCTTATTGCCTCTGACCACAGTCCTTACTGCCTCTGACCCTAGTCCTTATTGCCTCTGACCCTAGTCCTTACTGCCTCTGACCCCAATCCTTACTGCCTCTGACCCCAGTCCTTACTGCCTCTGACCCTAGTCCTTATTGCCTCTGACCCTAGTCCTTATTGCCTCTGACCCTAGTCCTTATTGCCTCTGACACTAGTCCTTACTGCCTCTGACCCCAGTCCTTGCTGCCTCTGACCCCAGTCGTTACTGCCTCTGACCCCAGCCTTTATTGCCTCTGACCCCAGTCCTTACTGCCTCTGACCCCAGTCCTTATTGCCTCTGACCCTAGTCCTTATTGCCTCTGACCCTAGTCCTTATTGCCTCTGACCCTAGTCCTTATTGCCTCTGACCCTAGTCCTTACTGCCTCTGACCCCAGTCCTTACTGCCTCTGACCCAAGTCGTTACTGCCTCTGACCCCAGCCTTTATTGCCTCTGACCCAGTCCTTACTGGCTCTGACCCCAATCCTTACTGCCTCTGACCCTAGTCCTTATTGCCTCTGACCCCAGTCCTTACTGCCTCTACCCTAGTCCTTATTGCCTCTGACCCTAGTCCTTACTGCCTCTGACCCCAGTCCTTACTGCCTCTGACCCCAGTCCTTATTGCCTCTGACCCTAGTCCTTATTGCCTCTGACCCTAGGCCTTACTGCCTCTGACCCCAGTCCTTACTGTCTCTGACCCTAGTCCTTATTGCCTCTGACCCTAGTCCTTACTGCCTCTGACCCCAGTCCTTATTGCCTCTGACCCCAGTCCTTACTGCCTCTGACCATAGTCCTTACTGCCTCTGACCCTAGTCCTTATTGCCTCTGACCCTAGTCCTTTTTGCCTCTGACCCTAGTCCTTATTGCCTCTGACCCTAGTCCTTGTTGCCTCTGACCCTAGTCCTTACTGCCTCTGACCCCAGTCATTACTGCCTCTGACCCCAGTCGTTACTGCCTCTGACCCCAGCCTTTATTGCCTCTGACCCCAGTCCTTACTGGCTCTGACCCCAGTCCTTACTGCCTCTGACCCTAGTCCTTATTGCCTCTGACCCCAGTCCTTACTGCCTCTGACCCTAGTCCTTATTGCCTCTGACCCTAGTCCTTACTGCCTCTGACCCCAGTCCTTACTGCCTCTGACCCCAGTCCTTATTGCCTCCGACCCTAGTCCTTACTGCCTCTGACCCTAGTCCTTATTGCCTCTGACCCTAGTCCTTATTGCCTCTGACCCTAGTCCTTATTGCCTCTGACCCTAGTCCTTACTGCCTCTGACCCCAGTCCTTACTGCCTCTGACCCTAGTCCTTATTGCCTCTGACCCTAGTCCTTACTGCCTCTGACCCCAGTCCTTATTGCCTCTGACCCCAGTCCTTACTGCCTCTGACCCTTCTCCTTACTGCCTCTGACCCCAGTCCTTTCTGCCTCTGACCCCAGTCCTTACTGCCTCTGACCCTAGTCCTTATTGCCTCTGACCCCAGTCCTTACTGCCTCTGACCCCAGTCCTTACTGCCTCTGACCCCAGTCGTTACTGCCTCTGACCCTAGCCTTTATTGCCTCTGACCCCAGTCCTTACTGGCTCTGACCCCAGTCCTTACTGCCTCTGACCCCAGTCCTTACTGCCTCTGACCCCAGTCCTTATTGCCTCTGACCCCAGTCCTTATTGCCTCTGACCCTAGTCCTTACTGCCTCTGACCCCAGTTCTTACTGCCTCCGGCACCAGTCCTTACTGCCTCTGTCCCCAGTCCTTACTGCCTCTGACCCCAGTCCTTACTGCCTCTGACCCGAGTCCTTACTGCCTCTGACCCCAGTCGTTACTGCCTCTGACCCCAGCCTTTATTGCCTCTGACCCCAGTCCTTACTGGCTCTTACCCCAGTCCTTACTGCCTCTGACCCTAGTCCTTATTGCCTCTGACCCCAGTCCTTACTGCCTCTGACCCTAGTCCTTATTGCCTCTGACCCTTGTCCTTACTGCCTCTGACCCTAGTCCTTATTGCCTCTGACCCTAGTCCTTACTGCCTCTGACCCCAGTCCTTACTGCCTCTGAACCTAGTCCTTATTGCCTCTGACCCTAGTCCTTATTGCCTCTGACCCTAGTCCGTATTGCCTCTGACCCCAGTCCTTACTGCCTCTGACCCTAGTCCTTATTGCCTCTGACCCTAGTCCTTACTGCCTCTGACCCCAGTCCTTACTGCCTCTGACCCCAGTCCTTACTGCCTCTGACCCTAGTCCTTATTGCCTCTGACCCTAGTCCTTATTGCCTCTGACCCTAGTCCTTATTGCCTCTGACCCCAGTCCTTACTGCCTCTGACCCCAGTCGTTACTGCCTCTGACCCCAGCCTTTATTGCCTCTGACCCCAGTCCTTACTGGCTCTGACCCCAGTCCTTACTGCCTCTGACCCTAGTCCTTATTGCCTCTGACCCCAGTCCTTACTGCCTCTTACCCTAGTCCTTATTGCCTCTGACCCTAGTCCTTACTGCCTCTGACCCCAGTCCTTACTGCCTCTGACCCCAGTCATTATTGCCTCTGACCCTATTCCTTACTGCCTCTGACCCTAGTCCTTATTGCCTCTGACCCTAGTCCTTATTGCCTCTGACCCTAGTCCTTACTGCCTCTGACCCCAGTCCTTACTGCCTCTGACCCTAGTCCTTATTGCCTCTAACCCTTACTGCCTCTGACCCCAGTCCTTATTGCCTCTGACCCCAGTCCTTACTGCCTCTGACCCTAGTCCTTACTGCCTCTGACCCCAGTCCTTATTGCCTCTGACCCCAGTCCTTATTGCCTCTGACCCTAGTCCTTATTGCCTCTGACCCTAGTCCTTACTGCCTCTGACCCCAGTCCTTATTGCCTCTGACCCTAGTCCTTATTGCCTCTGACCCCAGTCCTTATTGCCTCTGACCCCAGTCCTTATTGCCTCTGACCCCAGTCCTTATTGCCTCTGACCCCAGTCCTTATTGCCTCTGACCCCAGTCCTTATTGCCTCTGACCCTAGTCCTTACTGCCTCTGACCCTAGTCCTTATTGCCTCTGACCCTAGTCCTTACTGCCTCTGACCCTAGTCCTTACTGCCTCTGACCCCAGTCCTTACTGCCTCTGACCCCAGTCCTTACTGCCTCTGACCCCAGTCCTTACTGCCTCTGACCCCAGTCCTTATTGCCTCTGAAGCATTGGGATCTAAGAGTATAATTATAAGAAAGCTTTGCACACTGTCAATGATCATATAATGATCTTGGATCTACATATCGAAATGATGTTCTAGGATCAACACAACTCAATTATGATCTAGGATCAACACAACTAAATGATGTTCTAGGATCAACACAACTAAATGATGTTCTAGGATCAACACAACTAAATTATGATCAAAGATCAACACAACTAAATTATGATCTAGGATCAACAAAACTAAATTATAATCTAGGATCAACACAGCTTTGAATTGGGGGCAGGGCAATAACCCTGCAAATCTTGCAATTACTGACCATATCACAAGACAATCATCTTATTAGTTCAGAGGTTGTTGATTCAGGTACAACAAAATAACAATGATCCAGGATCATGCCCCACTTGGTAAAACCAGGGCTTGGAGAGAGGGAGAGGGGAGAGGAGCTCAGGCAGTCCCAGAGGCAGGGAGAGGGAGGCAGGCAGTCCCAGAGGCAGGGAGAGGGAGGCAGGCAGTCCCAGAGGCAGGGAGAGGGAGGCAGGCAGTCCCAGAGGCAGGGAGAGGGAGGCAGGCAGTCCCAGAGGCAGGGAGAGGGAGGCAGGCAGTCCCAGAGGCAGGGAGAGGGAGGCAGGCAGTCCCAGAGGCAGGGAGAGGGAGGCAGGCAGTCCCAGAGGCAGGGAGAGGGAGGCAGGCAGTCCCAGAGGCAGGGAGAGGGAGGCAGGCAGTCCCAGAGGCAGGGAGAGGGAGGCAGGCAGTCCCAGAGACAGGGAGAGGGAGGCAGGCAGTCCCAGAGACAGGGAGAGGGAGGCAGGCAGCTGGCTCCGAGGTGTGTGTGGCCTATTTTTACTTTCCCTCGTGTCCGTCTCCCACTCAGACAGCTGTTTGAGCATTCAAACACTAAATTACTAAGAGACTGCCACGGGAGGGCTTCAGCAGCCCCACAGTCCACACGAAGCAAAGGCATCTCCCGTGTTCAAAGGGAGTTCAAAGATGGGTAGGTGCAGAAGAACTGTTTCAATTTTGATGGGATGGAGCGTGTGTGTGTGTGGGTGAGAGAGAGAGAGAGAAGGAGAGAGAGAGAGAGAGAAAGAGAGAGTGTCTATGTGTGTGTGAAGGGTATAACTCATGCAAACACACACCCCACACCCCACACCCCACACCCCCACCTGACACAAATATACCACAGCATGAGTTTGAAAAAAACAATTTATTAACTACCTGCTAGGTCAGGCTGAGCTACTATGCTGTTACAGATGTCGGATCTTAATTTGACCTGTTTTATCGCAGGAGGAAAATAATCCTGCAGATCCACTGCAGGTCCACTGGGCGCCAGTTCAAGTAGCCTATGTAAGCTATGTGCAGGCTACAACGCGTCTCCTGTGAATTCTTATGTGGATTATAATAATTGGAGAGTTCAAAAGGTTCAGAGTTCAAAGGGTTCAGAGTTCAAAAGTCACTCGCACTCAATCCATGAAAAGGAATAACCCAAGGAGGCTGAAATGCTAAAATAATATACTTAATTTAATCCATGTTCGAAATAATAAATAAAAAAATAGTATCAGTTTGGTCCTTATGCCTTCATCAGAGCTGCTTTTAAAGAAAAGACAAGACACACATACTTAAGTAGACACACGTGCTGCGAGTAGCAAGTGCAGCAGGTGCAGACATCGAATTAATTAGATACTAGCGAATGGGGAGTCAACGAGGTATATTAGCATAAAATTACAGTGGAGAAAAAACATTAATTTACAATTCAAATATCACATACAGTATATGATTGAAGTAAGACACAACAGTATAGGCTACATAGCGATATCATAAAAAAATGATTGGTTCTGTACTCAAGCGTAAAGCTCAAAGAGGGCGGGGCAACTGAATATAATACATTGACGTATTTGTAGGGGGTAGATGTATGGATGTATGCTGCCTCAGTGCCTGTGTGATCCAGCGGTTACACAGCCAGTGACCCAGGCACACATATGCCAAAGTCAGGCATGGGTTGGAGTCCAACCCACTCACCTTCCCAGTCTTTCCAACACTGTCTTTTCAATAAAAGCTCAAAAATTACAAAATACCTCTAAGAATGAATAAGTCATTGGACAAATAACCATTAGATTGTGAGCGCATGTCCAACATAAAACATTATTATAGATAATACAATTTAGGCTAAACTGATTCATAGAACATGCACAGACCTAGCAAGCAACAATACAGTATATGCTATGCTAACTGATTCCACTGATTGAACGAGAAAACAAACAAAGAAATTCAGGTTCGAGATTTTGAGGTGGAATTTTAAAACTTTAGAGGACTTGAATACATTGCCTTGAGGAGTTCCACTACCAGATAGTTAATTTTTAAAATTAATTTAGATAGCCTACATGGGGGGGGGGGGTGCGGTTTCAACATGGCTACGTAAAGACGTGTTCCGAGGCCTCTCCACTAAGGGTTGATACTTTTATGTTTTGACTTTTTATCTATCAAAACGAGAACACACTTTGCACACCTACTGGCTCTAGCAACATTTGGGTGGCATTCTTGGATATGTCAGGAACTGGGAAAATGAGACGAAACAGTAAAAGACACGACGAAGACTAGCAACAAGATGGCGGATGCTAACGTTATGGAGATGCTATTCACCATCCGCGCAGAAATGGCTACACTACGCTCTGATTTCATGACCGAACTTTGTTTCCTCTGTGTCAAGTCTACGAGCTAAAATTATGACAGAAGTCCAGTAAACTATGGCGACACTACAAACAACTATTGCGACACAAACCCCCAAAATAAAGGATATGGAAACGTTGTTGACCGACATCGATAAGCGGCTTACCAAATTGGAGACCAGAAATGACGAGCTTACCTCCGAGAATGTGAAGCTAAAGGTTAGTCTAGATGAACAGGAAAACCGTTCCCAGAGACAGAACATACGTGTGGTCGGAATCCCAGATGGGACGGAAGGGTGCAATCCTACCGAGTTCATGGCCTCTTTCCTGCAAGACGTCCTCGACGGAGAGACATTTGAAAGGCCCATCGCACTCTAGCTGCAAAACCAGTCGCCCTCCCAGAGCAATGCTGGTCTGCCTACAATACTTCCAGACCAAATAAAAATTATTCGGACCTCCCGCAAAAGAGGACAGCTGAACTAAAATGGCAAGCGAATCCATATCTTCCCAGATTACTCGGCAGACCTGGCAAGACGCAGAGCTGCATACAAAGATGTGAAAGCCCACCTTCACAAGGCAGGAGTCAGATTTGGCCTGATACACCCAGCTTAGTTTAGTTTAGTTTTAGTTTAATAATTCCATAAAAAAAAACAAGCACATATAAAACTTGAAAAAGCCATACATGCACATGAGTAAAATCATTGAGGATAACACAGGATTACTTTCCAGGGGGCTAGCCACACATTTGACGACCCCCAGTCTGCGTTCACCTTCTACCGGGACAATATCCGCTCAACAGCGGCACAGAATTCAGATCTGTGAAGGCTGCTAGTTATATTCTTAGAGTGCACACATGGTCCGTTTATGGACATGAATGTGAGTAACGTTTATTTGCCCTATTTGGGCAGTCCATGCACCGCATATAGATGGCTGACTACCTCGGGATGGAACCGTCTACCATGCCATGGTATACAAAGTAATCGTTAATAAGCGTTATGGTGTAATGTAACTAAGCTTTACATTTTTTCATGAATTAATAAGCCAAAGCCCAATGACTTTCCTGTTAATTTACTCCTTTAGTTGGGCCTCAAGGTAGGTAAAGGGGTGTAATTACTAGGCTATATTCATTTACTTTAGGCCCGCAATTTGTATTTATTTATTTATTATATAGGCTACATGTGACTGTATGGTGTGTGTGTTCGGGCACGTGCATATGAGTGCAATAGTGATAATGCTTAGGACAATTTAAAAGATTACGTTATTCATTTTTCATCCACATGTCCATAGATCTATGTTAATTCCCCTTTATTCAACATAGGACATAGTGAAACTATATATATATTTTTTAATTTAAAAAACCTTAGTGGGCTTACTGTTAGTAACGTGATAGGTACTGTTTTTGGGGTCTGTCGTTTCATTTGGGGACTCGGCAGTTTTATTTTTTTGTTTTATTTTAGTTTAAGGTTACACAAACGTCTTATTAATTGTTTTGTTATTGTGATGCAAAAAGGATTTAGCTAATTTTGACTGTGTGGCTGTGGCAACTAGTGACAACCGCGAGAGAGGGAGGATGATTTTGATAGCTGGCACTGGTCCGAATGACTCGACTGCCCCCCGTATGGAGAGAAAGAGAACTGCGGATTTTCAGGCTTTTCTAAATCGAGCTCATTTGGAATTTCCTGATGCGCAGGAAAATGTTTCTGCAACAATAGAGTGATCAAATGAAGATCCGACACCTGTACATACAAACACAAAGACAACTGTACATACAAACACAAAGACACCTGTACATACAAACACAAAGACACCTGTACATACAAACACAAAGACACCTGTACATACAAACACAAAGACACCTGTACACACAAAGACGAGGTGTGCCATTAAGTCAGATTAAACAACCTCCAGCCTGGTAACGCCTATAGCTGTACTGTACAGAGGAAGACAATAGGCTGACCACTCGCAGGAAGAGGTCACCGTGACATAACAGGTAAGATATGATGACTCAGGTTGAGCTTGAAATGAACTATATAATAATAATAATAATAATAATAATATGCCATTTAGCGTTCGCTTTTATCCAAAGCGACTTACAGTCATGCGTGCATACATTTTTGTGTATGGGTGGTCCCGGGGATCGAACCCACTACCTTGGCGTTACAAGCGCCGTGCTCTACCAGCTGAGCTACAGAGGACCACATAGGGAATAGGGTGCCATTTCAGACACAACTAATATATTCATTTTAACTGGAGGAGGTGATATGCATCACGCCCTATACCAGAAGGCAGTAGGCTACACAAACCACATCAAAGCCATTGGGTGCATCCAAAATTGCACCCCAACTCTCTGTATAGTGCAGTCAATTTTAGTGCACTACATAGGGAATAGGGTGCAATTTGGGATGCATCCATTGTCAATACAAATCCAAGTGTGTAACTTAGTGCATGGCATGGATGTATAAAAACTCTCTGCTTTTACTCTTTCCATTTTAAGACGAGTTGTTTTATCTCATTTATTCATCACATCACCATCAATATTTATCACATAATGTGCCTGCCTGCCTGCCTGCCTGCCTGCCTGCCTGCCTGCCTGCCTGCCTGCCTGCTTGCCTGCCTACTTGCCTGCCTGCCTGCCTCAACTAACTGTGGGCGGAGAGAGAAACGCACTGTGAAGTAGCTCTCTGCTGCAGATGGATGTTAGGAAGCAGCTGGCTATGGACCACCTGCGCACGCATGAGCACACACACACACACACACACACACACACACACACACACACACACACACACACACACACACACACACACACACACACACACACCACCCTCCCCTCACACACACACACACACACACACACACACACCACCCTCCCCTCACACACACACACACACACACACACACACACACACACACACACACACACACACACACACACACACACCTACTCAGCCTGCTGCCTGCCACATATGTCCTTTCTAAATTAGATTGCAACTAGGCTTTCAGACAGGCCTGATTAACTGGCCCAGGTTTGAAAAGTGAATTTACTGTAAACCATTAGCACAATGCTCTGTTCTCTCCACTGCTCCTGGCTGGCTGAGAGAGAGAGAGAGAGAGAAAGAGAGAGAACACCCACCTGGTTGGTCCGGTATGACCAGTTTCGGAAGTTTACATACACCTTAGCCAAATACATTTAAACTCAGTTTTTCACAATTCCTGACACTTAATCCTAGTAAGAATTGCCTGTCTTAGGTCAGTTAGGAGCACCACTTTATTTTAAGAATGTGAAATGTCAGAATAATAGTAGAGAGAATGATTTATTTCAGCTTTTATTTATTTCATCACATTCCCAGTGGGTCAGAAGTTTACATACACTCAATTAGTATTTGGTAGCATTGCCTTTAAATTGTTTAACTTGGGTCAAACGTTTCGGGTAACCTTCCACAAGCTTCCCACAATAAGTTGGGTGAATTTTGGCCCATTCCTCCTGACAGAGCTGGTGTAACTGAGTCAGGTTTGTAGGCCTCCTTGCTCCCACACGCTTTTCAGTTCTGCCCACACATTTTCTATAGGATTGAGGTCAGGGCTTTATGATGGCCACTCCAATACCTTGACTTTGTTGTCCTTAAGCCATTTTGCCACAACTTTGGAAGTACGCTTGGGGTCATTGTCCATTTGGAAGACCCATTTGCGACCAAGCTTTAACTTCCTGACTGATGTCTTGAGATGTTGCTTCAATATATCCACATAATTTTCCTTCCTGATGATGCCATCTATTTTGTGAAGTGCACCAGTCCCTCCTGCAGCAAAGCACCCTCACAGCATGATGCTGCCACCCCCGTGCTTCACGGTTGGGATGGTGTTCTTCGGCTTGCAAGTACCCCCTTTTTCCTCCAAACATAACGATGGTCATTATGGCCAAACAGATATAGTTGATTCATCAGACCAGAGGACATTTCTCCAAAAAGTACGATCTTTGTGCAGTTGCAAACCGTAGTCTGTCTTTTTTAATGGCGGTTTTAGAGCAGTGGCTTCTTCCTTGCTGAGCGGCCTTTCAGGTTATGTCGATATAGGACTCGTTTTACTGTGGATATAGATACTTTTGTACCTGTTTCCTCCAGCATCTTCACAAGGTCCTTTGCTGTTGTTCTGGGATTGATTTGCACTTTTCGCACCAAAGTACGTTCATCTCTAGGAGACAGAACACGTCTCCTTCCTGAGCGGTATGACGGCTGTATGGTCCCATGGTGTTTATACTTGCGTACTATTGCTTGTACAGATGAATGTGGTACCTTCAGGCGTTTGGAAATTGCTCCCAAGGATGAACCAGACTTGTGGAGGTCTACAATGTTTTTTTATGAGGTCTTGGCTGATTTCTTTTGATTTTCCCATGATGTCAAGCAAAGAGGCACTGAGTTTGAAGGTAGGCCTTGAAATACATCCACAGATACACCTCTAATTGACTCAAATGATGTCAATTAGCCTATCAGAAGCTTCTAAAGCCGTGACATCATTTTCTTGAATTTTCCAAGCTGTTTAAAGGCACAGTCAACTTAGTGTATGTAAACTTCTGACCCACTGGAATTGTGATACAGTGAATTATAAGTGAAATAATCTGTCTGTAAACAATTGTTGGAAAAATTACTTGTGTCATGCACAAAGTAGATGCCCTAACAGACTTGCCAAAACTATAGTTCGTTAACAAGAAGTTTGTAGAGCGGTTGAAAAACGAGTTTTAACGACTCCAACCTAAGTGTATGTAAACTTCCGACTTCAACTGCATGAAGTAGCTCTTATGAAGGGAAAAGGTTGGAGACCCCTGATCTAGATGATATGTTCTGTGGTCTTGGTAGGTGAAGACAGGAGTAGCCTAATGCATTTTAAATCCAGTACCTCAGAA
>CM062474.1:770087-790087 GCA_031479575.1 Coregonus ussuriensis | reverse complement strand
CACCCTGTGAAGTTCCTCATAATTCCACCTCCATTTCTCACATAATTAATTTTATCTACACAAAAAGATCCCACCTTGTATAGCGTATTTTGTTTTAATCGACATTAGGAAAGTTTCCCCACAAATGTGCTGTTTCCATCAGGCCTTTTGTGACGACAGAGACCCTATTGGCTTGCGAGACAGGGAAGGAGAGAGAGAGAGAGTACCGGGCGACACAGAGAGTAACGAGTGATGGTGGAAGGAAGAACGCGCTTATTTGAAATGGAAAAGAGTCGCGGTAGCTATTGATAAAGAAGAACATCAAGACGCGCTCTGTGGGACGCACTGTTGAGCGCTGCATCCCAAGGGGTTCGTGCTGATTGTATGGAGATTGTGACAGCCGGTTAAATGGCGTCCCTTGAGAAGGCAAGAACTAGATGTATGTCAGGAGAAGTGCGGTATTATCATAAGGAGAGTTATCCTTGGAATACAGAGGAGGAATGGAGGGGAAAAAGAAAGGCAGAGGAGGTCTAAGAGAGAGAAGGAGGAAGAGGGTGAGCTTGAGTCAGTTAAAAATGGCGGGAAAAAGGGAGATGGTTTGTTAAAGAAGAATGGTAGAAAGTGTAAACAGAGTGAGCTGAAGACAGGAGGAGAAATGGAAGTGAATGAGAGTGAAGTATCGGAGGTGGTAGGTGTGGTGAAGTTCTTGGAGCCCGAGGATTGCACCGAGGGTCAGGATAAAGATGAGTCTGACAGTAGGAGTGACGTTTTTGGAAAAAGTGGAACCTTGTCTTTTGACTGATCCATTTGTGGTTTCAGGGTGGGTGAAAACAGAGTTGGGTGCTGTGGAATCGGTGAGGGTAACCAGAAGTGGTCTTGTGATAATTGTTTGTGTTTCTGCTCATCAGAGGGATCAGGTGCTCCGCGTTAAATGAATGGGGACAAGAGATGTGAATTGTTTTGCTCTCAAGAAAAGGGCGCCATTGAAAGGCGTGATTACTGGGGTAGCAGTAAATGTGAAAGCTGACCAACTGAAGGGGAAGATTCCCAGTGTTTGTGATGCTCGTCGTTTGGTGCAATGCAGACAGGGTGGCGTGACTGGAGAAACAGAAGAGTCATTGTCTGTTCTTTTGAGTTTTGATGTTGAGTCTTTGCCCGACAAAGTGATATTAGGATATATAAGTAATCCTGTACGAGCTTTTGTGCCGAATACATCACATTGTTACAGGTGTCAAGCTTATGGGCATGTGGCAGCAGTGTGTAGGAGGGAGGTTCCTAGGTGTGAGAAGTGTTCAGAAGGGCATGAGACAAAGGAATGTGTAGCATTGGGGAAAGTAGTGGTATGTGTTGATTGTAGTGGTGCTCATGGGGCTGGGGATCAGAAATGTCCCATGCGAGAGAGGCAGGTTGAGGTTTCCAGGGTTAGAGTAGTGAAGAAGTTGTCATATGCTGAGGCAGTGAAGAAAGTAGAGGAAGATGGGTCAAGGGGGAGGGATCCTGAGAGGAATGGTGTGAGTAGTAGATCTGTACCAGTACAGAGGGATAAACCAATAAGTGATATATGTTTCAGTAAGATTGGATTTTTAGCATTTATAGCAATGGTTATCAACTATACTGCAGGGATGGAACGTAAATCGCAGAAAATAGAGGTTGTGTTGGCAGCTGCAAAGAGGTATTTGGGTGTGTGAGACTTGACATCAGAAGAGTTACAGGGTGTGTTAATTGGTGGTGTCCCATCCCTTCAGGCTGTTGGCATGAGGTAGGAATACATAGATTTTAATAGTGGAGTAGGTTGGTGTTATTTTTATTTTCGTGAGTGTAGTGTTAGATGGTAGGGTATTTGTTTATTTATTAATTATTTCAAGCAAAGGATAAGGGAGTTATACTCCAGTCTAGTAGGTGGCGGTAATGCAACATTTATTGGATGCCAACCGCCGTTAAACCTCATCGAAGAAGAAGAAGAAGAAGGCCTTTCGTGACGTCTCGAGAGGGATTTGGGAGCGGCGTGTTTGAATGAACGAAGGAGACGGTGCAGGAGTGGAAAGAAGATGGCGGAAACAGATGATGAAGTGGATTCTGAATCTAATGGTGGTAGAATCAAGGAAAATTTGAATATTGTCCAAAAGAATGGAAAACGGAGCCAAGTAGTGATGAGAATGTCCCTTCGTATCTAAATGAGGAGTAGCTGATAGAATGACCAGTCTTGAGGAATCCATTTGAGATTCCAAACTGGTGGAGAGAGTGCTGGGTAGAGTGAAGGCTGTGGAATCCATTTGAGACATCCAAACTGGTGGAGAGAGTGCTGGGTAGAGTGAAGGATGTGAGGATCGCGAGAGGCGGGCTGGTTTAGATTTTTTTGTGCTTCTGAGGATCAGAAGAAACGTGTGTTGCGTCTCACCCGATTTGACAAGTTTGAAGTGTCGCGTGTGTCTTTTCAGGAACAGGGCACCTCTCAAGGGGGTTATATCTGGAGTCTCCTGGGAAGTAGATGTTGAAGAGATTAAGCATATTCCTGGACTGATTGATGCACGTCGGATGAATCGTGTGGTGAATGAAGAAAAAGTGAAGAGTCTATCAGTTCTTTAGTTTTTTTGATATGGAGATATCCAGGCTCTGTCGCAGCCGGCCGCGACCGGGAGACTCATGGGCGGCGCACAATTGGCCCAGCGTCGTCCAGGGTAGGGGAGGGAATGGCCGGCAGGGATGTAGCTCAGTTGATAGAGCATGGCGTTTGCAACGCCAGGGTTGTGGGTTCGTTTCCCACGTGGGGCCAGTATAAAAAAAATATATATATATATGTATTCACTAACTGTAAGTCGCTCTGGATAAGAGCGTCTGCTAAATGACTAAAATGTAAATGTAAAATGAGTCTCTCCCTACTCAAGTGCAGTTGGGGTATATTAACTACAGAGTCAGAGCATCTATCCCAAGACCAATGCAAATTGATAATTGTAAAGCTTTTGGTCATGTTTCAAGTGTTTGCAGAAGGGAGAGGCCGTGATGTCCAAGTTGTGGAAAAGATCATATCAAGCCACGTCTTTTGAATGCCCCACAAGGGTGAAAGAGAATGAGGTGGCCAAAGCCAGGGATGTCCAGAGCATTTCATATGCAGCAACTGTTAAAAGGGTTGAGGGTTTGAATGGTGCTCCTGAAGAGTCCATGGTGGTGGATAGGCCTTCACTGCAGGCTGCAGGGGTTGCCTTTCACCAGCAGGATCCTGACATTTTAAAGGTTAAGAAGGTGGACTTTGTGGCCTTTATAGCTATGGTAATTAATGGCACGTCCAAGGTGGAGAGAAGGTCCAGGAAGATAGAAATCATTGTGGATGCGGCGGAGTGGTTCCTGGGGCTGAAAGATTTCTCGGCGGCGAAGTAGTTACATGGAATATTGTCACAAGCTGTACCACCCTTTCAGGCCCTAGAGCCTGATTACGGAGATATGGACAATTGAAAGAAGGAAGAAGTGGGAGTTTTGTTTTGTTTTGTCCATTTTTATTTGGGTGGATGAAGTTAGTTTCCCTATTTCTTCTGTATTTTATTGTTTACCTTGTTTTGGTTTCAACCCGTCCAGTTTGGTGGCGGCAATACACCTTTTTGGGTTATAGTCCACCATAAAACCCACAGAAGAAGAAGAAGAAGAAGAAGAAGAAGGCCTTTCGTGACATTTTTTTATCCAACGTGTACCTTACTCTATAAAAAGGTTGGACTGAAACCAGGTTTATATGGGTAAATTATTTATCCATGGGATGTAATAAAGGGAATTGGTGTTTTGGAGTTAAGTGTGTGAATGAAATTCAAGCCATGAAAGGTCCAGTTGAATTATATTCATTTCATCATCATCATCCTCACCATCATCACCATAGTCCACACCCTCTTGCCCCCCAATCATTGTCATTTAATGGACAAATAAGTTCTCAAGTTCTAAGTTCCCTAGATAATTCATTAAATGTCAGAGGTTTGAGCCTGAAATATTGCAGTATTTCAAGTTCTTTATTGCGGTGTTACAATCAATGATGTATAGTTAAAATACGGTATAACACAGGCTTCTCTGTTTTCAGTATGAGTGAAATGTACCCATCACCACCAGAGGGAGTACATGATACACGATAGAGGGAGAGACAGCCCTGGCTCAGACTCTATTGAGGCAATATCATGCTATTTTTCAATTAATTAGCCTACTGATAGGCCAACTGCTATCTGCCAGCATCTATTTCTATGATACAGATACAGGCTACATTATAGTTTAACAATAGTACACATTTTATATTCAGTTAAATCCTCACCAATCACATTGTCACAAACACTAGCCTGTATATGTGTAGGCCTAATTCAAAAATATTACATGAGATAAATAACTATTACCCTTTTGATTGGCTAAAGAAAGATACTGTGTGTGAGTTGGTACTGTATGTATTTTACAGTATGGAGAATGAGGATATAGCCTACTGTGTGGTGATGGTTTGGATATGGGCTGACTACGTACCTGTTCAGTTTTGTTTGTGTACAACCGCAGATAATGATGTTATTCAAGTTGTGAAATCTCCGCCACCTACCAGACAGCTTTTAAGGAATGACACACATGCAATCCGATACGAGCAAGTGCAGTTACAAAATTTGCTCAGCTTGGACTTGTGAACGTTTGTAGCCTACTTGCCATTAGAAGACTGTTTCTGCCAAAAGAGGTAGGCTATGTATTTATTTTGTGGACAAATATGTGGGTTGAATTTTAAACATTGCATTGAAATGCATGTCTGTAAATCGAGAAGGACATTGGTCAAGTGTGTGGCTTCTTACTGCGTCATCCGAAGCGCTGGAGACAGTTCCAGCGCGTGAACTATTTTGGATATTTCTTTACAGACGTTTATGGAAATCTACCGTTTCCTGTCTGTAATTTTAACAAGCTAGATAGTTAATTAATAACAGCGATTGTATGTTTATTTGTTTTTCGATTGAGTGCACAGGTGTGTATCTTGGTATTGCACTTCCGGTTACCTGAACAGTAGGCGCAGGTTACATGACACCTGTGCGCGAGCTGCACAGCTCAAGAGAAGAAGCAACAACGCGATGTTTATGACTGGAAAATATTATCAGTAGCCTGTATTGCATTTTTAAGATTTTTAAAGGATAATCTTTATATAACATATACTTTCCTTATCCTCCCGTCCAGAATGCTGTAATCAGTCTGATGAATGAGAACACACAGTCACACCGAAGCAGAGCCCTGCAACCATTCTAAGATGGAGTAGCTGGCTGTGTTGGACTTGTTGGAGCACCTGGACGTTTCTGCCAAGGTCCTGCCCTGCCAACACAACTTCTGGAAGCCCTGCCTGCAGCACCAGGAGACCTCCAGGCCCGGGGGCCAAGATGGAGTTCCACTGCCCAGAGTGTCGTACCCCAGTCCAGGCCAGGTCAGTGGAGGAGCTGCCCCCTAACCACCTCCTGGTTTGGCTCCTGGAGGGACGGGACGGAGACAGACCGCCTGCCCGATATATGGTACCCTCTGCCAGGGAGAATGGTCGACTCAGAGGCAGGGAGGCCCAGCAGCAACAGCAGAACCCACAGTCTGATCAGCAGCACAGAGAGAGGCAGCCTGGACAGAATGAGGTGAGGAGACTGTGGAGCTGGGTGTTATTATGGATCCCCTCTCCTTTCAAGTTATGATGTGGAACTCCTCACTCTCTATGACTAGTGCAGAATGACAGCACCAACAGCACCAACCGGCATTCTGTTACCAAACTTTGCATCTGCACTGTTCTTCAAGTAAATTTGTTTTTGTAAAATGTTCTATGGACATTGTTAAAAGTCGTCCCTGTGCATAGAGTTGTATGGTTTGTTTAACTTTGCAATCATTCTTTTTTGTTTGACATGTTTTAAAGTGAAAAGTAGTGTCGGTATAGTGCTCTACAGTGATTTGATCCCGTATAGTGCTCCTACAGTGATTTGATCCATGCCTGTATAGTGCTCCTACAGTGATTTGATCCATGCCGTATAGTGCTCCTACAGTGATTTGATCCATGCCGTATAGTGCTCCTACAATGATTTGATCCCGTATAGTGCTCCTACAGTGATTTGATCCATGCCTGTATAGTGCTCTACAGTGATTTGATCCATTCCGTATAGTGCTCCTACAGTGATTTGATCCATGCCGTATAGTGCTCCTACAGTGATTTGATCCATGCCGTATAGTGCTCCTACAGTGATTTGATCCATGCCGTATAGTGCTCCTACAGTGATTTGATCCACGCCGTATAGTGCTCCTACAGTGATTTGATCCATGCCTGTATAGTGCTCCTACAGTGATTTGATCCATGCCGTATAGTGCTCCTACAGTGATTTGATCCATGCCCGTATAGTGCTCCTACAGTGATTTGATCCATTTCTGTTTCTGATTGAGGCAGGCTTCGGCAAATTAGACCTTATATATTTCCAGGATAAAAGGTTGATTAAATTCTCAAGGTCATGCTTATTACCACTGGCATTTATTGCCGTTTTGATTTATGTGGTAAAGGGTCCAAATATCTGTATCGGATACACACATATTATTTATTCATTCCATCTATCATTTTGATCTAATGTCTGGCTATATGACGAGCCTATCTCCATATATATTGCAGTACTTTTGGGCGCTGTGATAGACTAGCGTCCTGTCCAGGGGGTGTACATCAAGCTGCCTCACACTACAGAAACAGGAGTTAGGCTCCTGCTCCTATGAGCCATTCTGGCTCTCACAAGCCAAGGCTACTTACCTGCTTTTGACCAGAGCCCTATGGGGTAGTAGTGCACTATATAGGGAATAGGGTGCCATTTGGGAGGGAGCCTAGATCTAGGTCAGAGACTCAGTCCTGTGTTACACCAGAGGGAGAAACAGGTGATTGTCTTGGCAACGAGACACAGTTTACATCTGACATCATGGGAAAGTAGTAGAAGCATGGCCTAGAAACAAAGTTAGCTTGGGAATATGGGACGCTTCTCGCCCCAAACTGTTCAAACACACAATTAGTTTTTATTTTACTACTTTATGAATAATTCTGTCATTAATAATGTCCAACAAGACTCTACAGAACATCAGGGCTATTCATTCCATGATCTCGCCATCACGGTAGACAACTCCGCTGTGTCCTCCTCCCAGAGTGCGAAGAGCCTAGGCGTGACCCTGGACAACACCCTGTCGTTCTCCGCCAACATCAAGGCGGTGACCCGCTCCTGCAGGTTCATGCTCTACAACATTCGGAGAGTGCGACCCTGCCTTACACAGGAAGCGGCGCAGGTCCTGGTCCAGGCACTTGTCATCTCCCGTCTGGACTACTGCAACTCGCTGTTGGCTGGGCTCCCTGCCTGTGCCATTAAACCCCTACAACTCATCCAGAATGCCGCAGCCCGTCTGGTGTTCAACCTTCCCAAGTTCTCTCACGTCACCCCCCTCCTCCGCACACTCCACTGGCTTCCAATTGAAGCTCGCATCCGCTACAAGACCATGGTGCTTGCCTTTGGAGCAGTGAGGGGAACGGCACCCCTGTACCTTCAGGCTCTGATCAGTCCCTACACCCAAACGAGGACATTGCGTTCATCCACCTCTGGCCTGCTGGCTCCCCTTCCTCTGCGGAAGCACAGCTCCCGCTCAGCCCAGTCAAAACTGTTCGCTGCTCTGGCACCCCAATGGTGGAACAAGCTCCCTCACGACGCCAGGACAGCGGAGTCACTCACCACCTTCCGGAGACATTTGAAACCCCACCTCTTTAAGGAATACCTGGGATAGGCTAAAGTATTCCTTCTAACCCCCCCCCCCCCCCCCCCCCCCCCAAATTGTAAAGTGGTTATCCCACTGGCTATAGGGTGAACGCACCAATTTGTGAGTCGCTCTGGCTAAGAGCGTCTGCTAAATGACGTTAATGTGCCCTTGAGCAAGGCACTTAACCCTAATTGCTCCTGTAAGTCGCTCTGGTTAAGAGCGTCTGCTAAATGACTAAAATGTAAATGTAAATGTAAATTCAGTTACACTACAGACCTCGATAGCCACACACAGCACTGCTGGCTTTCTTTATTCCTCTGTAGTTAATAGATCAATGAATCTCAATGAATGTCATTGATTAGTAAAATAATGGTTAATGGTTAATAAACAACTCTAATGACAACCCCATAAAATCATATTTCTTACTTTCCCAAATTCTGTTTTCTCTATTTTTATTTTGTCCTTTCAGTTTTTAACTCTCTACATTACAATTATTCCTAGAGAAACAGCGTAAAAATGGATGTTCTGAGTCCATGTCAATGCTTAAATAGCATCAGAAGACCAATGTTGAGGTCTGGAAAAAAGTTTTTGTTGTGTAATTGCCCTTTAAATTTGCATTTAGGAAGAGAGGAATGTGTCAGTCTAGCTATGTTCCTGTTAGGCCTAATGCTGCAGCACACGCCATGGCAGGGTTTGCAAAACAATGGCCACCAAATTGATACAAATAATCATATCTTTCTGTCAGGAAAGCCCACTTTGTAGTTAACATTTAATTGAGAAGGTTTTTTGGGGAAAGTCTTTCTGTCTACCCACAAGACGATTATCTAACGTCGCTCACTGTGATAGACAAACGCGCGCCACACAGACAGACAAGGGCAATATTGAAATTAATTGGCAGATATTGTGTTAGGTTTGGCTGTTTAAACCAATAGTGGCTAACCAGGGTTGGGATGTGGCTTTGGTTGGATTGTAGCCGGGAGCTTTATGTTGATGACAGTTAAGGATTGAACACATGAAAAATAATGCATGTACCTTCAGAATTGCTTGGGGAGCTACTCATAGGTGGGCTGCGAGCTACTGGAAGCTGGGGATCTACCTGTTGGGAGGCTGGGGATCTACCTGTTGGGAGGCTGGAGATCTACCTGTTGGGAGGCTGGGGATCTACCTGTTGGGAGGCTGGGGATCTACCTTTTGGGAGGCTGGGGATCTACCTGTTGGAGGCTGGGGATCTACCTGTTGGAGGCTTGGGATCTACCTGTTGGGAGGCTGGGGATCTACCTGTTGGAGGCCCCTGTTCTAGAGGTTTCTCGGGACTCCTCAGAGTCCGGGAAGATTGCCTTTAGTTATTGTGACTGTAGCGCATGGAATGACCTGCAGGCCACTTTGTGGCTTGACTCTCTGGCCTCGAAGGTTCAGTTCGCCCAAGTGGCGCAGTGGTCTAAGGCACTGCATCGCAGTGCTAGCTGTGCCACTAGATTCCAGGCTTTGTCGTAGCCGGCCGCGACCGAGAGACCCATGGGGCGGCGCACAATTGGCCCAGCGTCGTCCAGGGTAGGGGAGGGAATGGCCGGCAGGGATGTAGCTCAGTTGGTAGAGCATGGCGTTTGCAACGCCAGGGTCGTGTGTTCGATTCCCACGGGGGGCCAGTATGAAAAATAATCATAATAATGTATGCACTCACTTAACTGTAAGTCGCTCTGGATAAGAGCGTCTGCTAAATGACTAAAATGTAAATGTAATATATTGAAGGAGAACTGCACTTGTTTTGAATGACGTGCAATTCTGTCTGTCGCTTTTGAATTTGATATGTTGTAATGTGTAATTGTACATTTATAGTGTTGTATTGAGACTGATCATGTTGGTTTCAAGGGGTTTCCTCCAGTTTCCCATCATTAATAAAAATAGGAATACGCCTGATTTATAAAAGTGATCTAATCATCCAGCCCTTGATTTATTTTATCAGATGTGTTAGTGCTGGGCTAGAACAAAAGCCTGCACACCTGTGGGTCACCATATTGAGAGGCCTGTCCTGACAGAGTAGTCTCTAGCATGTGAATACATTACTTTCTTTCTCAGAGATTGTGTTCTTCTTATTTAAATTAGGTGGGGGGTTTCTTTGATTTGATCAACTGACTACTAGTTAACAGATCATTGTCTATAAACCCATCATAACCTGGTGTTTTGTACCTATCATAAGCCTGTAGTTAGTATATTTATCAAATAACATACAGTACATGAAAAGTCCTTCTTAAAAATTACTTATTTCAAGTCTGTTTTTCTTTCTGCACTTCTTTTAAAGACTCTGAGAGAATCAACAGAAACGTGTAAACCCGCCGGCTCTCTTTCTTTCTCTCACTCTTTCTTTCTCTCTGCACAGCGTTTCTTACCATGAAGGAGGGAGGATTTGAGAGGCAGGACTTATATAAGGTTCTTAGTACTCTCTCTCGCTCTCTCGCTCTCTCTCTCTCTCTCTCTCTCTCTCGCTCTCTGTCTCTTTCTGCCTTTCTATCTCTCTCAGAGAGAGAGGTGCTGTACTTAGAGAGGAACAGGAGAGAGAGAGAGAGGTGCTGTACTTAGAGAGGAACAGAAGAGAGAGAGACAGAGGGGCTGTACGGAGAGAGAGGTGCTGTACTTAGAGAGGAACAGAAGAGAGAGAGAGACAGAGGGGCTGTACGGAGAGAGAGAGAGGTGATGTACTTAGAGAGGAACAGAAGAGAGAGAGACAGGGGCTGAACGTAGAGAGGGACAATAGAGCGAGAGAGGGGCTGTATGGAGAGAGGGACAAGAGAGCGAGAGAGGGGCTGTACGGAGAGAGGAACAGCAGAGGCCTACAGACAGAGTGGATGCCAGTTTGTGCTGGAGGGATGGAGGTAGGGGAAAGAGGGAGGTAGGGGAAAGAGGGAGGGAGGGAGGGAGGCAGGGGAAAGAGGGAGGGGACAGAGGGAGGGAGGTAGGGGACAGAGGGAGGGAGGGAGTGGGGAGCTCCGCTGAGTGGTTCCTTCTGCAGGCGTTGCACTCTCTCTGTTCTGTTCTAAACACGTTACACGTGGTGCCTCTTTCACTCACTCTCCCTCTCTCTCTCCTTCACTCTATCGTTCTCTCTGTTTCTTCACTCTGATCCTGAATTACAGGGAGACGTCCTCACGGTCATCAGACGAGCGGATGAAAACTGGATTGAAGGAAAGCTGGGAGACAAAGTTGGCATCTTCCCTTTCCAGTTCAGTGAGGTTAGTAATTTCTTTCTTTCTTTCTTTCTTTCTTTCATCCATCTATGTACTGTATAGTGAGAGTACCATACTGTCAGATATGATCAACATTGTGAAACCTGCCCTTTCAGGACCCTATACATTGGTATCTTGTAATAAAGTCTTTACTGTAATGTCGTTAATACTGGCTCAGTGCTGGGGCAGTACTTTGATTCCTCTCAAATCTCTCCTCTTTGATTCATACTTAAATGTCAGGCCTCATAGAGCTAATCCTACTCTCCCTGCTGAGTCTGCCCTCGTCCCTATAAAGGGTCCGCTTTCCTCCTTTTCCTTCTACCACTCTCTTCTGTTCTATTTTTAACCTCCTAACACTCTCTTTCCTCTCCTCTCCTCTTCTTTCATATCCATCCCTCTGTTCTCCTGTTGTGTTCTCTCTTCCTCTCTCCTCCTCTCTCCGCCTGCCTTTCTCTCTGCCTGCCTGCCTCACTCCCTTCCTGCTTCCCTCCCTCTCTCCCGTCCTGCCTCTCTGCCCGCCTGCTCTGCCTGTGTAGCAGCATCACTCCGCTCCACTCTGCCTCCTGCTCCTCTTAACAACAGTCACGACTGACTGCCTGTCTCAACTGGTGCTTTTCTGCCTGCCTGCCTGCCTGCCTGCCTGCCTGCCTGCCTGCCTGCCTGCCTGCCTGCCTGCCTGACTGCCTGCCTGCCTGCCTGCCTGCCTGCCTGCCTGCCTGACTGCCTGCCTGCCTGCCTGCCTGCCTGCCTGCCTGACTGCCTGCCTGCCTGCCTGCCTGCCTGCCTGCCTGCCTGCCTGCCTGCCTGCCTGCCTGCCTGCCTGCCTGCCTGCCTGCCTGGAGGCTAGCCTACAAGTGCAGCATGACAGCTAAGGAGTGAGAGAGTACAGGCTTCTTTAAAACTGATGCGTCACAGATCAGAGACGACCACAGTGGGGATCCAAGGGGTGAATGGCTGAGGGAGGAGGAAGAGGAGGAGGAGGAGGGAGGAAGGAAGAAGAATTTCCTCTCTGTTTGTGATCAACAGTTTCATTTTCACTGAGAGATTAGGAGAGAGTGTGTTCTCTATGTATGTTCTCTCTCTCCCTCTTTTTCTCTCTCTCGGTCTCTCTCTCCGTCTCTCTCTCGGTCTCTCTCTCTCTCTTTCTCTCTCGGTCTCTCTCACTCTCTCGGTCTCTCTCGGTCTCTCTCGTCTCTCTCGTCTCTCTCTCTCTCGGTCTCTCTCACTCTCTCCGTCTCGCTCACTCTCTCCGTTTCGCTCACTCTCTCCGTCTCTCTCTCGGTCTCTCTCGGTCTCTCTCTCTCTCTCCGTCTCTCTCCGTCTCTCTCTCGGTCTCTCTCGGTCTCTCTCCGTCTCTCTCTCCCCGTCTCTCTCACTCTCTCCGTCTCTCTCACTCTCTCCGTCTCTCTCTCCATCTCTCTCTCGGTCTCTCTCTCTTCTCTCTCTCTCTCTCTCTCTCTCTCTCTCTCTCTCTCTCTCTCTCTCTCTATCTCTCTCTCTCTCTCTCTCTTGTCTCTCTCTCTCTCTTGTCTCTCTTGTCTCTCTCTCTCTCTCGGTCTCTCTCACTCTCTCCGTCTCGCTCACTCTCTCCGTCTCTCTCTCCGTCTCTCCCTCTCTCTCTCGGTCTCTCTCTCTCTCCGTCTCTCTCTCGTCTCTCTCTCTCTCTTGTCTCTCTCTCTCTTGTCTCTCTCTCTCTCTCTTGTCTCTCTCTCTCTCTCTTGTCTCTCTCTCTCTCTCCGTCTCTCTCACTCTCTCCGTCTCTCTCTCTCTCTCTCTCACTCTCTCGGCCTCTCTCACTCTGATCCTGTAATGTGTTTCTTCTCTCCCAGCCAAACACGGCAGCAGCAGCCAAGCTTCTGGAGGGAAAGATCTGGAAGGGGAGTGACTCCTCTGCTGAATCTCGCCCAGGGATCGGGAGTGGGAATGGGGTTAGCAACAGCGGGACCTGTGACTCAACAAACCCCAACCGGTCAACCTGCTTCGGGGCACCCCAGGGCCCCACAAAGACCCCCAATATTTCTGCTCTCAACATCCCCACCACCACCCAGGAGAAACAGCAACAAGCTAGCAGCAGCACCCTGTACCAGTCGAACCAGACACAACCTTCTAATATCAACGGTCTGTTCCAATCATCCCAGGCACAACAACCTGCTAATATCAACAGTGTGTACCAGCCGCCCCAGGGGCAGGGGCAGCCACCCAGTGCCCTCAACAGCCTGAACCACCAGGAGCATCAGGGTCACCAGAGCCGGCCGTCCCACCCCTCCGACCCCCCTGCCAACCACAGCTCCTCTAACCACTCAGGCTCAGGTGTGACATCACAGCGCGTGAAGCGAAGCTCTGAGAGCACTGGCAGACACCAACAGGTGAGTCCTCAGATTTGTGATTTTATTTTATTTTATTTTACATTTATTTACCTAGGCAAGTCAGTTAAGAACAAATTCTTATTTACAATGACGGCCTACCAAAAGGCAAAAGGGGACGGAGGCTGGGATTTAAAATAAATAAATATATATATATATACAGTGGAGAAAAAAAGTATTTAGTCAGCCACCAATTGTGCAAGTTATCCCACTTAAAAAGATGAGAGAGGCCTGTAATTTTCATCATAGGTACACGTCAACTATGACAGACAAATTGAGATTTTTTTTCTCCAGAAAATCACATTGTAGGATTTTTTAATGAATTTATTTGCAAATTATGGTGGAAAATAAGTATTTGGTCACCTACAAACAAGCAAGATTTCTGGCTCTCACAGACCTGTAACTTCTTCTTTAAGAGGCTCCTCTGTCCTCCACTCGTTACCTGTATTAATGGCACCTGTTTGAACTTGTTATCAGCATAAAAGACACCTGTCCACAACCTCAAACAGTCACACTCCAAACTCCACTATGGCCAAGACCAAAGAGCTGTCAAAGGACACCAGAAACAAAATTGTAGACCTGCACCAGGCTGGGAAGACTGAATCTGCAATAGGTAAGCAACTTGGTTTGAAGAAATCAACTGTGGGAGCAATTATTAGGAAATGGAAGACATACAAGACCACTGATAATCTCCCTCGATCTGGGGCTCCACGCAAGATCTCACCCCGTGGGGTCAAAATGATCACAAGAACGGTGAGCAAAAATCCCAGAACCACACGGGGGGACCTAGTGAATGACCTGCAGAGAGCTGGGACCAAAGTAACAAAGCCTACCATCAGTAACACACTACGCCGCCAGGGACTCAAATCCTGCAGTGCCAGACGTGTCCCCCTGCTTAAGCCAGTACATGTCCAGGCCCGTCTGAAGTTTGCTAGAGTGCATTTGGATGATCCAGAAGAGGATTGGGAGAATGTCATATGGTCAGATGAAACCAAAATATAACTTTTAGGTAAAAACTCAACTCGTCGTGTTTGGAGGACAAAGAATGCTGAGTTGCATCCAAAGAACACCATACCTACTGTGAAGCATGGGTGTGGAAACATCATGCTTTGGGGCTGTTTTTCTGCAAAGGGACCAGGACGACTGATCTGTGTAAAGGAAAGAATGAATGGGGCCATGTATCGTGAGATGTTGAGTGAAAACCTCCTTCCATCAGCAAGGGCATTGAAGATGAAACGTGGCTGGGTCTTTCAGCATGACAATGATCCCAAACACACCGCCCGGGCAACGAAGGAGTGGCTTCGTAAGAAGCATTCCAAGTCTGTGTTGCCCAGCGACAGCCCCAAAACATCACTGCTCTAGAGGAGATCTGCATGGAGGAATGGGCCAAAATACCAGCAACAGTGTGTGAAAACCCTGTGAAGACTTACAGAAAACGTTTGACCTGTGTCATTGCCAACAAAGGGTATATAACAAAGTATTGAGAAACGTTTGTTATTGACCAAATACTTATTTTCCACCATAATTTGCAAATAAATTCATTAAAAATCCTACAATGTGATTTTCTGGAAACATTCTTCTCATTTTGTCTGTCATAGTTGACGTGTACCTATGATGAAAATTACAGGCCTCTCTCATCTTTTTAAGTGTGAGAACTTGCACAATTGGTGGCTGACTAAATACTTTTTTCCCCCACTGTATATATATAACCAAACACACATCACAACAAGAGAGACACCACAACACTACATAAAGAGAGACCTAAGACAACAGCATGGCAGCAACACATGACAACACAGCATGGTAGAAACACCACATGACAACAACATGGTAGCAACACAACATGGCAGCAGCACAACATGGTAGCAGCACAAAACATGGTACATTATTGGGCACAGACAACAGCACAAAGGGCAAGAAGGTAGAGACAACAATACATCACGCGAAGCAGCCACAACTATAAGTAAGAGTGTCCATGATTGAGTCTTTGAATGAAGAGATGGAGATAAAACTGTCCAGTTTGAGTGTTTTTTGCATCTCGTTCCAGTTGCTAGCTGCAGCGAACTGAAAAGAGGAGCGACCCAGGGATGTGTGTGCTTTGGGGACCTTTAACAGAATGTGACTGTCAGAACGGGTGTTGTGTGTGGAGGATGAGGGCTGCAGTAGGTATCTCAGATAGCGGGGAGTGAGGCCTAAAAGGGTTTTATAAATAAGCATCAACCAGTGGGTCTTCCGACGGGTATACAGAGATGACCAGTTTACAGAGGAGTATAGAGTGCAGTAATGTGTCCTATAAGGAGCATTGATGGCAAATCTGATGGCCGAATGGTAAAGAACATCTAGCCGCTCGAGAGCACCCTTACCTGCCGATCTATAAATTACGTCTCCGTAATCTAGCATGGGTAGGATGGTCATCTGAATCAGGGTTAGTTTGGCAGCTGGGGTGAAAGTGGAGTGATTACGGTAGAGGAAACCAAGTCTATATTTAACCTTAGCCTGCAGCTTTGATATGTGCTGAGAGAAGGACAGTGTACCGTCTGGCCATACTCCCAAGTACTTGTATGAGGTGACTACCTCAAGCTCTGAACCCTCAGAGGTAGTAATCACACCGGTGGGGAGAGGTGCATTCTTCTTACCAAACCACATGACCTTTGTTTTGGAGGTGTTCAGAACAAGGTTAAGTGCAGAGAAAGCTTGTTGGACACTAAGAAACCTTTGTTGTAGAGCGTTTAACACAAAATCCGGGGAGGGGACAGCTGAGTAGAACACTGTATCATCTGCATATAAATGAATGAGAGAGCTTCCTACTGCCTAAGCTATGTTGTTGATGTAAATTGAGAAGAGCATGGGGCCTAGGATCGAGCCTTGGGGTACTCCCTTGGTGACAGGCAGTGGCTGAGACAGCAGATGTTCTGACTTTATACACTGCACTCTTTGAGAGAAGTAGTTAGCAAACCAGGCCAAAGACCCCTCAGAGACACCAATACTCCTAGCCGGCCGACAAGGATGGAATGGTCTACCGTATCAAAAGCTTTGGCCAAGTCAATAAAAATAGCAGCACAACATTGCTTAGAATCAAGGGCAATGGTGACATCATTTAGGACCTTTAAGGTTGCAGTGACACATCCATAACCTGAGCGGAAACCAGATTGCATACCAGAGAGAATACTATAGATATCAAGAAAGCCAGTCAGCTGAATATTGACAAGTTTTTCCAACAATCTTTGATAAACAGGGCAAAATAGAAATTGGCCTATAACAGTTAGGATCAGCTTGATCTCCCCCTTTAAATAAAGGACGCACCGTGGCTGCCTTCCAAGCAATGGGAACCTCCCCAGAGAGGAGAGAGAGGTTAAAAAGGTCAGAGACAGGCTTGGCGATGATAGGGGCTGCAACCTTAAAGAAAAAGGATCTAAACCATCTGACCCAGACGTTGTTTTGGGGTGAAGTTTAAGGAGCTCCTTTAGCACCTCAGACTCAGTGACCGCCTGCAGGGAGAAACTTTGTAGTGTGGCAAGTGAAAAAGAGCATCAGGGCTAGTCGCATTAGAAGGGGTGGGAGATGAGGAAATGTTGGACGGGCAAGGAGGCATGGCTGAGTCGAATAGGAATCCTGACTTAATGAAGTGGTGATTAAAGAGCTCAGCCATGTGCTCCTTGTCAGTAACTACCACATCATCAACATTAAGGGACATGGGCAGCTGTGAGGAGGAGGGTTTATTCTCCAGGTCTTTAACCATTTTCCAGAACTTCTTGGGGTTAGACCCACAGAGAGAGAACTGCTCCTTAAAGTAACTAACTTTGGCCTTCCGGATAGTCTGAGTGAACTTATTTCTCATTTGCCTGAACGAGAGCCAGTCAGCCTGAATATGCAGTGTGCCGAGCCTTTCGCCAAATGGAATTCTTGAGGTGGAGTAACTCTGCCAGATCACGGTCGAACCAGAGGCTGAACCTGTTTTTAATTCTCATTTTCTTTATGGGGCCGTGTTTGTTAACAATACCACTAAAAATATCAAAAAGGAAGGTCAAAGCATCTTCGACAGATGGGATCAAGCTGATTCTATACCAATTTACAGAGGCCAGGTCATGAAGGACGTTTTTTAGCAAGCGTCTATGACAAATCAGGACAGGTCGTTTCACTGAGCAGCCATTACGAACACAGGCTGTAAAACAGTGATCACTAAGGTCATTACAGAAAACACCAGACTGATACCAATCAGAATTCTTTGTGAGGATAACATCAAGGAGAGTAACCTTTTCTGGGTGTTTGGAGTCATACCTTGTGGGATTGGTTAATAATCTGAGAAAGATTTAGGGAGTCCCACTGCGTTAGGACTTGGTCAGGTGGTTTAATCATGTCCCAGTTTAGGTCACCTAGCAGGACACATTCAGACTTAGTGTAAGGGGCCAGGAGTGTTTGTGTGCAGGGGAGCGTAGAGGATTTGGATAAAGCTTCAAGCCATTTACTCTGTTGCTCAGTGTCTTGGTGTTGACTTGATTCCTACATAGTAAGTTCTGGTTTTCTTGTTGTTATATTCTTCCTCCTTGAGAATAAATAGTCCTTTAACACAGGCTGTTTTCAGAATTACTAGTCCTTTAACACAGCTGTTTTTAAAAGGATAATTGAGTCAGAGGACAGTCAAGGGCTGCATCTCAAATGGCAGGGGGGGGGGGGGGGGGGGGGGGGGGGGAGCATTATGACTCTGTGCTTGAGGAATGAACCAGAGGGAGGGGAAGCATTATTACAGATGGAGTTAGTGAATGATAGAGGGATTGAAGGAGAGATGGATGGAGGTAGTGAATGATAGAGGAAGTGAAGGAGAGATAGATGGAGGTATTGGAAGATGGAGGGAGTGAATGATAGATTGATGGAGGTAGTGAAAGATGTTGGGGAGTGCATAGGAAACAGCAAGGAAGCCCAGATTCCAATCAGAGTGTTTGGTATGAAGGCCAGGCTTCCCTGAAGCTGATGAGTAGCAGTCTGAAAGGGCATAGCATGCTTCTGCTGTAGTCTGGCCTGGGAGATAGCAGTCTGAAAGGACATAGCATGCTCCTGCTGTAGTCTGGCCTGGGAGATAGCAGTCTGAAAGGACATAGCATGCTCCTGCTGTAGTCTGGCCTGGGAGATAGCAGTCTGAAAGGGCATAGCATGCTCCTGCTGTAGTCTGGCCTGGGAGATAGCAGTCTGAAAGGGCATAGCATGCTCCTGCTGTAGTCTGGCCTGGGAGATAGCAGTCTGAAAGGGCATAGCATGCTCCTGCTGTAGTCTGGCCTGGGAGATAGAATACATCTGCGTCCAAAATGGGACCCTTTTCCCTATATATTCCCTATATAGACCAGGGCTCTGGTCAAAAGTAGTGCACTATGTAGGGTGCAATTTGGTTTGGGGCCACAGACAGGAAGGGTGCTCAACGATGCTTCTCAGGTGTTCAGTTAGCAGAGGTGTATCTGAGAAGAGATGGAGGGGACAACAACCTTGACCTTACATAGTGTACCATCAACATAATCTGGTCTGCTGATAAAGCATTAGCTATGCAGCTATGCTAACTCAGGTGCAGTACCTACTGCATGTTATGTTGTGCCTGGTCCCAGATAAAGAAATAAATACTATACCTTTTACCCCAAATGATACTGTACGACTACACTATGCTGTCTAGTCATAGTCATTTCAAATAAGTTTATTCTGAAGCTAGTGCTATGCCAGCCTTACCAACACAAAAACACCTCTGCAGAGATTTAATTTCAAACCAACCTCAGGGCTCAACACTGACCTTTTTTTTATACTGAACAAAAATATAAACGCAACATGTAAAGTGTTGGTCCCAGGTTTCATGAACTGCAATAAAAGATCCCAGATTTTTTCCATACGCACAAAAAGCTTATTTCTCTCAAATGTTGTGCACAAATTTGTTTACATCCGTGTTAGAGAACATTTCTCCTTTGCCAAGATAATCCATCCACCTGACAGGTGTGGCATATCAAGAAGCTGTTTAAATTGCATGATCATTACAGAGGCGCACCTTGTGCTGGGGACAATAAAAGGCCACTCTAAAATGTGCAGTTTTGTCACACAACATAATGCCACAGATGTCTCACGTTTTTAGATAGCATGCAATTGGCATGCTTCCTGCAAGAATGTCCACAATAGAATGTAATGTTAATTTCTCTACCATAAGCCGCCTCCAACATTTTAGAGAATTTTGCAGTACGTCCAACCGGCCTCACAACCGCAGACCACGTGTAACCACCCCAGCCCAGGACCTCCACATCTAGCTTCTTCACCTGTGGGATTGTCGGAGACCAGCCAACCAGACAGCTGATGAAACTGAGGAGTATTTCTGTCTGTAATAAAGCCCTTTTGTGTGGAAAAAATGAATTCTGATTGGCTGGGCCTGGCTCCCCAGTGGGTGTGTCCCTGCCCAGTCATGTGATATCCATAGATTAGGGCCTAAAATGTTTATTTCAATTGACTGATATCCTTAAATGAACTGTAACTCAGTAAAATGAATTTAGGAGCACAAATATATATTTTGCTTTTAGATATGGAAGCTAGAATCCTTCATTTTTTTTAGGCACACAGTTCTCACAGCAACATATTTAGGCATATATGTGAGTAAAATGGACACACTGTAGAGCCCTGCAACCTACCACTCACTGACTGTTGCCAGCTGACCTACCCTTTAAGATAATGAGTTTGATTAAATAGGAAC